>CM019170.2:2369383-2418629 GCA_009739505.2 Apolygus lucorum | reverse complement strand
GAAGCCATAGCGTTTACAAACTCTGCTACCCAAGCTCTGCCACCAGCCTTTCCTCTTAGGTACAAGGGTGTCCAAACTCCTCTCAAGGGGCCTTGGTATTTGACAGGCCATAGCGTTTTCAAGCTCTACCACCAGTCTTTCCTCTTAGGTACAAGGATGTCCAAACTCCTGTCAAGGGGCCTTGGTATTTGGCAGGCCATAGCGTTTTCAAGCTCTGCCACCAGCCTTTCCTCTTAGGTACAAGGATGTCCAAACTCCAGTAATAGTAGGGAGGCCATAGAGTTTTCAAGCTCTGCCACCAGCCTTTCCTCTCAGGCACCATCCTCGGTGAACGAGAGATATTTATTTATTCCCTTCTATTTTTGTTTTCCTAAAATCCATTTGCCTCTCTTTCAATGCAACCATTGATTACTGTTTCTGCGTTTTTTGCATTTTATGTTTTTATATTTCAGTTGACGGTTGGAATCTTCCTCATATTCAAAGGCCGCTACGATCTGAAGGGCCAGGAGAAACTCGAAGCCGCAAACACGATCAACAATTTCGTCGTGGTGGGAGTTTTCCTCGTCACCGTCATCAACGTCTTCATAGCCAGTTTCAGCATCACGGGCGACCCTTCCGTGCCGCTGAAAGGTCCAATTACTGGTGGAACTCCTTGATCGATGTTTCAGCGCGTCCAACGAAAGATAAAGCAATAAAGTTGCTCGATAATAACTGTGATGTTTCGTGGTCAAATCCCGTGTGATTTTGAGTGAGTGTCCATGTAAGTATAGATACCTGCTCCATCACTGTAAGTAAGGCTGTCCAAGCGACTGTCCAAGAGCAAATTTTGTTTTAAAATTTTGAACTGGAAACCTTCCTCAGTATGCTTTTGATAGTCTTGTTTTGAAGCATCAAGTCCTGCGTCCTTCCCCATCACAGAACGTTGGAAGTTTCTACTTCCCAACAAACGTCTCCCAAAATGGTCCAAAATAAGGAGGTTTGAGGAACGAATAATTGAAGACGTTGATAGTTCTATTTTCCAATTCAATCAGGGTTAACAAACGAATCACACACCGGTCCAAAACTCTGGGGTTTCAGGACAGTATTTGAAGGTCTGAGAGTAAAGTAAAGATGCCTTCACGTCACGTTTCCCCATGTGACCTCATATGCAATCTCAGCTCACGTGACCTCACGTGGGTGGTGTCACAGCCAATCAACAGTTGTATGTTGACGGGCTCTAAACGTTCACTCAATGATTTTTCTTTGTTCCAAATCATTGTCAAATCTCAACTCACGTTACGCCAAAATGTAATTGTCCAGACATCTCAGCGTGAGCTTTTGCGAACGAATTACCTTCTGTTCTTATGGGAGAACGGTGAACGCACTTTGAGGTCACGTGAGGGCAGTGTGTTTCCACCTAAATATTTCAAGTTGTTTCCAACTGTACCCGATGTTCCTATGTTTGAACCGTTGAATTATGTGTTTCAATTTAAGTAACTTTGAACCTCATTAGAAGAAAATAAGGAGGAAATAGAATTTTGCGATAATTGAGCATCAACACTTTGTAACACTGTGTAGAAAAATAACAGTTTTCTGAATGAATAGAACATTTTCGACTCTTTCTACTGATTTTAGTTATATTCAATACGCATTTCATTAAAAAATCTAGCGAAGAAACATAAGACCAAGCAGTTGCGGTGAAATGGCCGGGTATTACCTACACCTGGAAATGTTGAATGTATCTACGAGTACTTCTCATGTTAGTTAGTACTTATATCGTACGTAATGCATGTTCAGTTTCATTAATGATTAATTCATTTTATTTGAGAATACACGAAGGTACTTTCGTCGTTCTAGTGTATTAAATACGTATTCAAAATATAGCCGGATGGTTCCTTACATTAAGTTTACTGTCACAAAATAAAATCGAATAAAATGTAAGAATGAAAAAGATACATCGAAAGAAATCTTCATTTTAATTTACGTTTGAAGCACCCTGAATAAACATATCCTGTAGTTTGTTAAGGATAATATTAATGTAAGCGAAAATATTTGAGCTTTTATGTTCAAAATTGTCTTTGTGATAATTGATGTATTTATCCATATCATGTACACTTGCGAATAACAAACATGAGTTATCAATTAGCAGGTAAAATGTTGCTCAGGCGATGAATAAACGTTCGATACCAAATCGTTTTTATTGATGAAGATTCCGTTTTGTTTTTCTTATATAAATAAAGTACTTTTTTATGAACCTACGGGATCATTTATTTGTATAAAATTGATTATTTACCTACTGCCCAATGTAGGTTGCACTTCAAAACTATGGTGTTTTTCTCCAAGCAGATCATACGATTTAGGTCTTGATATTACTATAAAATAATGCGTTTAACCTATTGACGCCCAGTGTTGCCATACGGCAACACAGAGGACCTTTCTGTTTGGAGGCTACTAGGTACTCCTTCTCGAGTCATTGAGAAGACTTTGATCCTTTTTTTTTTTTTTCCTTATGTCACGGCGCTTTCTGGCAAGGCAGCCATGCGCTCACGTGCAGCCCAATACAAAGAAGCCTGGCGATTCCACCTGTTGTCATGATTGAGTAATCTAATGTCCTCAAGGGAAGGACATGTGTCGAGATGAGATGCAGTCATGTCACATCCAATGTCGCAAAGGGGGCATCTCGAATCCCCAGAGACACCAATTCTTTGTAGGTGCTTGCATAGATAGTCGTGTCCAGTTGCCATTCTGAAGCACGCAACGGAGACATGACGTGGGACTGTGGTGGGAACTTTGCCCTCTGGTTGGATTAAAGTTTCCCACAAACGTCCTTGGGCCTTCTCTTCTAGAGATTTCTTCGTTTTCCCTAACAGTAAGTTCTTAATGATGACTTTGGAACCACTGTATGGGATTGGTTGACTGGGCTGGTTCATCGCTGCTCCCTGCTTGGCCAGATCATCTGCACGCTCGTTTCCATCCAGTCCGACATGAGATGGGACCCACTGGAGAGCAACCTCATGTCCTTGACTCAAAAGCCCATGAAGTTTGGTGCGACAAACGATGACATTCCTTCAGTCAGTCATGCCATTGGACGTGATTGCCATAATTGCAGCCTGGGAGTCGACCATGATTGCCACACGGCTTACATTTCTCGCAGAGATCTCCTCGAGGGCCATCAGCACAGCATAGACCTCCCCATCAAAGTTTGTTGCCATTCTACCCACAGGCGCACTGCATTGATGACTTTGATCCTGGGATCCTTTTCTCCAGATCTGTCTGATCATAATGATTAATTTTTTACAAGTTTTTTGCGCCAGCCATGAGGGTGTGGCACATAGCACGAAGCTTCTTCTACAACTGTATTGGATAAATGACCTGATCTGATGTCATCAGAATTATCGATTATTCTAGCCTGACAAGTGAGGTTGCACTTAGCTGATTGGATGCTCACAAAGCGCGATGCGACATTTTCAAGGTGACTGGGCAGAGGTCCTGGCTAGAGGTTGTAAGAACTAACAAGTACCCTACCAAATACCCATTTTTTCTTTAATCAGGGCAACGATACTTCGTCCAATGCCCCCTTTAGTGGTGTTTTTGACGAATTATGATCGTGACAATTAGTTGATTGATAACTCACTTACCTAATATGGGACGTATTCTGCATCCAATATTCCACAAAGTTCCTAGGAGATCTGGTGAGATCATGATACAATCTACTAAAATCTCAGTTAAAACAGATACATCTGTACATGGATATGTCTTATGATGGCATTTTAAATGATGAGCTCACTCAGCTGATCAATGACCACTCAGGCGCCTTCAGCATTCTCCATTGAACCGCCCTCTCAAATTTCAGGTTCCTGCGTTCAACAGGGAAGGAAATGGCCTTGGAGCTCACTCAGCTGATCAGTGATCATCAACTTTGATGATGTATAGAAGTATGTATCGATTGATCATGCCTCTCAAATTTCAGCTTCCTACGTTCAACAGCATCAGAAAAAAAACGTTGCATTTTTTGTGTGTCGAAAATTTTGGAATGACCCCCAGAACTAAGACATATCCATGTCAAAAAAATCAGTTGTGGCGCTCAGCGTTTTGATATGGCGACGTAAACCCATGAAATTCGACCAGGAGATTTTTGAAATTTTTTTCCTGTGTTCTTAAGGCTATTTTGTGTCGAAATACCAGATTAATTTTCCAAATGTATCCAGAAAAAAAAGGTTTCGGGCGTTAATGGGTTAAAGTGAGTAAATAGTATCATGGAACATGCTTTAGCCATCACCTGACTGGGCAAAAAACGTGACAAAACCGTGGAACGAAAGTAGCGCGGGATTTTGTAGTGATTTTCACTTACAACCGATCCGTTTCTAGGGAAATGTATCGCCGTTAGTTTCCATCCCACGAAAATCGTTCGCCACTCGTTGAAAAGCCCTCTATTTATGCGTAAATTATATACTGCCAAAACAGCTGTAAATATGGATGAAGCTGAGTTGTGCCTCTGATTTAAAAGAACTGTAAACAACATTCGAGGTAAAAACCAACATCGATTTCCTAGTGGATTATATTGATGTTGTTGGTTGGCTTGGTTTTTACGAACGTAATCAAAGGATCTTGAAACCTTGGCAGGCTTTTAGTTGTGATGTGTTCTTCGACGTTTTAGATGTTTTCGATTCCCTAATAATAATAACAATACCGTTGGGACATCAAGAGGTGAATGAAATGACGAGCAATTTGAATAGCAGGCCCATAATGAGCTGAATTAAAACAACAGACAACAAATTCCTAGTAAAAGGAAACAGCAAACAAAACACGGCTAAAGCATGTTCCATGTTTCTTGAATTTTAGCCGAAGGCTCTAAGCAGTAACTATAATCTGTGATTATTGATTCTCAATCTTATTGAATTCGTGGTTTAAAAAAAATTGTTTACCCCCAACGTTTCACTAGTCTGCCTTCTCTGAAAAGAGATGAGTAACTACCATTAAGGACGGACCTACCCTGTGTGGTTAACCTCATTTCACGAAGAATCGAGAGAAATAGAATTATCAATCCGGAGCAATTAATCTGGTTCCAAATAGGGACTATCATGGAAGGAAAGACGTCAACAATTGACCAACTGTTTTCTTGAAATGTCTGTTCGCTCTAGAACAATGAAAGCTCGTTAAGGAAAACCCCCGTTTGAATCACTGCTCAAATCTTTGTTCCTTCTCAAGTCACATAAATGTTATTTTGATGTCATCACACGCTCTACCTAATCTTTGCATTAAGCCCCCAAAAATTGATTATAATTGTTGCGTTCAAAAAGTTGATAGTAGGTATTTGTTACCCAAATAAACGATGAATTTTGGAGTAATTCGCAATCGTATTTCTCTCCAACCAAGGTAAATGAGTGTGAAATATGAAATAAATGTGTAATTTTTGTTGAAAAAATTGATATTGCGTCCAAAAACTACTAGAGAGATTCCCCGTGCAAGCAAAAAATACATTTCTTAGGTAATAATCTCTTGATTCACAGAAGGGAACACAGCAAAAGATGACAGAATCAGCAATGATTGCTGACGATAGTGATTGTACTCAAAGTAAAAAAAAAGTAAAGTAAACAAACATTTAAGGCTGGATTTTCGTTTGACTGCAATTCCGACTTGCAGCAAGATTTCAACCAATCACTAGAATGAGAAGGTTGCAGGCTTCGAAAAGTTTATACTCAGCGCGGATGGAAGAGAATGAAGAAATGGAGTGCTACGTCAATAGAGTATTTAGTTACGCTTCAGAGGTAGTAAAATCAGGAAGTGTGAAAATTGAAGATGGACAGATTTGTAATGTATTGATTAATGGCTTGCCCGAAGAATACGAAACATTAGTGAGCATAGTATGCACCTTCAAAGATGAGGATTATACCCCCGAAAAATTGGAAAGCTTATTAAATGGAGAGTTCAGAAGAAAGATGCTAAAGAAGCAGGAAGGAGCTACTAACGAATCCAATGCTTTGGTGTGTCAAAGAATTCAAAATTTAATTCAACCAAGGAAATGTTACAATTGTGGTTAGGAAGGGCATATCGCCAAATTTTGTTACAAAAGAGAATCTGAAAATAGATCGAAGAAGAAGAAGAAGAAAAATTACTTTATTTTGAAATTAAAATTTACAGAAAATAAACAGAAAAATACACTTCGAAAGTAATATAGGCTTAGCCATAGGCTGCCTGCCGGAGTTGTCCCAATAGGGGAACAACTGGTGAAAAACTCTCTATTCTATTTACACTTTTCTTTTTTAAATTTATTTTTATTTTATATTATTTTTTAAATTTAACTACAATCTAATTATATCTAATTTACTAATGTCTTTTGCCTAATTACCAATTAAATTCATCTGTAAGTACCTTGCGATATGTCCACGCATCGCGTACGTAATTAGCCAGCTTATGCCAGTTGGATCTATCTT
Organism: Apolygus lucorum; assembly: GCA_009739505.2. Classification (NCBI taxonomy): domain Eukaryota; kingdom Metazoa; phylum Arthropoda; class Insecta; order Hemiptera; family Miridae; genus Apolygus; species Apolygus lucorum. The sequence goes on along the minus strand of CM019170.2, from coordinate 2,412,216 downwards.
CTATAATTTGCAAAAATTCATCCTCCGAGATAGCACAAGTTCCTAAATACTTGATCCTGTATTCTGTTAAAATAGGGCAAACTGAAACAAAATGAAAAATATCTTCCTTGGTACCATGATTACAGAGAGAGCAATCTATACGCTCACGATTCCAACCAGGGCGATAGTTCAATGCGAGCATCTCGCATCTAATCTTTAAGATCCATCTCAGATGGGGCAGAGTCAAATCAGAGACTCCTGGTCCATTGAACAGATTGACTACAGGGATTTTATGGTCCAATCGTGACCCCCACAGACGGGAGGAAGAGGACGCGGCCCTTGATAACCAGTCACATCTGGTTTTATCTTCAATTTTCTCTAGGAGAATCTGGCTCAGCTCCTTAGAGATGGTCCCATCACCCCTAAAAAGAGGAGAGTCGAACTTCACCTCCAGCCTTCGCCAATCACTACACCATGAGATCCCCAGAGCAAGTATCTCCTCAGCCACCAACCTCGGAAATCTATGAGCAGGCAGCTTGAATATCTTGTCAATATAACAAAAGTGTAGCTCCAGGCAGTGAAGAAAGAGAGGGAATACACCTGTCGACAAATACACGAAATATTTTGAGGTTGCAGCTGGTAACCAAAACAACTTTTTGAGGTAATACCTCAAGAACTTCTCCAAATCTTCATTCTCATTATTCCCCATACCTGAGCGCAATACGTTGGAATAGCTCTCGTTGCTGCAAGAAACACAGTCCATTTGGAGGAGAGTGACACGGCATTATTAGCCAACAAATTGGTCCAGACACAGTTTAAGCTGTATTTTGCCGCGGCAACTTTATTTCGTATGTGGGGGGTGTATGTCAAACGAGGTGTCAGCAAAATTCCAAGGTACGTGAAACGGTTGACCACTTCAATCGGTTGTTCCTTATAAGACCACATTTCGTTGGATCCCAATTTTCCGCCCTTTCGGAACACCAAGATCTTTGACTTCTGCAGATTTATGGTCAGGTTCCATCTATCACTATACTGCTCAAGCCAATCAATCTGCGATTGCAGCCCTTCAGGTGAGTCAGAAAACAGTGCCAAATCGTCAGCGTACTTCAGTACACCGATCTTCTGGTCTCCAATTTTTACGCCTACCTCAAGGCCATCAACAAAATCATTAAGAAAAAGTGCAAAAAGTAAAGGATACAACACACAACCCTGTTTCAAACCATTTTCAACGTTGAAAAACTCGGACACGCCTTTGCCTGCCCAGACGCCTGAAGAAGCACCGACATACAGCCCACGGATCGCATTCATCAGTTTGCTCGAAAACCCCATTGAAAATAATTTCTGATAAAGTGCATCTCTTACAATCGTATCAAAAACAGCCTTAAAATCTGCGAAGAACACATACAGTTTCTTTTTCCGAGCATCCATGGTGATTTTGGCTATTTCGGTCAATACGTAAACACAATCAACCGTAGAATATCCTTTACGGAAACCTGCCTGATTTTCACATTTCTTCATTAATTTTGTTACAAAAGAGGATCTGAAAATAGATCGTATAGGTACGAAGAACCAAAGAACGAAAATACAGACAAAAAGATTGATCAGTTGTCTTCCTAAGGGAAGATCAGAATTGTACATTGTACTCAGAGTAAACTAACCATTTCTCTAACCACCGAACAAGATAGGTAGCTGTAAGACATGCGACGTTACTTACAAGAACTACCCTTTCCATTTGTGATAACTATAGTTAGAGCGAGCGATTAAGTACAAAATCGTGGGTCCCCCGGTTATTAAAGGCCAATTTTACGGCAAGTCAATCCAAGCTGTCTTTACTCCTAGACTCATATACCTACCTACCGTTCAACATGCTGCTGTGCTGGAAGGTAAGGAGTTCCATCGAATTCAGAAGTCTCCGGCTCCTCAGGTTTCAAAGTTTCCAAAACTATGTTTTTGGTCCACTAATGCAGGTTTTTAGTTCAATGAACAAGTTTACCAAGATTATGCCTTTTTCAGACATTTATTAAGAGATTCTGGTAAGCAATTTAAACGGATTCCACAACGATCTGGTACTTAGGATTGAAGTTTTCAAATCCGTTAAAAAGTGGAATTTAATGCGATGTTTGGTTGTGAGATTATCAAAACGCGACCTTTAAGAGTTCTTGATAAGTAAGCACTATTCAACCAATCGTGAAACTGTGATGAATTGTATTCTTACGGGTTTTTCCGAGATATATTTCGATTTGAGTAGTTCAAGTGGTTTTCGGCACATAAACAGTCAAAAACCGTTGTAAAATATGCAGTCTTTCAGATGATAGTATATTCGATGAGCTTAAAATTTCCTTCAGAATCCCACATCTTGGCTTCAAAACATGTATTGTTTATTCAACGGACAGTTCCACCAAACTACCCAAATCTCGATTGAAGTCATAGTTTTACCGAATCATCGACCAATAGAAATGGGGTTGTCGATCAATTCGTTCTCCATAAAACTCCTTTTTAAAAGTTGTTTTTAAAAATTAATTTTTAATTTTTTTTAAAGTTGTTTTAATTGTGGATTATAGGTTTAGACTACAATATTCATAACGCTGACGTTCATCATTACTACACTGTGGTTCATAATTTTACCAACTATTACTATACCTTCTTGATGACTCATCCTCGTCAGTTTCGGGCACTACCGCCCAACATCAACCACAACACAAACCTTGTATGTGGCTTATTTTTGTGTTGAAATAAGAACGTTCGTGGATGTTGATGGGTAATAAGAAAACTGTAGAAAAATCATGTTTGCAAATAGAACTCGAACGATAGGATTCGTTGATTTATAAAATCGATTATTTAATCGTAATTCAAACATGATGTGACACCGGCCATGAAAATACCAGGTGAGTACAGTCAAAGTCATTTTCGACAACTACGCTTCCTAAATTGCATTCCCTATAACGAGGTTTTTCTTTTTCGAAGTGTGGTTTTATGCGTTTATATATCGTGGAAAAAGCTATATTGCCTCGCAATCGAAGCTAGTATTCGTGCTGAGTGTGGGTCCTCTAAAATCAAACTGTTTAAACGCATTTCCTCAACATGGGACACCCTGTATTCGATGAGCTTGACATTTCCTTCAGAATCCCACATTTTGGTTTCAAAACATGTATTGTTTATTCGACGAACAGTTCCACCAAACTACCCTAATCTCGATTGAAGTCATAGTTTTACCGAATCATCGACCAACAGAAATGGGGTTGTCGATCAATTCTTTTTCCATAAAACTACTTTTTAAAAGTTGTTTTTAAAAATTGTTTTTAAAATTGTTTTTAAAAGTTGTTTTTAAAAGTTGTTTTTAAAAAGTTGTTTTTAAAAATATTATAGGTTCAGAGTACAATATTCATAACGCTGACGTTCATCATTACTACACTATGGTTCATAATTTTACCAACTATTACTATACCTTCTTGATGACTCATCCTCGTCAGTTTCGGGCACTACCGCCCAACATCAACTACAACGCAAACCTTGTATGTGGCTTATTTTTGTGTTGAAATAAGAAAGTTCGTGGATGTTGATAGGTAATAAGAAACCTGTGGAAAAATTACGTTTGCAAATAGAACTCGATAGATAGGACTCGTTGATTTATAAGAACGATTATTTAATCGTAATTCAAACATGATGTGACACCGGCCATGAAAATACCAGGTGAGTACAGTTCGTCATTTTCGACAACTACGCTTCCTAAATTGCGTACCTTATAACGAGTTTTTTCTTTATCGGAGTGTGATTTTATGCGTTTATATGTCGTGGAAAAAGCTATCGATGCTAGTATTCGTGCTGAGAGTGGGTCTTCTAAAATCAAACTGTTTAAACACATTTCCCATTGGTTTCGTTTCTATCTGCCTGAAGCAAAACTAGTTTTTTGGGCAAAACAGTACACTATTGTACAATTTTAACTGGATATTTATGAAATGTGCAGGTTAGTTCCCAATGAGTTGCCTTGCTGATTGACATTCCGTAGCGCGAGCGTAAACTTTAATTCCTTTCAATTACGATTTCTCAGTTTTAATACAAAAATCGATTATTTAGCGTTCATGAGGTACTTATCTATTCACGCGGACTTGTTTGTTTGATGATTTATAGAAGAAGAAAGAGAAACAGAAACCAGTTATAAAGGAGCAGCATGATTTCGCAAATAACTATCGTCTGTTTAAATACATAGGCATGATACAGGATGGAAGTCTCTTCTCGAGGATTCGAGTCTTCTTAGCGACTTTTCTGCTTTTCTACGCCTGGTTTCACCACTTGATACCGGTAAATACTTGAAACGTTCTGAGTAGATTTGACGAAACGAAAGTTTAGATACTTTTTGTTGGTTAATATTGAAATTCTCACCTCACATTTTTACCTGTTGTGTCCAGAAACGTGTAACTGGGTTGAGACAAATGATATTTATTATCGATACCTATAATTGGATGTAAACGATTGAAAATTGGATGTAAAAGATTGAAAATCGGATGTAAAAGATTGAAAATTGAAGGTGATAGATTTGAGAAATAATTGGATCAAGTTAAACTTTATTAGGTATTAAAAAACGTAAAAATTATACTTATAGAAACAATTAAAATAGTACTTAATATCTACAATACACCACTCATGTACGGATCAAAGGTAATAACCTCCTTCTGCAAACTATCAAGCATTTCTAAACTTGGTGATGCGCAGCTTTCTCTCATAATTGCAGCTTCGAAGTAGAGCTAAACATAACGGCTTTAATCAAGGAAAGTCAATCGCTGACCTTAGACTTCCCTTGTTCTTTGAAAACTTCAAACCTGTGACAGAGTGGGGCATAAACAACTAGGGGGGAAAAGACGTGAAGGATCTGCCCTGTATTCTTGAAGAAAGAATTATCTCTCAAATCACATACTCTGGATCAAAAGAGAAATTGAGGAGTGTTTTATCGAAAGGGAACAAATCCACTTTTTTGAATTTAAAAAAAAATTTCCGCATCTTTTGGATAAGCCCTATTGAACCCTGCAGGCATCCCAAACGGAACATATCCCTGCCCATTTATTAGGCAAAGATGGAGCTTTCAACCAAAAGGTAACAAATCCATTCCCTTAAATAATTTAAGGGATGTGTAAGGCTTAGGATTTGTTCCTTTTTGATCGGAAAAAAATTATTTTTTTCCGATCAAAAAGGAACAAATCCTAAGCCTTACACATTGAATCGAAACTCTGTTTTTTCAAAAGGGCACATATCCATAGCACTCCAACAAGTATTAGTAGTAGTAGTAGTAGTAGTAGTGCAATCTTCTGGTAGTACTAGTAATTGGTTGATTGAAACTTTATCCTATAGATGACGTGTGAGGTATATTATGTTTCGAAGACAAGGTTAGTATACCTTTCATAGGAGAGAGCGCACGTGATGACATTTTTCGTTCAAAAGGCTTTACATACATCCAAAATTAAAATGGCGATTTCTACTCCAATTTTTGAACGTAAGGCGTTAATATTTTGGGTTAATATACTCTATGTTTGTTTTTTCTCCTCCTTGCCGTTTTTAGGACGTCCCACAGTACGACTTGGGCGTCTTTATGCGATCGATCTGGGGTGAAGTTGGACAACACTCAACAGAAAAAAAAATAACCACACAGTAATCCGTTTTAGACCATTCTGAATCCACATCCGCGAAAAAACCATAGGTGTATGTCTGTGTGTGTGTGTGTATGTGTGTATGTGTGTGTGTATGTGTGTGTGTATGTGTGTGTGTATGTGTGTGTGTATGTGTGTGTGTGTGTAACAAAATCTTGTGTACTCTGCCCAGGCCTTAGTTCTCAACCGATTTTCCTGGTTCTTTTTTTGTTCGTCGTGGAAAACTATCTAGTTGTGCACTACGGCGCCGGAATTTTGGATTATGCTTTTTAAGAGGGGGAAAGGGGGGGGGGGTAATGCTTAAAAAACGTGCGTTTGCGTGCATAATCTTGTAAACTCTGCCCAGGCCCTCAATTTTCAAGCGATTTGCGTGTTTCTTTTTTTGTTTGACTCAAATAACTTCCGAGTTGTACATGATTTCACCAGAGTACCAAAATTTGCAAGAGGAGGGGATGGGTGGGGGGATAATATTCACAAAATATCCAATTTTTCAATATTTCGGTTCCTTTACTGCTTACTAATTGTATCCAAGCTTTGAAATTGAGGAGAAATTCTCATTATACCTTAGGATTTGCATGAATTACTTTCTGTACCACCATGGAAATAAAAGTGGTGCCACCATGGTGCCAGGGCACCATAAACCTCATATTTCTTGGGTTTTTTGGTGTTTCACCTTGAATAAGGATGTGACATTCAACGGACTGCTTACTAAAACTAATAGATGAAAGTTCAATGTTACGACGTATTTCCACTTTGGTGGCAGACTGGCACCATTGGCGGTGGTGGTGGGGGGGGGGGGGTGAACTCGAATTCGCATGTTGGGTATCGTAGATCATGGATTTCAAAATGCTCTTCAGATTCGAGGCTATCATGCCTCTAGAAGTGTTATGGTTTATAATGGTGGGGGGGGGGGGTCACTATTTCTTCCCTAAAGTAATAAATAAATCAAATCGAGACAAACAGTTTTATCGCTTAACAACTGGTTAAACTGATCTAATGCTTATCCAATGGGACGTCCCCTGGAATGCATGCATTACTAAACAATATGTTTTGAAAATGGATATGTTCCCTTTTGAAAAAAAACTCTCCTCAAATGACTATGTTTAGATCATAGAATATTAGAATTAAGTACGATCTAATTGATTTGTATCGTATTTAACATACCTAGCTGGTGAATTCTACGGAAGAATATTCTTTCGACGAGCTGATGGACCTGATACACCTTGAAATGGTCTACTTCTTGTGGTGCATCGTCTGGCCGTCCTACATTATCAGGTACTTCACTCAGTAAACTGCTGTCTCGTAACGACAAATAGAGACATTTAATGCAATTTTGACATGTATGTGTCTTAGTTCTGGGGTCATTCCAAAATTTTCGACACACAAAACAGTGCAATTTTTTTTCTGATGCTGTTGAACGCAGGAAGCTGAAATTTGAGAGGCAGGGTCAATCGATACATACTTCTATAAATCATCAAAGTCGATGATCACTGATCAGCTGAGTGAGCTCCAAGGCCATTTCCTCTCCTGTTGAACGCAGGAACCTGAAATTTGAGAGGCAGGGTCAATGGAGAATGCTGAAGGCGCCTGAGTGGTCACTGATCAGCTGAGTGAGCTCCAAGGCCATTTCCTTCCCTGTTGAACGCAGGAACCTGAAATTTGAGAGGGTGGGTCAATGGAGAATGCTGAAGGCGCCTGAGTGGTCATTGATCAGCTGAGTGAGCTCATAATTTAAATTGCCATCATAAGACATATCCATGTACAGATGTATCTGCATGCAGTGTAGATACTCGTTTATTTATTAATTTTTTTTTTACTTGAAATTTATAGTGGCAAGCACAATGAAACGAAAAAAACGCTTGCATACGAGTCTGCAACACATTGAAACATTTTCATGCTGATATGGGAGCTCGATTTTCGACTCAGCTGATCTGGGAGCTCGATTTTCGACTCAGCTGATCTGGGAGCTCGATTTTCGACTCAGCTGATCTGGGAGCTCGATTTTCGACTCAGCTGATCTGGGAGCTCGATTTTTGGCTCAGCTGATCTGGGAGCTCGATTTTCGACTCAGCTGATCTGGGAGCTCAATTTTCGACTCAGCTGATCTGGTAATATCAAACTGTAAAGTACCTAGGTACCTACCTAACAACTTCACTTCTGATGGTCATAATCATCATTGTGGCGACTTGGGCAAATTTCGTTAGCAAATTTCGTCGCAACAAATTTCGTTGCAACAAATTTCGTTGCAACAAATTTCGTCGCATCAAATTTCGTGACGATTTTGCTTCCTCACTACCGAAGGTAGGGAAGCTTTGTATTCGTGAAAGAAGTGAAAAAAAAAGTCCTCCAAAATCAAAATTTCCACTTGCTTTTTGCGTTTTAGAGCTTTCTGAACAATTTTGGTTCCGTGTCTGTCTGTCTGTCTGTCTGTCGGTCTGTCGGTCTGTCTGTCTGTCGGTCTGTCTGTGGTCAATCCTTGTCCCGGGCAAAACTATACTAACCTGTGGTCCGATTTTGATGAAATTTTCAGGGATTGTGCGGATTAGGTCCTAGACGGTCCCCTATAAATTTCAGCACCTTCGGACCAATAGGAGCGAGTGCGCATGCGCAAACGTGAATTTCCTGGAACCTCGGTTTCTCGGTTTCTAATGAACCGATTTTGCTCAAATTTGGAGGTTAGTTAGGGACTAACTTCTAAGAGACACACTATAAGTTTCAATCAAATTGGTCAAGCAATAGCCGCTGCGCATGCAATGGAGAATACTGAAGGCGCCTGAGTGATCACTGATCAGCTGAGTGAGCTCCAAGGCCATTTTCTCTCCTGTTGAACGCAGGAAGCTGAAATTTGAGAGGCAGGGTCAATGGAGAATGCTGAAGGTGCCTGAGTGGTCACTGATCAGCTGAGTGAGCTCCAAGGCCATTTCCTCTCCTGTTGAACGTAGGAACCTGAAATTTGAGAGGGCGGGTCAATGGAGAATGCTGAAGGAGCCTGAGTGATCACTGATCAGCTGAGTGAGCTCCAAGGCCATTTTCTCTCCTTTTGAACGCAGGAAGCTGAAATTTGAGAGGCAGGGTCAATGGAGAATGCTGAAGGTGCCTGAGTGGTCACTGATCAGCTGAGTGAGCTTAAATATTACAGTGGAAGAAAGATAAAGAAGGAGAGGGAGCAAAAACCTTTTCAAGGTATGTCACATTTTAGCCATTAGGATCTAAGCGGAAATCATCCGGGGGTGCAGGGGGCGAAGCCCCCGCCGAGGCGCGCAGCGCCGAGTTTTCGCCAACTGATTCTATACGTCCATGTTACAATGAGTGAGGAAGCTATACTGCCCACCCAACTTGGCAGACGTTTTTTTTTATGTGCCATATGAAAGACATGAAAATGTCAAAATAACCGAGTTTAGTGAGGAAACGGAGAACTTGAATATTACCTTTTTTTCACCTCAACCCCAAAAACTGTGCCATGTTCTCAGCTTTCTAAGAGTATAATAAAAAAAATAATTTATAATCAAATTTAGGGGAGAAAATTTTGTTGAAATTAATTTGTTTTAAACGAAATTAACGTTTGGGTGTGGGGAGTCCGGTGTCTACTCCACCACCAATCCTCCCTTCCATCTTCCGTAAGTCCGCGTTTCAGCAAAAATTGATCCCCTAATTCGATTATAAAATACTTTTTGATCATAACGTTGGAAAGCTTAGGTCATTGTGCAGTTTTCGGGGTTGAGATACGTGAAAAATCATGCGGAAGTCTTAACAAAATCTTAACAACCAAAAGAAAAATAGTAAGTTTTGCCAATTTGACCAAAATTACTTCACGAGTTGATTTTTCACCCATCAGGACCGCACAAATGGTTTTTGTAGGCACTCGAAAGATGGGAAATTTTACGCCCTTTCCATCGGTGGCCTTATTTTTACATTTTTATGGGGAATTGAGGTAGTTAAGGTAACTTTAGTGACAAAAGTCAAAAGCACGAGAAAAAAAATTTAAATTAAAAAAAAAACGCTGCAAATTATTACACAATGGTTTATTATTTTTCTATATAGATCACTCGTCTACAAAGCCACCAACCATCCAACATGAAGAAAAACATCGATCGCATTTCGGTCAGCTTTAATTTGAACGGAGATTAGGCCTCTTTTGCGATTCACACTCGTGTTTCTGATTTATCGTACGTCCAACCCTTAAATTCTCGTAGGGAGCAAACGGTTTGTCCTACAGAGCTCCGCGTGGTCTCAAAAAATTCTAAAAATTCTATAGAATCTTAAATTGAAAAAAAAATACCTTTATATCGAAATTTTTTGAGTTAAGGCGTTTTCAAAATTTCAAAATTCATTTTTGAACCCTTAGAAGTGACCTACATCAACCAAAATCTTCGGGGCACAACTAGACCCCAAATGGAGCCTACATACCAAATTTCATCAAAATCGGTCAATGCTAAGTGGGGAAAGTGCCGCGTACGGCGGACGGACGGCCAAATTTTTATTTGATTTTTGGATTCTACGTACCTTGAAGCGTAAACCATCAAATTTTGAGGGGGTGTTAAACATTTTTTTTCTTGTTCGATTCCAAAGATTCAGTATTGAAAATAATAAACCAAAACTCAAAAAACAAGGGGTTAAAACTAAATTTCTAAGAGAAATTTTCTTGCTTAAATTAGTTGAACAATCAATCGATTTAAAATGCAAGTTTTCTGCATCCTTCTTTCAAAGAACACATCAAAATACGAAATCAGAAGTGATTAACGCCATCTTTTTTTTTCAAATCGCAGAGCTCCATTGTTCACTTCGCTCGCCTCAAAAATCCAAAATGGACTCTACACTTACTCAGATCCTCTGACTCTGGAAGAGAAGACTATTCTGTCGACAGCAAACGATGCTGTCGTTCGCATGACGAAGATCAGCGTGTACGTGTACGTCTGCGGAGGGATCGGCATCTTTTTGAAAGGGATGAACAAAGAAAGGATGCGCAAGTTGCAGCTGCCCAACATTGGATGGTTCCCATTTGCTATCAACTCGCTCTCAAGGTTTGTTCGCTGATACAGTGAAAAATAATATTTATTTCCCTCACAAAAACGTTTTTTGCTTTTGGTTTTTATAGTCAATCATTTTTGGTGGTTGGTTCCATTCTGCTCAACAATTTCGGGACCAGTTTTTCAGGGGCGTAGGCAGAGAGCTGAGTGAGTTTTTTTTCTGCATAAATCAATGCTCGTGAAGTTCCTGTTTCCACAAAAATTTTGCGAATAACTTCAAATTTCGTCAGAGACAATTAACAAAAGATTGGAGAATGATTGGCAGTCTAGAATACTAACTGATGAGGTTGAAGGAAATACTCGGAGGGCGAATTATTAGAAGGGTTATTATTAGAACACGAGCTTTGCACACATTTAGGCAGACAACTCACCGATAACTGTGAGTTTCTGTCTAAACGGAACAAAAAGGCGGCAACAAAGGTAGAGACCGTTTCCCAAAACATCGATTTCTCTCTTCGTTGTCCCCTTATTTTTCTCAAATTTGAAAAATAGCTGGAGGAAATTTCCAGAATGCGTTCACGGGGTGTATAGCGATTCGATCAGGAACTAGGTAAGGCAAAAAACGTTCTGAAGAATACTCTTATACAGGGTGTCCCATATGTTATCCACCAAACTTTGGGAATCGATTCTACAACTAATTCGCAACAAAAAATGTCTCTGAGCAATTTTTTAACCCTCTTAAAATCCGACTTTTTTGACTTTTAAGATTTTTTCGTGTTTTCGACCTTACACCTTTAAAACGGTCATAACTCCCTTAAATTGCACTCAAAAATTAAAAATAAGGATATCCCTCCTCCTAAGCACCACGTCCCCACGTCAAACCGTCGATTTCGTTGAAAAAAATACACGTTTTTTCGCATTGAAACACCATTTTCCCCCTGAAATTCCACAGTAAAACTAAAAATTGGGTGACCGTTGAAAAGCTGATGAAATGGAGCAGTTTTTAAGCTTTTTAGCCCCTCTGGAAACTACCTTGTTTCAATGAGGAAAAATCATCAACATTTTCACCAAACACAGAAATTGACTATTTTTCAAGTTTCAGGTGAAAATACTACTCTAGCGTTTTGTTTTTCTCGACTGGTCAACGGCTCATGTATTGATAAATTTTACGCTCTTTCCAGCGATATCCTTATTTTTAATTTTTGATTCTAATTTAAGGGAGTTACGACCGTTTGAATGGTGTAAGGTCGAAAACATGAAAAAAATCTTAAAAGTCAAAAAAGTCGGATTTTAAGGGGGTTAAAAGAAAATTGCTATGAGACACGTTTTGTTGCAAATTAGTTGTAGAAACTACTCACGAAGTTTGGTGGATAAAATATGGGACACCCTGTATATGAGAAGTAATTTTGAATCGTTAGAGGTTCCTATAGTTGGTAGGTTCTTGATGGTTGGTCAGAATGAAACACTTCATTAGGCCGACGTTTCGACGTATTTGTACATAATCCTCAGGTCTTAGTAGGGTTGACTAGTCAAGTCCTTAAAACAGTATCAAATGCTGAATAAGCATCTCAACAGAGCGAAAGTATACATTTTGTCACTCAGGCTGCTTTGAAGGCCATTGCTTCATACGCTGTAAGTTCGAAGCTGGTCTGGGAATGCCTGAATACCCTCAAAACTGTGGCCCAGAACAATCAGGCTGCCGATCGTCTTGCCAAAAGAGGATCAGATTCCGTGCCAATAGGGCCGGAACCGATCTTGGGAACCACCAAAAGCAGCTTACAGAACGTGGTTAACAACTGGAAAAGAAATAAGCGAGTAAGAGACTGCTAGAATCTCTCAGGCCTGAAACAGACACAACTATTTGTGTCGTTCTCAAAGAAACGGGCTAACGAACTCATATACCTAAAATGGACGTCAGAGCACTCTGTTAACAGGTCACTGCCCACTTCGATATCACCTAAAGAAGATAGGCAAACTAACAACGGACATCTGCCGCTTCTGCGATATGGAAACGGAAGATGCCGAACATAAACTTTGGAAGTGATGTCTTGGCTCCTGACGCCATCACCATCAATGTGGCTTACACCGATTTTCTCTGCTTTGCCAAAAAGTGGGGAGAAAAGGGGTGTTTAGTAAACCCTTATAAGTAGGCTAATATAGACTGGAAGCATTCCACAATAGACCTCGCTAGATCGCGGTGGAGGAGTTTACCCAAAAAAAAAAAAAAACACATTGAGGTGGGTATCCAATTTTTATATGGTAGTATAATATACTATGCTATATTATAGCATTTCCAAGTCAAATTCTACCTTTTCCAAGTCATATTCAACCTTTTCCAAGTCAAATTCAACCTTTTCCAAGTCAAATACAAACCTTTTCCAACTCAAATTCAACCTTTTCCAAGTCAAATTCAACCTTTTCCAAGACAAATTCAACCTTTTCCTAGTCAAATTCAACCCTTTCCAAGTCAAATTCAACCTTTTTCAAGTCAAATCCAACCTTTTTCAAAACAAATTCAACCTTTTCCATGTCAAATTCAACCTTTTCTAAATCAAATTCAACCTTTTCACCAATATTACCTAGGTAAATGACCAACAATATGCACAAGCCCTTAATGTAGTACCAAATGCTTGTCTGTGATTGGGGACTGGGCTGAAAACAATACTCCAAATAACATAAAACATAAAATCCTCCTTATAACATAAAATCCTCCTTATAACATAAAATAAAATCATGTTTTATTAAAAAAGAAATCTATAAAAAATATAATTTATAGCATTTTCAAGTCAAATTCAACTTTTTCCTTGAAGCAGTTTTTTAAATAATTTAATATATTGATTCAAATTTTTAAAAGACCCTACCGCCATTTCTTTCAAGTGAAAAAAATCGAAGATAGACTTTCTGCAAGTAAGATTTTTAATTTTAAGACTTTTAATATGTTAATTATGTAAAGAAGTGAGAAAATATTTTCTTTCAAAGAAATGTTGATTTTTTAAAATTATATTTTTTGTTGATTTAAAAAAAAACATGATTTTGTTTTATGTATAGGTACTTATCTACCTACTGCGTTTGGAGTATTGTTTTCAGCCCAGTCCCCAATCACAGACAAGCATTAAATGCTTAGTACCAAATTTTGGTACTACATTAAGGGCTTGAGCGTATTGTTGGTCATTTCCCTAGGTAATATTGGTGAATAGGTCGAATTTGACTTGGAAAAGGTTGAATTTGACTTGGAAAAGGTTGAATTTGTTTTAGAAAAGGTTGAATTTGACTTGAAAAAGGTTGAACTTGAGTTGGAAAAGGTTGAATTTGACTTGGAAAAGGTTGAATTTGACTTGGAAAAGGTTGAATTTGACTTGGAAAAGGTTGAATTTGACTTGGAAAAGTTTGAATTTGAGTTGAAAAAGGTTCAATTTGACTTGAAAAAGGTTGAATTTGACTTAAAAAAGGTTGAATTTGAGTTGGAAAAGTTTGATGTTGACTTGGAAAAGGTTGAATTTGAGTTGGAAAAGGTTGAATTTGACACGGGAAAGGTTGAATTTGACTTGGAAATGCTATACTTATTGATTATGCCTGATTTTTCTATAATATAACAAATGGATTATACTTATTATAATAAATCCTGAATTATAGAAAATCAGTCATTTTCCATTATTTTAAAAAAACAGCGAATTATTACAGTTTGGTTGCCTTGGATAATTGTTATTTGAAATTTGAAACTTCACCTCTGAGCAATCCAAAACAGCTCCTTCCTACACTCCGGATATGGACTAAATAAAAGACAGCGCTTAGATCGTTGAGTTCGCATACACGTTGGTTCAATTCATTTGGGACAACTTTAACATAATCGAAATAAGACCATGATTTATTATAGAACGGTTAGGTTGGACAGACAGAAAGCTCTGGAGTTTTTTTGGAGAGGAAAACGTTGAAGCCCGGGAATTATTTACTTGAGTAGTAGTGAGAAAGAATAGGTTCTAATTTATCGACTGCTTGATACTGAATATAGGTGTGAAGGTTCTTGAGGTTCAGTCAGATGAATAATTACACTGTTAGGCCGACGTTTCGGTATATTTATATACCATCTTCAGGGCTTTAAGCGGTGTACATATAATTCTTATGGCTACATCAGAAACAATTGTGATATTGTGCAATATTGTGCAACAATTGTGCAATATTGTGATAAAAAAAAACTGCCTCGAATAAAATCAACGTGTTTACCTTAAAAAAAACTTCAAGTTTCCACTTTAAAAAGTGCTTTTGTTTAAAAGTTTCTGATGTAGCCATAAGAATTATATGTACACCGCTTAAAGCCCTGAAGATGGTATATAAATATACCGAAACGTCGGCCTAACAGTGTAATTATTCATCTGACTGAACCTCAAGAACCTTCACACCTATATGTAGTGAGAAGGGGCTTTGTGGAAAGTCAGCCCACGAGCAGTCTCTCCCTCACGGCGCGCAGGTTCTCCTAGCCTTCAAGACACATAAGTCTTGCGGGTTTTGCCTACTCAACCCCTTCTAACGGAGGACAATGCTTATCACACGTCGTGTGAGGCAGAAAACTACCCAATTTGCCATTCAAAGGTAAAGAATTGGTTCCAATCTATAATATAGATTATAATAGAATCTATAATAATATTGTTATTCAAAACTATATTAATTTGGAGCCGTGTTCGGTTGAATTCTTAAACATTTTTAAATTGTCTATCAAATGAGGTTTTTCACGTCATAACTGCAGTACTTAGGTAACAGCTAATATACATTTTCATGTTACATCTTTGATGATGAAATCCAGAAGGTGTTGAAATTTTGAATTTCTGATTTAGATTTTCAAAAACGGATCATGTTTCATGTTGCTGACTATTCTGTAACACGTAAACTTATTATGTTCATAACCGCCTTAATTTACAACATACTCTCAGCTAGGAAGGTACCGCTGGAAAGAGCGTTTAATTTTCTATCCATTTCGTAAAAAACGTAATCTTTAAAGCAATTTGTAAAAATGAAAAAATAGGCCAAAGTCAAATTTCAAATGTTTGCTAAAATCGCCATTTATAGGCTAATGATTTGCTTGTAATAAATAGCGTTATCGTCGGAAAAACGGGGGAAAACTATCCCATGATCTCAGCTTTACTGAGAATACTGAGTTTCTAGTGGGTACTTTTTTGATAAAATTGAGTTTTCATTAAATTAATAAATGTTTACTGTGATAAAACGGTTAACAGTTTTAACGATGATAGTTATCATATGTCATCCCAAAAGTTTCCGTTGATTTGTCAAATGATATAATAATTCGTATAAATTTTCAAAAGTTTGAATTAGACAAGGTTTTTTGGATCATTGGTGATATATAGTCGATAATCAAAGTTGTTTCTGATATTTATTGTAATCATTTCAGATACGCCATTGGGTGTTTGTGTCAGGCGATTATGGGGATCAACGCGATTTCTATCGCGATCGGAACGTTCATGAGTTTTGCGATTTTCTTGATACACTACGAAGCGCAATTCAAACTTCTTCGGACGCATTTGAAAAGATCTTTCCCCAAAAACGTTCCTCTCAGAATCACACAGACCGACAAGTACAAGGAAGTGAGTCTGAGAAGGTTGAAAGACTGTTATCGACACCATCTCGCTATTCTTGGGTAATAATTACAGTGTTATTTAATCATTAAAGTTAATTAAAGTGCATATTTACCGAGAAAATGATTGTGTAGGAGGTGTACCCATAAATCAATCAATTCGTAGTACCTTCACACAGATTGGTGCTTGACAGATTGGTGCCTGGCGCATGGGATGAAAATAAATAAAACTAATACTAAAGTGATGGTGCTTGGTCATTCAAAAGCGCTATCAAAAGTGAATTTGAATGACTTCCCTAAATTATTAATAGAAAGCACTCCCCTAGAATTCGTTGACTGTGCAACCAATCTCGGCATTATCTTGCAAAATACATTATCGTGGGACTTGCAAGTGACCAAAATGTGCAACTCCATTTTTAGAGCCATCTACCAACTAAGAAGAATAGCTATAGATTTTCCTTGTAGCGTGCACCAACAGTTAGTTCAATCACTAATTTTGCCTATTTTGGATTATGGGTGTGTTGCTCTCTGTGACTTAACTGGAGAAGATATCTGCCGGCTTCAGAGAGCACAGAACGCGACTATAAGATTTAGTTTTAGGATGCGAATGGATGAACACGTAACACCAAAATTTCGGCAATTAGGTTGGCTAAAGATAGCGGAAAAAAAAAACAATTGGCACTTGCGATGATGATTTTCAAAATACTTAAATTTAAGCGCCCAGCATATTTATTTGAAAAACTAAGCTTTATGGCCGAAGTCCATGAAAGAAACACCAGGAATAGGGAGAACATACTCCAAATGCCGATCCATCGCACTGCAATATTCGAGAGATCGTTCAATGTTCAGGGAATAAAAATACATAACGAGCACTCAAAATATTTGAATGAAGTTTGAATGTCTGAATGTCTTTGAATGTCTTTATTTTTTTTTTGCCGCCATACAAAAGTTGTATATGACAAGTCGTCAGGAGCGCGTCTATATATTAAATAAATATCAAACTTTGTCATTAAATAAATAACAGGTCAAATAAATATAGGAACAATGTCGTTAATAACAATCGTCAGTCAGACTTCAACAATACAAAAGATAAATAAAAATAAAAAAACGGGACAGGAAAGACGATTAAGAGAATAAATAATTTGAAATGAATAACGACAAGACAACGACGAACAGCACAACTACTAAAAATTAGGAACACTGGTTAACAAACAAAAATTCACAGCCAACAACGCACAGCACAAATTACGTCTCCCGCATCCACAGTTCCGGCGAGCACTCCTCCACTGCGTACGGCGACAGGGAGATTAGGGCACACTTGACACATGATTCAAAGGAGCTAGGAGAGAGGAGGCGGATCCCTTCAGGGAGTTGATTATAAGTCCTGACTCCGAAGAAATCAGGATCCCTTTTCTGGGTCAGGGCCAGACGGTGTCGAGGAAGGCTGAAAAGGTCCCTGTTCCTAGTTTGATACTGGTGAGTGTCGCCAAGCTTGGGAATGTCGGGTGCTTCCCTCTTCATTCGCAGCAGCGATGCCAGGACGTACAGTGCTGGAAGGGTCAGGATTTTTTGATCCTTGAACAGGGGTCGGCAGTGGGCATCGGGAGCTGCTCCTGCCAGAATCCTCACTGCTGCCTTTTGGAGTCTGAATATGGGTGCGCTATATGCGCTACTAGTGCTGCTCCCCCATAACAGCACTCCATACCGAAGGCGCGATTCAAACATTCCAAAATATGCTTTACGTAAGACTGGCCTTGAGACTGCAAATGAAAGCCGCCTCAGCAGATAAACCATCTTTGCAAGGCTCTTTGCGAGTGCACTCGTGTGAGCCTTCCACGAGATGCGCTCGTCAACCCTCAAGCCAAGGAGCGTGACAGAACTGGAATCATTTCCACGAGCATCAAATCTCAGCGATTGAGTTTTGTCTTCGTTGAGGACTAAGAAGTTAGAAGAGCACCAATGAGCCACTGCAGACTTGACATGCAAGGAACATGTGTCATATTCCTCCAGAGAGTGAGCCCTTATCAGTGCAGTTATGTCGTCGGCATACATAATGATCTGCAGCCCCCCGCTCCAAATCCCATCATGGCGCTCAAGTACAGCATGCGGAAGGTCATTGGTAAAAATGACGAAAAACAGGGGACCCAAAATTGATCCCTGCCTGACACCAGAGGGTAGTGCTTCTAGCTCTGAGTAGCAATGCATCAAATTGAATGCATTGCTGCCAACCAAAGAGGAAACTCTCAAAGAATGCGAGTGCAGCATTATCGAAGCCGTAGTACTCGAGCTTTAACATTAGAAGAGGCAAGTTAACCACGTCAAAGGCCTTGGACATGTCAAAGAGCAAAGTGCCCACTGATTCACCATGATCGATCCCTCTGAGGCAGCCAGAAATCAGCTCAGTGACTGCCTGAACTGTGCTTCTCTTTCTTCGAAATCCAAACTGTGAGTCAGCGATTATGTGATTACCCTCAAAGTACGTCTGAAGGTCATCATACAAGAGCATCTCCATCACCTTCATGAAGTAGGGGATAATGGACACTGGACGATAGTGGTTATACTCGTCCTTACTACCTTTCTTGTGGATAGGAGAAACCACGCTTGCCTTCCAGAATGAGGGAACAAAACCTGTGGAGAAACATTTGTTTATAAGGTAGGTCAGAGGCTCAACCAGACCAGTAGCGGTGATCTTCATGAAGTCAGAAGTGAAGCCAAAGATATCCATCGCACGAGAGTTTTTCAGCCTCAAGATTGCAGCATAGACCCTCTCGACACTAACCTCAGCCAAGCTGAACACACAAGTGGGCTTACGTGTCCTGCTCAGTAGCAAAAGTGCCTCGTTGAAGCGTATCCTGAGAGCGTGTAGAGGCTCCCGCTCACAAAAAGACCCAATGGAATCCAGGAGATCCCTGATACTCCTGCTGAAGTGCTCACTAAAACCAGTCGCAGACAGCACCACCGATTGACCCCGAGGAGAGGGCTTCAGGAGTCCACAGCCAGTCTCCATCCGAATGACATTCCAGGCGGCCCTACTAGGGTTAGCAGCAGACAAGATAGCTCGATCATTAAAGTCCATCACCAAGCTCTGCACAATAGCGCGATAATGGCGCCTTGCCAGGCGAACCGATTCCCTGAGGCTCAAGTCTTTGGGATCTGCACGAGAACGGTCAACCAAATTCAACAGCCGTTCCTTGTGGCATTCAAGCTCGGATCTAAAGTTGCGGCTCCTCCTGCCTTTGCTCCTTCTAATCCTCCATGGACAGTATGAGTCAGCAGCAGCCAACAGTACCCGAAAAAATTCACCAGCCTCCTCATTCACAGCTCCGCGAGAGTACACACCCAGCCAGGAACAGGAGTTGAGCCACCTGCAGAGAGCAGCAAGATTTCCAGGGCTCAGCGCTCGGGAGCGTCCCATGGGAGCTCCAGGAACTTCAGCAGATGATGGGGGAACCAGTATGCAACACTCCTGTGCGAGATGGTCAGAAAACATCACTCTTGCTATGCGGCAACAGTAGAGTTCTGGTCGAATGTTAGTGATCACTTCGTCCAGGCAGGCTCCATATCGAGTTGGCTGCCGAATTGTAAGTCTGAGGCCGAAGGACCTACACACATCAAGGAAGGAATCGGAAAAATGCGAGTCCTCCTCAAAGTGCATGTTGAAATCTCCAGCCAGCACCAGAGGGACACCTCTACTCCTCCGGCTGCACGTTGACAAGAATGTTTCCACCTTATCGAGAAACAACTGCCTACTGGAGGCATCTGAGTCTGGTGGACGGTAAATGGAGCAAATTATGAGAGAATGCTCCTTTAGTTCGACAGCCGCCATCTCACACGACGATTCCACTGATAGATCAGCGGCCATCAAAACAGGAGAGAAAGCCACGCCCTCCCGGACAAACACCACAGAGCCACCCCTTGTTATGGTTTCTCGGCAGAATGCTGAACCAAGAACGAAGTTTTTGGGACATATAGGTACATTTCCTCAGATCTAAGCCAGTGCTCTGTTAGGCAAATCACATTCAAAGAAGGATTCTCAGCGATGTACTGCTCAAGGACATTAATTTTGTTTCTAATGCTTCCCATATTAGAGTGAAAAATTTTAAAAGAACCAGATACTGTTAGTCATGCAGAATTTTCGTTCGTGGGGGATGTGGGAGCGACAAGTTCATTTGCGTGAAAAAATTCCTTTCTTGGCATCCCACGAAACTCAGCAATTATGCTGTCCCTGGGCCAAAGATCAATTTTCAATCTGGCACAAAAAACGGAGGATTTTAAAAAACAATTCACAGTATTACTATTAGAAAAGTATGAGGAGAGCTGATAACCTGCATAAATTATTATTTGGACACAATTAGATAAATGCTATGTACCACAACAAACTATACAAATGTAAATAATAATTACATTAATAATAATAACTGTGTTTATCATGAAAATAATAACTGTGTTTAGTACCTAACTACACTACCTAATTACACTAAAATTTTGTGAATATTTTGAAGTATGAAGTATAATGTATTTGTTATCTTATTATTTTTTTAAATTTTCATAGAGGAAATGTATTATGTTTTTGTAGCCAGGGGGAATGGTAGAGAGGGCCTAATGGCCCTAATTCCCCCTGGTGGTAAAATAAAACAATCAATCAATCAATCTCACAAGTTGAGTAATTGAGGACGATAAATGTGCGAGATACTTAGCCATAGTATCTATTATCTTCATTTTCATAGTAATGTAGTTCAAAATCCGTTTTTGATACCTATTTCGTTTGATACAAATATAACCGATTTTGAACTAAAGTTCAACAAAATACCTACCTATGTTATACAACATAACTTGGTAGACACAGAAGCAAAATCACAAGCAATGCTACTGAACAACATCGTGGTGTCCAAGGAGAGCAATCAACCTCGAGCTCAGTTCCCTAACCAATTTTCAACGTATTTTCGTGCACTCTTTCTGTTGCTCAACATCCATGTATCAAATGCCAATAGGCATTTTTCTGGGTTATGGGTACGAGGAAGCTATGTGCCACACCCACTTGGCAGCCATTTTTTAATGATTAGATCATGGAATTTGTACTATTTATGATATTATGGAAAAATGCTGCAAATTATTACACAATGGTTTATTATTGTTCTATACAGATCACTCGTCTGCAAAGCCACCAACCATCCAACATGAAGAACAACATCGATCGCATTTCGGTCAGCTATAATTTGAACGGAGATTAGGCCTCTTTTGCGATTCACACTCGTGTTTAAATGTATCGTTAAATGTATCGTATGTTTAGATGTATCGTATGTAAAACCCTTAAATTCTCGTAGGGAGCGAACGG
The DNA here is from genome assembly GCA_009739505.2 of Apolygus lucorum. NCBI lineage: Eukaryota > Metazoa > Arthropoda > Insecta > Hemiptera > Miridae > Apolygus > Apolygus lucorum. The sequence goes on along the minus strand of CM019170.2, from coordinate 2,390,712 downwards.
TTTGTCCTACAGGGCTCCGCGTGGTCTCAAAAAATTCTAAAAATTCTATAGAATCTTAAATTGAAGGAAAAACAATACCTTTATATCAACAATTTTTGAGTTAGGGCGTTTTCAAAATTTCAAAACCTTTTTTGAGCTTTTTACAAATAAACATATTATTATTATTATTATTCGTCCTTTACATCCTGACGAAGGATTTACTTCCAGAAAAAAACCTGTTTGAACGTTGTTTCTTTCTGTTTGTACTGGTCTTCAGGTTTCATCAAGAAATAATGAAGTATTACGGGATTCTGCTACTCGTCTTTCGAGTGGCCATCGTTATGTGGATGTGCACTTTAGCCTACGTGACAGTTGTAAGTCATAATTTCATAATTTGCTTAGCATAGAGATGTACTTAACGAAATATACACCCAGTAACTGACAAACTTTTTTTTTTAAATTTGCGTTACTTTAAAATGATTGAACGAATAAATAACGAACAAAACGAACACAAATCTTATTTCGTGCTCGTTGGTTTGCAGATATCATAAAAACTATTATAATCATCTTTTTTACGCATTTAATTCAATTTATTAGTTTCATAGACTTGAAAACATCAACGTTGGTTTTTCAATTTTTTCATGTCTTTCAATTCCCCAGTAAATGCACTTAAAAATTTCAAAAATCATTGAAAATTTTAAATTATACAAGTACAACTTTTTTACTCTTTTACAATTTTTTCAAGCACAACATGTAATGGGGCTCCTACAGACGAGGGGGTGGGGAGGGGCAACCGAGCGCCGGTTCGTAACAGATTAGACTAACCCGGGAAAAGGAACCGACTGAGACCCACCAAGATTACTTGATTGAATCATATCGTCCTTTCAGGCATTTCAGAAGTAGTGTATTTTTCAGATGGTGGATGTAAACGCTCACAATTTATTGAAAATGTTAAGTTTCGCCAGCACTGAGCTGCTGTACGTGTTTCTTTTTTCATTTCGAGGACAAGACGTGACGGATTGGGTGAGTTTGTCTATAATAAACATACGTAGAAAGAAGAAAGCTATTAGTAATTAAATAAATGACAATTTCATTATGGGAGTCAATAAATCATGGAAAGTACTCGTAAAATCGTTCCAGTTGTCCTTTAAAAATTTCAAGACTTTCCTTTTGACTGCATAAGATGTGCTTTAATATACAATCATTCCTTGTTTGTTACTGAATCAAGGCTGATTGAATAAATTTTTAACCTTGTAACACATCACTTTCATGAAAATTAATAACGTTTTTAGTTACGTCGTTCTTACTAGAAACGTTCCTGATACTGATTTACACTACGTACTTTCAGAATTACCAATGGCGTGAGGAGTTATACAGCATACAATGGTGGGAGCAACCGAAGGAGGTCAAAACCAACATCGGGATCATGGTTTTGGGCACCACTCAGCCTCTATTGCTCTACGGAGTTTGGAAAATCGCGCTATATTCTCACGAGAAACTGTCTGATGTAAGTAGAATTAGAGCTGACATGTGCTCTCTGCAAGCAAAAAATTGTGGATACCCATCTGTCTATGATTAATCGATCAAATAATTGATAGCAAAGTGAACTGTAGGTTTTATGAACAAATTTTATCAAACATGTGCTAAATTCAAAATGTGGAGAAGGATTGACACAAGGCAGTACTTACCAATCGGACGGCGCCGTCCTCTCCACTATTTCGATTTTCCCAGTGCTGAATTTTGCATCCAGGGACCGCAGACACCTCCAATCAAAAGGGGAACAAATCCTTGACGGGAAAACTGCCAGCAAATTGAATAAATTTTAGTTTTTTTGAGAGCGCACATCAACTTAATCATAGTCGTGTTTGCGTGTATTTGAGTGAGGGCGATGGTCATTTCGATGCGCTGATTTGTAAACTAGCCTGAACACTACCCAACGGAGAGATTGATCCCTAAGCCTAAGGCTTTGGCACTACATCCCCGGCGCCTCGCCGCCGACTGTCCAGATAAGTGCTTGAATTATCTAACTGCAAACCTCGGCATCTGGACCCAGACCCACCGGTGGGAAGCGGAGCATTTACCTAATGAAGCCTAGTGTTCTGGAGAGGTCCCTAATGGGAGATAGAGGTTTGGCGTCTTTATGGGACAAACTGTTCCCTCTACGGAACTGGGCCGTTGGTAAGGTGAAGGCAAGAAATGATAAGTCTGATTGACTAGGTATGAATGGATGTACTGTCCACCGATGAAAAGAATGAACGCGAGGCCCGACAGGGAGTTGGGTATCCTCAACGTAGAACTACACCCTTTTCCACAAATATCCGTTCACAGGTAGTAACTGACCTCATCCAACACCCCTGAACCTGCCGTGAGTCATACTTTCTTCCTTTCCCCTCGTTACCCCCTTCTCACATTGTCGTTTAGTTCATTTCTCGAATATCTACAGTCACTTATGTCCAATGATACCTGGGCAAGAAAAATACATTACGAATTCGCGATCGGAAAAGAATAGTGACCCGTCGTAATTACGTAATGAAATATCTCATCTTGACAGCGAATTTGTCTGGAGGGACTACACCGTTTGTTGGTCTCTGTTATAGTATACGGAAGATTAATGTCGAATTGGCACAATTACATAAAATGTTGATATATTTCATGAACGATGTTTTTAATCATTTCCTATCGACGTTTTATTTATTTATTTTTTATTTTGATTTATTTATTGATTTTTTTTTTTTTTTTTTTTTTTTTTTTTTTTTGTTGAAGTGCTTAGTTATTGAAATATCTTACTTACATCCTAATTTTCAGGTAGTAACTTAAAGGTTACAATATGCAAAAACATTTCTTCCATTTTCTTAAAATTCTGAGATGAGTGGTTTCATTCAATTACGGCTTCTATGACAATGATTACAATGACCTTGTATAGAACGTTGCAAATCATTATACAAAGATTTATTATTTTTCTGTCGAGATCAATCACTTTCAAAGAACACTTTTCATTGTCACTACCTACCAACCATTGGTACTAACTACCACTACCCAAAAATCATTATTCGCTTCACAATCAAGTTGCAAATTTCAACGGAGATTCACACTCTTTGGCGATTCACACTCACGATACTGATTTATCGCTATCATTTATCGATCGCTCGTAGGGAGCGAACGGTTTGTCCTTCAGAGCTCTTGGTATGGGTAGTCTCAAAAAATTGAGAATTTCAACCCTTAATTTTTACTCCTTAGAAGTGACTGACATCAACCAAAAGCTTCGCGGCACAACTAGACCCCAAATCGAGTGTGATATACTTGGGATTTATTAATAATTAATTGTTTCCGATGGAAAGCCTTTCTGAATAATTTCCTACGAGCCTGATCAACTTGAGGATTTTTCCAGACGGTATTTTCATATCGATGACTCAATACGAAAAGTATGTCAGCCTTGTCTATATCTGCTTTAACAAACTAAGTCGCGGTCATTGGTTCCAGCTCAATTCTGTACGAATGGGTCGGTATCTTTATCTTGACGTATTTGTCATCAAACTGAAGCTCAAAACCTAGTTTCCTAGGGAATCACATACTATCTTATCCTCCCCTATTGTAAAGCCGTTGGGCCCCAGGAGGTCAAACCGATAGCTCAACCGCCACATCGACCTTCCCCGAAATTATCATTTCACCCCACCACATAATGTAACCCCCTCTACGTCTTGATTCTATAATAGTATGTTGTAGCATAGAATTAAGACAGTCTTGACTTTCAACTTGTAAAGTGTAATTCTTGTTAATATAAGTTTCTCCTTGAAACTTGTGAGTCCTTTCTTTCTATCACCTGCACGGGCTTCCAGTGAACACGAATCCATTTTTATTTTCTACGGACTTAGAGTTCTAATTCTTTAGATCATCACAGTCCAAACATTTTTGGTGTCAGAAGCGGGATTTTAGTTCGCTGGTCGCAGTTCCGAGAAGAAAATCCATTTGGGACCCAGGAATCTTCAAAGAACCAGGTGAAGATCAACATCCCCTTGACGGAAGATAAGATCGATTCTCCTTCTTCAAGTGTGCTGGATTTGATCCTTCAGCTACAGGGAAGATTTTCGACCAATAAATTCAACTACAGGATCGGCTGGTTGAGACTTTTGGAAACGGGAACTTCCGCCCAACGACTTCAGCTACAGGATAGGCTGGCTGAGACTTTTGGAACGGAAGCTTCAAAGGCTGGCTGACGTGAAAGAAGACCCTACATTTGATCAACTTGAAAATCAAGACTCCGGGACAACGAGGACTGTCTCGTCAAACCCTCTTGAAGAGAACGACTTCAGCTACAGGAACGGCTGGCTGAAACAGAAACTTCAAGCAGGACCGAACCAGAGCTGACAGAAGGATCTTCATCTTCGACATGATGACCATTCTCTTGCTGTAAGTTCTGATGACATCATTTTTTTTAAAAACAACATTGCTTTATATTTCCTTGTATCTCTGAGCTCCTCTTCAAAATTGACAGGCCATACCCTATTACTAAATTTTATTATTTCTGCTTTCATAAAATAGTAGAAAATATATATAGAAATAAATACAAAATATAAAGAAAAAAAAATATATTGAAAAATATAAATAAATTAAATAAATAAATAAAATTGTAAAGAGTAATTGCGTAGATATTATACAATTATACCGTTTGGAGAATAATTAAACTCGAAGTATAATATTTCAAAGTAAGGTTAAAATAAAAGAAAGCGACTTGAACCTAACAACAACAAAAAAATTAATATTTGAGTAACTTACGTATATATAAAACAAAAAAAAATGGCTAATGAAAATGGAGAAAACCAAGCCGAATATTTAGACATTAAATCTGTTGAAAAACTCTTGAGGACGTTTGATGGAAATAAAAATCAATTAGGTGAATTTTTATCAATATGCGAATCTGCCTTAGAATTGATAGAACCCAGTAGAAAAGACCTATTGTTTAAATTAATTAAATTAAAATTGGTTGGGAAAGCTTATCAGTCCACTAAACATAGATTATTCGAAAATTATGAAGAATTAAAGATTCATTTGGAGACAGTTTTTGGAGACAAAGGTTCCCAGTCACAATGGGAATTAGATCTCAGGACTTGTAGGCAGAAGTTCAACAAAAGCGTGATTGAATACGCTGATAGATTAGAAAATATAATGTATAAAGTAATTGAATGTGTGACGGACTCTGTGGAAGACCAATATAAAGCATCCCATGAAAATGTATTTAAAATTCAAGCTAAGAACATCTTTGTTTCGGGCATTCGTGAGCCATTTGCTTGATTTTAAAGGCTCGAAATCCTAGCACGTTAGAAGATGCCATTTCCATAGCGGTTAGTGAAGAAAAAGAGCAGAAAAATAAAGTTGAAATTTCTAAATACCAAAAATACCAACAGGGAAATTACCGACCGCATTCCCCAGCCTCTAATTCTCACCAATTGAGACAGTTTTACTCCACGAAATAATTTTACATACCCTCGTTTTTCCGCTCCCCAACGGTTCCGACCCCCAATCAGTAATGTGTATAGATTTACCAGTCAACATCAAAATAGACCTCCGTATAGAAACTCTTCTCCTCCGATATCTTGTAAATACTGTAAGAAGGTAGGTCATTCAGTAGAAAATTGCTTTACCTTAAAGAACAAGGATTTTTTAAAACAGGCTTCGGAGAAGGGCAATCTGAAGCCTAATCGAAAATAAGCCATGAAATTTACAAAGTGAGTACTAATCCATGGGCTTTGAATAAAGTTGAAATATTTGTGCTGGATAAACTGTACTCATTCATAATTGATAGTGGAGCTGATTGCAGTTTGATAAAAGAAGGAAAAATCTTGATCAGCTCCGATAAAATAAATTATAATGATATTCTAAATTTAAGGGGAATTTCAAAAGGGGCCCCAAGCATCAATACTTTAGGCAGCGTAAATTTATGCTTTGGACAAATAGAGACCACAATAAATATTCACACGACTTCCACATTGTTCCTTCAGACTTTCCGATTGGTACAGAAGGATTGATTGGTAATGATTTACTAACGAAATTTAATTCAATAATCAATTATGAAAAGAGAACGCTACAAATAGGTTCCTACATTTTCCTATCTTGAATCAAGACATCAAGTTGCCCCCACGTTCCGAAACCCTTTGCTATGCCATAATTTCTAATATTGGCGAGTTGAAAGAGTCAGACTATAACTTTCTTTGTGAACAGAGTAAAATCAATGAATATGTCTTGTGCCCTAGCTCTTTAGTCACCAAAGAAGGTAGTCTCTTCAAAATATTTCTTTTAAATTCAAGTGATGAAACAGTTTTCATCCCTATTCCTACACTGAAATTAACCCCCCTCCCCAAATTTAATCAAAGTGAAATCCCAGAGAAGCCCTCACATCAACGTAATATATTGTTTGCTGAAAATTATTCTAGTAATCGTATACAAATCTTAAAGTCAAAATTGAGAGTAGACCACTTGAGTAGAGAAGAGAAAGATGCTCTACTCCCCCTCTTGATGGAATACAATGACATATTTTTGCTACCAGGGGACTCTTTAACCTCAACTACTGCGGTCACGCATAAAATCCCTACAACCAATAACAACCCAATCCATGTTAAGCCATATAGGCTACCCGAATCTCAAAAAGATGAAATCAATAAGCAAGTTGAGGAAATGGCGAAGCAGGGAATTATCAAACAAAGCGACTCTCCTTATAATTTCCCTTTATTGGTTGTCCCTAAGAAAGTCGATGCCTCAGGTGTAAAAAAGTTTCGCGTTTGCGTTGATTTTCGTAAATTAAATGGTATTAGCATTGGACAGAGCTTTCCTATACCTCTTATTAGTGAAATTTTAGATAATCTAGGGGACTCTCGATATTTTTCAACCCTAGACTTAGCTCAAGCATTCTTACAGATAAAACTTGATAAAGAAGATGCTCATAAAACGGCATTCTCTACTGCTCAAAACCATTGGGAGTATGTTCGTATGCCTTATGGATTAAAAAATGCACCTGCCACTATGCAGAAATTGATGAATCAACTCTTATTAGGAATTAATGGAATACGTGCGTATGCTTACATGGATGATCTTGTGACTTATTCCCCTGACATAAGGCGCCACATAGAAAACTTGGAGGAACTTTTCAAACGTCTCAGAAAATTCAATCTCAAAATTCAACCTGATAAATGTGAATTCTTAAGGCATGAAGTGACATACCTTGGACATCTCATCTCAGATCATGGAGTTTCACCTGACCCACAAAAGGTTAAGATATTAATAAATTATCAGCTTCCTCGTACCCAAAAAGATATCAAAAGCTTCTTAGGTTTTGTTTCATACTATCGTAAATTCATCCCAAATATGAGTAGTATTGCCAAACCATTAACATCTCTTTTAAAAAAGGATTTGAAATTTGAATGGACCAGTGAGCATCAAGATTCTTTTGAAACCTTAAAAAATATTTTATGTAATCCCCCATTATTACAATATCCAGATTTCTCCAAAGAATTTATTGTAACTTGTGATGCATCACATCATGCAATTTGCGGTTGTTTATCACAGGGCGAGATTGGAAAAGACCTTCCTATATCTTATTGGTCCGTTACCCTTTCAAAAACTGAACAAAATTGGTCAGTGACCGAAAAGGAATGTTACAGCATAATACGCGCTTGCAGGCATTTTCATTGTTACATTTATGGTAGAAAAATCAAAATATGCACAGATCATAAACCTCTGACTTGGCTTTTCAATGTTAAGGATCCAAATTCTAAATTAATTCGTTGGAGACTTTCTTTAGAACAGTATGATTATGAAATTATTTACAAACCCGGTAAATGCAACTCCAATGCTGATTTCCTGAGTAGAATGGACCACAATAACGTAATTCCATCTGACAAGATTAGTCCAGATCAAAAAACAGTATTACCCTTAAATAGTTCCCCAATGCCAAGTACTAGCTATGCACAGACCCCTGTACTAGGTAATTCAGAAGAATTAGAGCTTTATTCAAAATTTATTGAGGCTCAGCAAAATCATATCATAATTAATAACAGAGTAATGGAAGTAGATTCAGAATCTGAAAATTTCGGACAAACTGAAGGTATCAATACTATAGTTTTATTTACATCTCGAGATCTCTTCATGGTTAAGGATATAACAATGCTGAATTTTCTAGAAACAGAAATTAATGAGAATCCCGATCAAAAGTTGTTTTGTTATACAAAGAAAAATATTGGTAGAACGAAAATTATTTTCCTGATAAATAAAGAAAGATGTCATCACGAAACTAGCACTGACACACTTTTTTCATTAGTCTATTTACTACGCTTCCAGTTGGAAAACGAACAAAAAAATTATCATCCAATCACTTCCGGATCGCATCAGTGTCTGCGAACCATAATTCGATTTGTCTTTAAAAGTGTTAGACTTGAAATATATTTAACAAAACCTTCCCAGAATATACAACAAGTCACCGATGAAAATCAAAAGAAGGAGCTGATAGAAGAATTTCACAATTCCTTGATAGGTGGACATTTAGGAGTGACTAAAACTTACAAAAAAATGAGAAATTACTATAATTGGGAGAATATGAAGGTAGAGATAAATGATTTTGTTTTGAGGTGCCCAACTTGTCAAACTAATAAACTCACTAGAAAAAAAAACTAAATTGCCCATGTGCATCACAACGACAGCATCTGAACCTTTTGAGAAAGCTAGTTTAGACATCCCTTTTCCAATTAGTGAAAACGGTAACAAATATATATTGACTTGTCAATGCGATTTAACTAAATTTAGTTTGGCTATTCCTTTACCAAATTAAGAATCAATAACCATCGCAAAATCTCTTATCAAAGATCTAATCTGTGTATTTGGAACCCCCAAAAGTATTCTGACCGATCTTGGTCAAAATTTTATTAGTGAATTAATGAAAGATCTTTGTAAACTTCTAAAAATTCAACGTTTGACAACTTCTGGATTCCGGCCTCAAAGTAATGGTTCCCTGGAAAGATCGCATCAACATTATCTTGATTATCTGAAACATTTTGTCAGTGGAGACCAGACAAACTGGTGCTCCTGGATTCATTTTGCCACCTTTTCTTTCAATACGACCCCTTTCACTCCTTTTGAATTAGTTTTTGGTTATAAAGCCAGATTGCCTTCAGCAATTCGTAAAGAACCTGAGTTTTCTTACAGTTATGATGATTACTTATCAGACCTCAAAATGAAACTTCAGGTCTCTCACCAAACAGCTAGAGAAAATTTAATAAATTGTAAGCAAATTTATAAAAAATATTATGATAAGAATATTAAAGCTCCAGGATTTAAAATAGGCGATCTTGTCTTACTATTAGATGAAAACCCAACAAAAGGAAAAAATAAAAAGCTCACTCCCGCATACACCGGCCCTTATATAATTAAAAAGGTAGATCCAAACAATATAAATATAACCATACAAATGAATAGAAAAGAAGTAAAAGTTCATTCCAATAGACTGAAGCAGTATCGTCAATAATGATTACAGCCTAGTTTAAAATTAAATCAACTAAAAGATAGAGCCGAAGATATAAAATTTAGAAACCAACATGGAACTCATATCAGTTTCCTTACTTATTCTGTACCTATTCTAACGGTATTAATAATTTTGATAGTACTATGGAAGCTCCGAAACAAATATGTTGTCGGTATCATCGTGTTATGCCAGAAGAGCATAATCTAAATCCCATTCCTCCAGTTCAAATTCATAATGAAATTAAAATGGAAGAGGAACCTCTTCAAGGTACCTCTCGTTCTAGTGTGGCTACCCCGTCTAATATGTTTGACAGTTCCAGTCAGAATTTTTCTTCATCTGTTAGGAGATCTGAACGTCTACGTTCAAGATCAGTGTTATTTAAAAAATAGGGTATGGGCCTCAATTACCTCATTGACCTCAAATCTTTAACTAAGTACCTATCAAATTTGTGTTCATCCATTTAATTTTCCACACACTGTTGTAATTATGTTCAGAAATACAGTGTTAGTTAAAGTGCATAACGTCGGTGTATGGTATGATTGGTTTTGGTGGTAGATTAAAATAATATTGGTTGGTTATAATAAAAGGTTGAAAATATACGTTTATATTGAAATTAACGAAAGTTTTGATATTTGAAATATGTATGAAATTGACATTTGTTGGAGATACCTATTGTTATTCTATTTTTGTAATATTACATTTTTGGTTATGTATTGTATGATGTATGGTTATGAATTGTATGAATTATTGTTATTAGGTACCTATAAATAAATGTTGAATATAGAAGAATCTACCTATGCACCGATTAAGTTTTTGAATTATGAAAAATAAATGAAATAAAATTAAATATGAAATAAAATATGAAAAAAATTGAATGTAAAATGAAAATAAATAAAATATGAAATAAAATTTAAAAAAAAATAATTGAATATAAAATGAAGATAAATTGAATATGAAGTAAAAGTAAATATGAAAATATAATGAAAACTAATTGAATGAAAAAGTATTCTGTTATTGAACACAATAAGATATAATATAAAGTAATAGAGAGAAAAAAAAAACCAACCTACCACCAATCATGCACCAAACTAAATATTGTGGCCACAAATAGGAATTGTATACAAATATATATATATGCAAATACGAGTATATTCTCTAGTATAGATACGAAAACAATTTGTCTACCGGTAATTTTAAGTTTTAAGTCCTTTATTCTAAGAAATTCTTGTATAATAGTATTTAAACCACGTTTCTATCACTTGTATGTATCAATTTAGTGATGATACTTAGGTATATTGTAAATTATTATTTTTCCGGCATCATGCGTAGAAATAAAGGTTTAATACTTGTAAATAAAAATATAAAAAAAACTTCTTCAAAGTTTTTTTTCACGTGGATGGAAGATGTGATATACTTGGGATTTATTAATAATTAATTGTTTCCGATGGAAAGCCTTTCTGAATAATTTCCTACGAGCCTGATCAACTTGAGGATTTTTCCAGACGGTATTTTCATATCGATGACTCAATACGAAAAGTATGTCAGCCTTGTCTATATCTGCTTTAACAAACTAAGTCGCGGTCATTGGTTCCAGCTCAATTCTGTACGAATGGGTCGGTATCTTTATCTTGACGTATTTGTCATCAAACTGAAGCTCAAAACCTAGTTTCCTAGGGAATCACATACTATCTTATCCTCCCCTATTGTAAAGCCGTTGGGCCCCAGGAGGTCAAACCGATAGCTCAACCGCCACATCGACCTTCCCCGAAATTATCATTTCACCCCACCACATAATGTAACCCCCTCTACGTCTTGATTCTATAATAGTATGTTGTAGCATAGAATTAAGACAGTCTTGACTTTCAACTTGTAAAGTGTAATTCTTGTTAATATAAGTTTCTCCTTGAAACTTGTGAGTCCTTTCTTTCTATCACCTGCACGGGCTTCCAGTGAACACGAATCCATTTTTATTTTCTACGGACTTAGAGTTCTAATTCTTTAGATCATCACACGAGCCCATATACCAAAATTGAACCAAATCGGTCCTGTGTTGCTAAGAAAAGTGCCGCGTACGGAGTACGGCGGACGGACGACAATTTTTTATTCGATTTTCGGATTCTACGTACCTTGATACGTAAAACATAAAATTTTGAGAGGGGGTTAACATTTTTTTTCTTGCTCAATTCCAAAGGCTTATTATTGAAAATAATAAACCAAAATTGATTAAATTTCAAAAATTTCCTTTACAAAATCGCTAAAATCAGCCATAAAGATTAAATATTGAACGACTTTGAATTTTCATTACAACATTTTTTCTCATTGATTCATTTGCGTTAACAAAAACGAGTAAAGTTCACATGTAGGTTTGGCAGACAAAGTTCTTCAAACTAATATTTCGATTTTTGGTGGTTTTTTAGACTTCTTGCCACTTTTATTGATTTTGCCGTCCACGTACCGTGCGTGGCACTCCACCAATAATCATTCTCAATCTTCTTGATGTGGCCCACTTAGGATTTCCAGTCATATTCCACAGCTTCCATTGTAAATTCCTGAAGGCGTTCAAGTGATAAATCTCCACCCGTATTCCTTCCCTTTATGAATTCTCACCCAAGCCTACCTAGCGAAAAGTCAGGTAAAGGATTTGAGCGGAAGTGACCGATAATGGGATTTCCCTGGACGAGTGACAAGCTCGGAGGAGGTTGAACGTATGTTTTCAGTTTAGGATTCGGTAGGGTCCTCGCGTTCATTCTTTTCATCGGTGGACAGTAGGAAGACCCCTGAGTGCGGCTTTTATACTCTAGCTATTATGGTGAGGGGAGAGGGGAAAAGAGGTGACGTCAAATGACGTGTTCTTTCCCTTCCTCACCTCATCCGTGTTGGTGATGACTCATACCACTCTGGGGTTTTCCTACCCATGCTTTATTCGAGAACTAATGAACATAGATGTATGACATTACAGGGACGAATCATTAAAGTGAACGAATCTACCTATTTTTAGCTCTGTGCTGATAGAAAGTTACTTCTCCAAAAAAAAAGTAGTTCTGAGAAAAATAATTTTTAATCCTGAACACGACCGAACACCGTTTATTAAGCTAAAGGCCTTTAAAACTAAGGATCTGAAGCAACAAGGCCCCATGGGGTGCACCTTAGCTGTGTCAGCATTAGAATACCTCTGTAAGCCACTGGGTTCTGAGGGAACCCTGCAAGATAATGTTGTGTATGGGGAAAACACGTCAACATGACGTCACCCTTCCACCTCTCTGAGGAAACCTTCCGAGTATATAAGCTCACTCAGGGATGCTCCAGTATGCAATTTAGTCCAGTCAATCGCCTTACTCATTTCGCACTCTACCTTCTTCTCCGATAAGGGATCTCCTCGCAAAACTAGGCTCACTAGGTAAATATCCCGCTTCCCGTCGGTTGGTTTCTGATGAAACGCCGGGGTTGTCGGCCAGCGAATCTTCCCTGCACTCCGCATTACGGTCGGGCTGACGCCGCTGGTGCGACAGTGCAGTAGCTAGGATAGGGTCATTCTCTCTTCGTTGAGTAAGAGTTAAAGAAATCACAAACGCCGCATCGAGAAGTTCATCTCCTTCACTCGACGACATGCAGACATAACAGTATAATAAAATTAATTTCGTTTTGATCTTGAATTCAACCCGAAATCTTCCAATCCTTGAAATACCAATTAAATTAAATACTTACAGCGCAGACGGAAATTTGCGATTTTTTAAAAATTGCTTCTAATACCGATATTTTGAGAAGACGATTTCAGATCAAATTAACGAGATAAACCGTAGTACTTCGCTTAACCCCACAGTTTGGTGATCTCGATGAGCCGCAATAACTGATTCATGTTTTCCTAATTGCAGATTGGCAATGAGTCTTTCTCCTTCTTCAACATGCTGAGAGCTATCAACTGAGGAATTGAAGGACACTGATTGAAACAATTTACTATTTTAAAGAATTCTAGTGAATAATGGATTGATTCTAGTTACCTTGATGAATTGAGTAGAAAAGTAAGAAATAAGTACCATTTGTACACGTTTAGGACTACAATAAAACCACTTAATACACCTAGTGTTAGTGGTATGATTTTCCCAAGATTATAAGACCACTTTTTATCACATATTTTTTCAATTGAGAGGGTGTAAGCAGTTTTTAAATATTCCATTTTATTTACAAATGGGAAGCTACATAATTTTGTTCTTGAAAGTGCTGCCATCTTGCCAACAAATCTTATTAAAATCGGGACACTTAACCATAAGGGAGTCTCAGTCGGTCTCCGTTCGTTCCTTGTTCCGGGTCAATATTTCGGGAAATTGAAGGCTCAAAAACTAAAAAGTTGAATCTAATTTTGAAATTTTCAAGGATTTTAGAAATTCATTAGTGCAAGGCCCTAGGGAATTGAAAAACTGAAATATTGCCGCCGGAATCATCAAAATCGAACAATAATTGCCAGAGAAAAATGGGAAAAACTACTGAATAAACGGGTTTTCCTATTTTTCTCTGGGAAAACCTGAAATACCCTATGAAATACCCCATGGAAATGGAATGAAATACCCCATTATTGTTCGATTTTTGACCGACTTCATGCGCGGCGAAGCCGCGCCGAAGGAAGGAGGTATACAATTCGGTGTGTCATGGGACGACGATTTTTTTTTTTTTTTTTTTTTTTTTTCTGTATGTTTGTACCACTAGCATTTTCTTATTCGGGCACCAATCTGCCTGATTCTTCCTGAAAAGTGTTCTACAAGTATCCATAGTGGTCCCGTTCCAATCAGATTTCATTTTGCTTTGTTAAAAGTATCGAAATTTTGTGAAAATAGTTCAAAAAACGTGGTTTTCGAGAAGATTGTTCCGCATCCTCTCCCCCCGCCCGACTCTTCGAAGCCACCCACCCGCTCGTCAAACCCACCCCCCGCACACCGCCACCCACCCGCCCGTCCCCTCCGGAATATTCTCGGACGCCTGCCGCCCCTCAACTAATTCATAGGGGACCACCCTCTCATTCATTGGGGACCATCCTCCCTATTTAGAGTGAAACGCTTATTTCTTCAAGATAAAGTGGATTGTGAAGCAAAATTTTAATTAAAAAAAAAAATGATATTGAACTCAATAATTATTTTGAAATTAACTTTAACATTTCACTGAAACACGAGTTTCGCGACTTTGTGTACATGTTTGTGTACATTCAAATTTAAGGTCCGATTCTAAGCTTCACAAAAAATGAGATGCTTTATGAGGGGGTTTCCGATAACCATCAAATTCCAGTAGACTACCAAGTGGGTCTAGCACATAGCCTTCTCATCATCCAAAACATGTTGCAGCGGGCTAAAATATGAAGTTCTAGTCCGATTCCGATGAAATTTTCAGAGATTGTACGAGTTGGCGTGTAGATGGTCCCCTATGAAAATCATTGCCCCCGGACTGATAGCCGCTGTGCATGTGCAAACGATAATTTCCTTGTAGCAGCCATCATTTCCACATTTTCCATCCGACTTCAAGAAAATTCTCAGAGATCATGCAAATTGGCATATAGATGGTCCCCGATGAAAAGCATTGCCAAGGAACTGATAATAGCCACTGGGCATGCGCAAACGTGAATTCCCTGTAGGAGCTATACTTTCTACATTTTCCATCTGATTTTGATGGTATTTTTGGGATTGCGCGGATTTGAGTGTAGATACTCCTCTACGGATATCATCGCCCCCGTGTCACTTACGTTGAGTGAAACAGTTTGGTGCAGGAGGAAGCGAAATAACAATGCGTGTTTTTTCGCTCACCAACAGGTTCTAATTGACTTAATGCTTATCCAATGGGACGTCCCCTGGAATGCATGCATTACTAAACAATATGTTTAATAATTTTTTGGACTCACTAATAACTACTTGAAACAATAATACTGTAGGTATAGGTATTAAAATGAAATGTAAAAATTAAACAATAAAGTTACCTGCTATATAAAAAACCTCAAAAAGTAATAATTAATTCCACAATAAAAAACGTCTGCCAAGTGGGTGTGGCACATAGCTTCCTCGTATCCATTACCCGATTATATAGATGATCCGATGCATAGTAGTTAATCTCAAAACACCAATCTCTAAGTACCTTTCACTACCCTCATAGGGGACCATCTACACGCTAATCTGGACAATCCTAGAAAATTTCATCAAATTCGGATGAAAAATTAAGTGAGTAGAAGAACTTATGGCTGTAAGAACTGGATCAAAAAAATACTTAGCCTCGGCTGGGATTCGAACCCGCGACCCCTGGGGGACAGTTGAAGTTTCGGCTGTTACAAGTAATTCACGTTTGCGCATGCGCAGTCGCTTCTATCAGTCCGGGGATGATGATTTTCATAGGGGACTATCTACAACCTAATCCACATAATCCCTGAAAATTTCATCGAAATCGGGTGGAAAATGTGGAAGTTATGGCCGTTACAAGGAAATTCACGTTTGCGCATGCGCAGTGGCTACTATCAGGTCAAAGGTGATGATTTTCATAGGGGACCATCTAAATACTAGTTTGTAACATCCCAGAAAATTTCATTGAAATCGGATGAAAAATGTAGAAGTTATGGCCGTTACAAGGAATTCACGTTTGCGCATGCGCAGTCGCTTCTATCAGTCCGGGGATGATGATTTTCATAGGGGACTATCAACAACCTAATCCACATAATCCCTAAAAATTTCATCGAAATCGGGTGGAAAATGTGGAAGTTATGGCCGTTACAAGGAAATTCACGTTTGCGCATGCGCAGTGGCTACTATCAGTTCAAAGGTGATGATTTCCATAGGGGACCATCTAAATACTAGTTTGTAACATCCCAGAAAATTTCATTGAAATCGGATGAAAAATGTAGAAGTTATGGCCGTTACAAGGAATTCACGTTTGCGCATGCGCAGTCGCTTCTATCAGTCCGGGGATGTTGATTTTCATAGGGGACCGTCTACACACCAACCCGCACAATCCCTGAAAATTTCATAGAAATCGGACAATAACTTCGTATAGTTATGCGCGTTACAAGGAATTGATGACAGACGGACAGACACACAGACACACAGACACACAGACACACAGACAGACAGACACGGAACCAAAATTGTTCAGAAAGGTCTAAAACGCAAAACGCGAGTGGAAATTTCGATTTTGGAGAACTTTTTTTTTTCGTCCTTGAAAAGTGAAAACAAAGCTTCCGCTACCTTGGTAGACTCGGAAGCAAAAACCATTAGTAATTAAAAAATACAAGTAAAAGATTTAAATAAGAAAAATAGCGAAAAATGTAGAAAAAAAGGTTAACAGTCGGTAACTCAAAGAATACCGACTTTTAACAAAAGTACTTGGTAGTAGGTAAATTAGGTAAAATTTAAAAAAATTAAATAATAAAAGTCGAAAAAATTAATAAGTTAAAAATTAAAACTATTGATTTAAAAATTTAAACAAAAGTACTTGGTAGTAGGTAAGTTATGTTAAATTAAAATAATTAAAGTCGAAAAAATTAATAAATTAAAAATTAAAACAAATGACTTATAAAATTAAATTTTAAAATAAATTTAAAAAATCACTAAAAGGTAAAAAATAAAAAATTATGAAAATACAAAAATAGTAAATAAAAAACTTTCTAACAAAAAAACGGACCGACCTCAAAACTGATGATGGCATCCCACTAAAAAGGAAAAAATAATAACGACAATTTATTCAGATAGGTTGGTAGGTAGGTACGCATTGAAGTCGCCGCCGTGCCCATCTGCAGAGACAAACATACACAAGTAGATTCCACTTCCATCTGGTTAGTGTTACAACGTGGGTCGATAGTGCAATACAAAACATGAATGAGAGTAGGTACCTATCATTGAGGTAATGCATGTGTTCCAAAACTATTAGGTAGTACGTCACTGCTGTCGTATGAAGGAGGATGAGAGAGTGACAATAAGTGTGAATCTCAGTAAGAATATTTCCTTTGATAACAGCTGAAGACGTCTGCGTCACCAAAAATGGCAGTTGGATAAAAATTCAACATGAGAAGGTTGTTTACTTACTTACCTACCCTTACTCCTGTTTTGTATTGCACTATCGACGCATGTTGTAACACTAACTGGTTCATTTGAGTATGAACTCATATCACAAACCCACATCATGATCTAGACAATTCTACATTCAATATGCCATACATGGAATATAAGATTAATTAGATATTATGTAATCAAAGATTGATCACGTATAATTAGATAAATAAACTATTAGATACTATCTAATCAAGAGATGGTTTGTTGGAATCCAAACATTTCGTACGGGGATTCACACTTATTGCCACTCTCTCATCCTCCTTCATACGACAGCAGTGATGTACTACCTAATAGTTTTGGAACACATGCATTACCTCAATGATAGGTACCTACTCTCATTCATGTTTTGTATTGCACTATCGACCCACGTTGTAACACTAACCAGATGGAAGTGGAATCTACTTGTGTATGTTTGTCTCTGCAGATGGGCACGGCGGCGACTTCAATGCGTACCTACCTACCAACCTATCTGAATAAATTGTCGTTATTATTTTTTCCTTTTTAGTGGGATGCCATCATCAGTTTTGAGGTCGGTCCGTTTTTTTGTTAAAAAGTTTTAATGATTCCAGTGGAAATATTACAGTTTTTCAATTCCCTAGGGTGATGCACTTATGCATTTCTAAAATCCTTCAAATTGCAAATTTAAGTACAATTTTTCAAAGTTTTTGCGCTTTCAATTTCGCTAAATACCAGGAACGAACAATGACCGACTGAGACTCCTTAATTTCGTATAATACGCTGGTTACATCAATACAAACACACATACAGACATACACCATTGGTTTTTTTTCACGGATTTGCATGCAGAATTGTCTAAAAGAGATTTGTACATGGTTATGTTTTTCTCCGTTATGTGTTGTCCTCTTTCATCTCCGCATGAAAGAGGAAGCCCAAGTCTTACTGAGTTACCTAAAAAACTGCTAACAAAGGATGAACTACCCAAAAACAACGTTCATCATTCTGAGATTCAGCGCCCCCAAATACCTTTGGATTCCACCAACGTCATTTCTGTTGTTTACCAGAATGACACCGGTCTTTCAGTTTCTCGGATAGATAAAGGAATTCCCCAAAAAGAATAAGGTTGTTTTTGATGTAGCCCAGTCTCTAGGTACGCCAATTTAGTGGAGTTACGTAATTGTAGTTCAAACCTTTCTTATTTTAGAATCGAAGGAACCATTCCAACGACATGAACCCTCGATAAGGACGGTTCTATTCGTAACTGTTTATAGTCGTGAATATTTTATAGGGTAAACTAGAGTAAACAAATAATTCCTATAACTACCGGACCAGAAGACTTGGCAGACGATTATTGCACCCCGCAATTTTTCTGTGTTTAATAGCTATTTCTGCATTTTTTGACCGAATGGTCTGACGACTCAGCAATTTGGTGCATAATTGCGGGTCTACATCCAGTAATTAGGGTAGAGTCGTACCGATATCTTTGTACCCCCTAGGACAGACGAGCGTTCATCATGCTATGCTGGAAGGTGAGGATTTTCGTCGACATTTCACCGTAATAGATAGGTAACAGGTATGATGTAGATATTGAACATTAATTATATTTCATGCGGTTAAAATAACCACGAAGGTATAATTTGGATGTGACCACTTAGCGTATTAATTATTAAATATCGAGCTTGAAACCTTAGATTTGCACAGAGAAAAATCCAAGAAATTTATCATTTTTACTCACATTTTGCGTTTCAAAACTTCGAATAGATCATTTTGGAGAGATCAATTCTTTCCTCGGCCATATTTATTCGAAATAGTTGTTCGATTTTGTGGACATTGAGAAAGTTTGATCCCCTAGGTGGTCCCCTATAAGTGCCCATTCGTACATTAATTAGTTCTTCGATAAAACGAAGATGTATGGAGCTACCTGAGCGTGTCACCCCTTATGGGACTGGTGAGGTATGAAGGGAAACACGTCAGAATGACGTCACCCTTCCTCCCCTCTACGAAATACATAGAGTATAAAAGACTCATTCAGGTGTGCTCCATTATGCAGTCTACTCCACTCGATCGACTTGTTCTTTACATCAACCTCGCCTCCTTCACTTCAAGCTAGAGTAACTGCAGAGTCCCCAGTTTGGTCTCACCACCGCAGCCAATCTTGAAGCTCTCCTCGCATCAACTAGGTTCATTCAGGTAAATGTCCTGTTGATCAACGGTCTGTCTTAACCGACGCTGGAGACTACAGGCGAGCCAATCTCCATGCACTCTGCCCAGCGGTAGGTCGAAAGACGCCGGGGTGACAGTGCATAAAGTCTAGGGCTAGGGACCGTCTCTCTGTTGAGTAGGCACTAAAGAAAACTCAGCAGCTGCAGCGAGAAGGTCGTCTCCTTCACTCGCCAACACTCAAACATAACAGTAACTAACTCTCACAAACTATTAGCTATATAATTCGTATATAATTAGCTTACTTTAC
Organism: Apolygus lucorum; assembly: GCA_009739505.2. NCBI lineage: Eukaryota > Metazoa > Arthropoda > Insecta > Hemiptera > Miridae > Apolygus > Apolygus lucorum. The sequence continues at coordinate 2,370,728 of CM019170.2, read as the reverse complement.
TTAGTATACAGCTCATATAATAAGCTTTTATAAAACGAATTAGCTTACACAAATTTTGGAGTTCTTAGAAGTGTGTATTTTATTGTTGATGTAGAAGAACAAAGAAACACAAAAGAAACCAGTAATACAGGAACAACATGAATTTGTCAATAACTACCGCCTGATTCAGGTACGTAGGCATGATTCAAGATGGAAGTATATTTTCAAGGATACGAGTCTTTTCAGCAACGTTTTTGCTATTCTTCGCCTGGATTCATCACTTGATACCGGTGAGTATAAATTATTCTTATTTATTTTAAGAAAACAAATGGTTAAAAAATCAACAAAAACGAAATGAAAATTGAATGAATGCAACTATAATGACTCCATTAGTCGTTATACTAGCTTTGAGACTTTGATCTTGAGATTCGCCGGTGTTTCAAGAATACGTTTTTGTCAGTTCACGTTGTCAAGAACCTAAAGTATTGAAACTATACCAGTGCATACCTACGAGGATAAGTTTACAGCTTTCCATAAGGGAAGGGGAGGGGGATTGGTCTTGTCTCATACGAATTTTTTCCATTGATACATTGGCCGTAAAGTTTCACCACCAGTTTTCAGGTTAGCATAATAAGAAATCTAGCTTAGCATAAGGGGTCTATTATGATTCTGAGATAAGATATGGCACGAAAACCGAAACTTTCTTCTAGCTAACCTACGCTTGAGTGCACGTTTTTGGTTTATTATTTTCAATAATAAGCCTTTGGAATCGAGCAAGAAAAAAAAATTTTACCCCCCCCTCAAAATTTGATGTTTTACGTTTCAAGGTACGTAGAATACGAAAATCGAATAAAAAAATTTCCGTCCGTCCCGCCGTACGCCGTACGCCGTACGCGGCACTTTTCTTAGCAACACTGAACCGATTTGGTTTCAAATTTGGTATATGGGCTCCATTTGGGGTCTAGTTGTGCCGCGAAGCTTTTGGTTGATGTCAGTCACTTCTAAGGGGTGAAAATTAAGGGTTGAAATTTTCAAAGAGTGCCCTAGCTCGAAAACTCTCGAAATAAAGGTATCGTTTTTTCACCAATTTTAAATAGTATTGAATTTTTAAAAATGTTTGAGACCACCCGGAGCTCTGTAGGACAAACCGTTCGGTCCCTACGAGTACTTGAAGGTTTTTCCTTCGATAAAACAGAATCATGAGTGTGAATCGCAAAAGAGGTCTAATCTCCATTCAAATTTTATCGGACTAAAATGCGATCGCTGTTCATTTCTTCGATTTGTATACAGGTTTTGCCTTCTGCGTACCCAGTAATCAAATTTCCTTATGAAGCTTTCTATTTTTCCAATCGAGTGTGAAAGCGTT
>CM019170.2:2246886-2369283 GCA_009739505.2 Apolygus lucorum | reverse complement strand
AAACGTTGTTAGATCCATATTGTCACAATTACATGATCAAGTGGTAGGCTTGTTACTATAAAATCGTTATATTTCTGTCATAAACAAAGAGCACAGATGTTTATTGAGAGACCTGATAACGTAGGACGGCCAGACGAAGCACCACATAGTGTAGACCATTTCGAAATGGATGCCGTCCATCAGCTCGTCGAAAGAATATTCGTCGGCGGAAGTCATCAGCTAAGTACATTCAAAAGTAATTAATGAAAAATTTACAATAATAGTTGGAAAAAATAATAATGTTTTGGACCATGGTGTCACTAGTGTTACCGAAAACATCTCAAAATTCCACAGCTATCCCAGGTGTCACCAGATTAACTAGATTTAAATTGCTATTTAAAAAGTAATGACAGTGCTGAATTTTACCATTTTACCATTTTACCTTAATTTACCATGTTAATTTGTAAATTTATTAAAAGTCAAATGACAAAAATTTTGAAAATTTGTTCTTCGATTTCTTTCTAAAATTTTGCCATAACTCTATTTTGAAACTTCCAATAGCTCACAAAAATTCTGCTGTCCATTAAATTTAAAATTGCAATTTAATTGTAGCCACCCCGTGACCCCTTGGGACAGCTGTGGGGTTCCTGTGATGTTTTGGTGACACTAGTGATACCACGGTCCAATTAGGGTTAGGCTGCTGTTGCCCCCTAAAATTCAGTCTTCTTCCCAGGGCCGGGTTTATTGGTCTTGCTTTTCGCTTTCAGTCTCTAATTTTCAGACAAATTGTTTTCTAATCATCCCAAAATATCGTCAAAAAATCTTCAAAACAACGTACCGTAAAACCGTCAAACTTTACCCCACCAGGGGTAACTTTACCCCAAAAAGTGAGAATCTTCAATTGTGACGTAAGCGTGGTAGAACTTAGATAAAGTTAGTTATTTGTGTTTTCGTTATTCTCCACATCCAGAGAATCGATGCAGCTTGCGATGGCGCCTTTATCCATGTTATCAGCTGTTATCAGTCACTGTTTCCTGTTCAGCTGTTTTTGTCCTGTTTCTCGTGCTCCAAAATTTCTTCCATATCAGGTGTTTGGAGTAGATTTACCAGGCAAGCCCTCATCATATCACTTTAATATCTTATTTTGAACAAAATACACTAATCAAATTCTCAAAAAAGTGTTTTCTTAGTCATGCCTTTGTTTACCAAAAATTTGATGGTAACTTTACTCCAAAAACCGGGTATCTTTACTCCACTATAAAGGTTGGATAAAGGTAGCCTCACTCATATTTTTCTTATTTAATCTCGAAAAATATTTGGGGTTTTCGCAGTGTTGAATGTAAGGTTCTAGTGTATCTCATGTCAGAAGTTAGAGATGGGGAGAAGAAATGAGAAAAAGCTTGGAACCGCGCCCCTACCGAAACTTTACAACTGAACACCTGCATTATGATGTGAACATAAACGTGCTTTGGTCTCATAAGTTGTGATTTACCATATTATTTACACGTGGGTTATCTTTGAAATTTACCATTGCAATTCATTTGAAAGTTATCGAATGTGAAACAGACTTTTTCTGTGATTTTGTTAAGTCATTCGTTTTATCGTTTATTGTCCTTCAATATTTCTTTACTTGTAGAAAGTTTTGCTCGATTACCTACATGAGTCTGTCTATACTGGAAGACTGAAATTGTGATCTCTTAACCAGAAATATTGCATTTCAAGCAAATTCGTTGAAAAAAATTATCATTGGAATTTATATTTTTCTTAGGTATAACTTGTATTTTTCAAGCTAAAAGTTCAATTATTTTCAGAATATATTTATAATAATATTATAAATACTTGATATTATCAAGTATTTCTGGGGGAACTGAATTCAATCCCGTCTAGTATCATTGCACCACTGCCCGTTTCTGTAGCGATAACTAGTGAGTTTTTACAGAGTGGAGTAAAGATAGACGCACTCGTAGGTAACGTTACTCCAACCATTTAACAATTAAATGGGGGTTACAATTATCTGATCAATGAGCTCTCTTGGATTATGAAATAAAAAACTGTAAATTCGCGTGAAGAAATTAGGTTTAATTACAAGAGAACACGAGAGAGAAAAAGCACCACATGAACAAGATGGAGACTAGAGAAAAAAAAACTGATGTAGGTAGGAGGGGGACTGATCTACTTCTAGTAGCAATCCAATGGAGCTAATGAGGATTATCCCTCCTAAATTCAACACTGCCCCTTAATTCTACATTAGCTACATTTTCTATAAACAGTACAAAATACATTTCAAATAACAAAAATATCATTTTTAAGAATTCAATTAACTTCTTTCAGTCTTTCAATTTTATCACATTTCAGATTTCAATTAACAATATAATAAATTCACAATATAGAAAAAGTACAAACCAACATAATACGTTTTTAAACCAATAATTATCAATTTCAAATTTTATCTAAATTTAACATTTTTCTAAATTTTTCAAATTTAATTGAGGATAGGCCTTTGGTAAAAATATCAGCTGGTTGTTCCGCTGTGGGGATGTAATCAATTTTAAATTGACCCTGATCCACTAAATCTTTAACAAAATGGAAACGCACGTCAATGTGCTTTGAGCGCTTTGTTTCCCAAGTTTTGGCCATCTTTATACAGGATTGATTATCCTCAAAGACCAAAATTGGTAAGTTGCAAGTGGCTATTTCAATTAATAACTGTTTCACAAAAATACATTCTTTTATGCAATCGGATAGAGATACATATTCAGCTTCGCAAGTAGAGAGTGTAACGACAGCTTGTTTCTTGGACTGCCACGTGATAATTTTATCGTTTAGTTTTATTAAAAAACCAGATACACTTTTTCTATCTTGCATATCGGATGCAAAATCTGAGTCAGCAAAAGCTATGACTGAATTGTTACCAGAATTACATTTGAGAAAGGTTAAGCCCATATTCTTAGTTGACTTCAAGTATCGCACAACATTTTTCAAGTGGTTGAAATGCGTTTCAGAAAAACAATTTTGAAATTTACCGAAGTAAGAGATCGAGTAACAGATGTCAGGACGAGAGCCTAACATAATGTACATGAGACTTCCAATAAGCTCTCTGTACGGATAATTTTATCACAGGTTTCATTTTTCACCAAATTCAAATTCGGAGGTATCGGAATTTTATGAGGTTTTGAATTTTGTAAGTTGAACAGGTCTATGACCTTATCAATCAAATTATTTTGAGTGATGGTAATTTTACCAGGTTGAATTTTAATTTCTAAACCAAGATATACCAAATTATTTTTCATTTTAAATTCTTTCAACTCAAAGTGAATTTTTAAATCAGATTTAACTTTTTCAAGTACATTTTCAGACTCAGAAAAAACTAGGAAATCATCTATCCAAATTAGGATCCACAAATTCGGTTTGAAATAAAGACATGGATCTATCTTTGAACGAGTAAATCCCAAAGGCTCAATTTTTCATTAACATATTCATTAAAACATTTTGGGCTCTGCCGTAAACCATAAAGACTTTTAATTAATTTGCAGACTAAACCATTAGTATTTTCAAGACCAGAAGGAGGTTTCATATAAACGGGTTCATTCAATTTTGATCGAAGAAATGCTGATTTGCAGTCCAATTGCTCGATTTTCATATCGTTGTCCACCGCCAAACCGAGCAATACTCTTAAGGTCAGCATCCGACAAACTGGGCTGAAAATGGTTTCGTCATCAAGGGTTGGCTGCTGGTAACCTCGGGCGACCAATCTTGCTTTCATTTGCATATTTCCTTCGACATTCTTCCTAGTGAACACCCATCTAGAATCGATGATAGGCGTGTCCTCTGGTGGTGTTACCAGCTCCCAAGTACCGTTCCGTTGCAGAGAATCCAGCTCCTTGTTGACTGCGATTCTCCATCCCTCATCTGCTTCGATGGCCTCCTTGTACGATTTTGGAGCATCATTGTCGGCAAGCAGACACGTAGATAAAGCCAATGACGTCACATAGTCCATTAGTCGAACAGGAGGTTTTCTCTCACGATTACCTCGTCGTACTACAGGGGTATCGTCCTTGGTCGAAACTGGGGATTTTGACTGGGGGGTACTTGTAGGTGTCTTAGTTGGTGTTTTCACTGGGGTCCCTTGAGGTGAATTGTTGGGTGTCCCAGACTTATCTGCGTCGACTACCTCGACAAGACGAGCTGGATGAGTTTCATCAAAGATGACCGACCGGGCTGTGACCACCCTGTGCCGGGTTGAGTCCCAAAGTCGAAAACCATTGTTATTGGTGTACCCAACCAACTGCATACGTGAAGATCTAGGTGCAAGTTTCCCCTGACGGTCCTCTACAGGGATATGGGCGTACGCTGTGCACACAAAAACTCTAATCCTTCGCAGATCAGGCTTGTAGCCATACCACATCTCTGCCGGGGTAAGACCATTGTTCAGTGAACGAGTTTTCAACCTGTTAATCAAAAAAACTGCGCACAATGCAGCCTCGTTCCATAGAGATTTTGGCAAACCACTTTCAAACAACAACGAGCGAACCATCTGCATTACCAGTTTATTGTAAATTTCGGCCCGTCCATTGTTCTCAGGATTCCGGGGGATTGTATAAATCAAATTTATACCCTTTCCCTCACAAAACTTACGGAAGGTTGCGCTGCTATTTTCTCCAGCGTTGTCGAGTCTCAAATTCTCGATACATCTGCCAAATTTGTTTTCGACAAGACTCACATACTTCCGTAGACAAGCTTCGACTTCGCTCTTTTCTTTCATTAGATAGATCATTCCAAAACTTGTATAATGATCGACAAAAGAGCAGTAGTATTGAGAACCATCATGACCTGCGGGGGTCATTTTGCCAAGAACATCTGTCGAAACGACTTGTAACGGGAATGTCGCCTTTCTGTCATGAGGCGTTTCAGAGAATGGCGATCTGGCTTGCTTGGCTCTAACACAAACATCGCATACCCCACTCACCGGATATCTGCTGCTATGTCCGAATCGGCGATGCATCAGTGTTGGATCGGCCGTAACATTCGCTACCGCTTGCGACCTCAGTTTCATGACGACGTAGTAAAGGCTTCCACGTCTTTCGCCAATCATCAAAACACGACCGTTTTTCTGAATGTTCACTCGGTCACTTTCAAACACAACGTCTAGGCCATTCTCCGTCATCTGTTTTACCGACAACAGATTACACAACAAATCTTGGCACACGTAAACACGTTTAATTGAGAGCGAAGTGTTCTGATCAGTGAGAACCGGTAAGGCGCCGATTGTTTTGGCCACAATGAACTCACCCTTTTTCGCAACACCAATCCGGTGGTCCGCGGCACTACTATTCTCAAGGAATTTCTCAAAATCTGACTGAATTATACGGAAAGTCGATCCGCTATCCACTACAAATTCTATTAGAGCATCAGTAGCCGCAAAACTTAAATTTTTCGGAGTCAAATCTTTCGTATTCTCAATTTCTTGGTTTGTTATTGGCACGGCTACCTCTTCTTCATCTTCTATTTCTGTTGTTTGAGTGGTGTTGGCTACTGGCCGTGACGGACAAACCTTCCGAACGTGCCCCTTTCCACCGCACCTTCCACACTTCCCGCGAAAATGGAAGTTGTCTCGTAAATTATTTGAGGAATTAGCTTCAAATGGTTTACCGCTAGACGAACTGGCACCAGATTCTGCGTGACCTTGACTTTTTCCCTTGAAACTTCGAAAATGGCTTCTAGGAACTCTGCGATAATTTCCACGAAAATGACTCACGAAAACATTGCTACCAGCTGCTGGATCCGCCGACTCGGAATTACAGTCTCGTTTCCGATTGATTTGTTTCTCTTCGGCGAGGAGTTTTTGTTTCACATATTCTCGTGTGATGAGTTTCTTATTTTCTTCCGACGAAGTAAACAGGATATCAATGGCTCTGACAAGGGAATCAAATTCATCAGGCAAGGAAGCGAGTAGTTGTGTCACGTATTCCTCGTCGTCCTTTTTCGAACCGAGTTCTCCCAATTCTTGGATTATGGTGTCGAATTCCATCAAGAAATTTTGCATAGGGGTTCCGATTGCGTACCTCATATTTCTCAAGCGTTTATCAAGATCGATCCGCGAGCTCATCCCTTTTTGCACGTACGTATTTTTCAGAGCACTTATCATCGCTTTCGCCGTTTTATGGGGTTTGACCAGTTCCAAACAGCAATCCGCGACACATTGTACTATTAAATCCATTGCTTTGGTGTCATCCTTGTCCCACAGTATCGCCAAATTTTCCTCCTTAGGCCTTGCAATTTCCAAAGGAGTCATGCACTGATTCCGCGCCAACATTCTCTCGACTCGATACAACCAATTGTCAAAGTTTGTTCCATCAAATAATCGGATATTGATGGGTTGTGCTATTGCAGGATTCGACATTGTGCGAAACCGGTAAATTGGCAGAATTTAGGCAGGATCAAGAGCGGGACCGCGACTTCACTAACCTAGATTTTCACTGTCCAACAGGTGACCGGCAAAACACGCGACAAACGATTTTTCCTTCGACAATTTTTCGCACAAACTTTAATTGGCACTCCTAAATTTCTTCTGGGCCCATAACCTCTTGGATTATGAAATAAAAAACTGTAAATTCGCGTGAAGAAATTAGGTTTAATTACAAGAGAACACGAGAGAGAAAAAGCACCACATGAACAAGATGGAGACTTAGAGAAAAACTGATGTAGGTAGGAGGGGGACTGATCTACTTCTAGTAGCAATCCAATGGAGCTAATTAGGATTATCCCTCCTAAATTCAACAAGCTCGACCACTCAAAATGTTCAGGAAGCCCTGAAGATCAATTCACTTATTTTAAAAAATCAATTTAACCCATTTCGAGTGGGAGAAATTGTATTTGGAACTGTTTTGGAGTAAATCTTGGAGTAAAGTTTGACGGTTTTACGGTACCTAACAACTTTAATTCCATTTTTCTAGGATTTCTATTAATATTATTATTTAATTTATTCATTTTCTATTAGATTTATTAGAGTTGTTACCTACGGGAGCAATATGCGTGTTAGGGGGGATCATCATTGATTTAACTTCCGAGAAACTTGCGGTTTATAGCCATTTTAGAGAGATTTGGCCATTTTGGACATACACGGTTTTGTAGATTTACTATCGATATACCAGAATAGAATCCCAAACATGGGATGTAGTCAGATTTCTGGACTAAAAACCTTCTTAAATAAATAGGTAGGTAATTGAAACTTGGAAAACTATTAAATTGAAAACGCTGCAAATTATTACACAATGGTTTATTATTTTCTATATAGATCACTCGTCTACAAAATCACCAACCATCCAATATGAAAAGAAGAAGAAAAAAAAAAAAAATCAAAAAATCAAAAAAATTTAAAAAATTCAAAATTACCAACCATCGATTGCATTTTGGTCAGCTCTAATTTGAACAGAGATTAGGCCATTTTTGCGATTCACACTCGTGTTTTGATTTATATATATATATTTCAATATAAACACTTAAATTTTCGTAGTGAGCGAACGGTTTGTCCTACAGAGCTCCGCGTGGTCTCAAAAAATTCTAAAAATTCTATAGAATCTTAAATTGAAGGAAAAACAATACCTTTATATCGAAATTTTTTGAGTTAGAGCGTTTTCAAAATTTCAAAATTGATTTTGGAACCCTTAGGAGTGACCTACATCAACCAAAAGCTTCGGGGCACAACTAGACCCCAAATGGAGCCTACATACCAAATTTCATCAAAATCGGTCAATGCTAAGTGGCAAAAGTGCCGCGTACGGCGGACGGCGTACGGCGTACGGCGGACGGCGGACGGACGGCCAAATTTTTATTCGATTTTTGGATTCTACGTACCTTGAAACGTAAACCATCAAATTTTGAGGGGGTGTTAAAATTTTTTATTTCTTGGTCGATTCCAAAGGTTCATTATTGAAAATAATAAACCAAAAAAGAAGATTTTGATTGTTCGGCTGATTCGCTCTGATGTTATTCGTAATTTCACCCAACATATTGATATTAAAGCTAAATGGAACGACAGTTGGGGGAGAGAGGAACAACGCCGTTGCCCCCTCAAATTCAGCTTAGTCTTCCCAGGACCACGTTTTTGGTTTAACATTTCAATAATGGAAATCGACTCTCGGAATCGACCAAGAAAACAAAGTTTCTAACCCCCTCAAAATTTGATGTTTTACGTTTCAAGGTACGTAGAATCCAAAAATCGAATAAAAATTTGGCCGTCCATCCGCCGTACCGGGCACTTTCCTTAGTTCTCATGGACCGATTTTGATGAAATTTGATATATGGACTCCATTTTGGGTCTAGTTGTGCCCCGATTTGGTCTCATTTTTCGCTTTCGGCCTTTAATTTTCAGACAATTTGTTTTTTAATCATTCCAAAATATACTAGAATAAGATCCCAAAATATGGATTCAAATTTCTGGATTAAAAACCTACCTAGGTAAATAAATAATTGAAACTTGAAAAAAAATTACTAAATTAAAAAAAATTGTTTTATGATTGCTTGGTAAGTTGACTTGTTTTGATAGTACTCACATAGTTAGATTCGGAAAAAACGTTCACTCAAGCGTAGATTAGCTAGAAGAAAGTTTCGGTTTTCGTGCCATATCTTATCTCAGAATCATAATAGACCCCTTATGCTAAGCTAGATCTCTTATCTATGCTAACCTGAAACTGGTGAAACTTTACGGCCAATATATCAATGGAAAAAATTCGCATGAGATAAGACCAATCCCCCCTCCCCTTCCCTTATGGAAAGCTGTATACTTATCCTCGTAGGTATGCACTGGTATAGTTTCAATACTTTAGGTTCTTGACAACGTGAACTGACAAAAACGTATTCTTGAAACACCGGCGAATCTCAAGATCAAAGTCTCAAAGCTAGTATAACGACTAATGGAGTCATTATAGTTGCATTCATTCAATTTTCATTTCGTTTTTGTTGATTTTTTAACCATTTGTTTTCTTAAAATAAATAAGAATAATTTATACTCACCGGTATCAAGTGATGAATCCAGGCGAAGAATAGCAAAAACGTTGCTGAAAAGACTCGTATCCTTGAAAATATACTTCCATCTTGAATCATGCCTACGTACCTGAACAGGCGGTAGTTATTGACAAATTCATGTTGTTCCTGTATTACTGGTTTCTTTTGTGTTTCTTTGTTCTTCTACATCAACAATAAAATACACACTTCTAAGAACTCCAAAATTTGTGTAAGCTAATTCGTTTTATAAAAGCTTATTATATGAGCTGTATACTAAGTAAAGTAAGCTAATTATATACTAATTATATAGCTAATAGTTTGTGAGAGTTAGTTACTGTTATGTTTGAGTGTTGGCGAGTGAAGGAGACGACCTTCTCGCTGCAGCTGCTGAGTTGCTTCCGAGTCTACCAAGGTAGCGGAAGCTTTGTTTTCACTTTTCAAGGACGAAAAAAAAAAGTTCTCCAAAATCAAAATTTCCACTCGCGTTTTGCGTTTTAGACCTTTCTGAACAATTTTGGTTCCGTGTCTGTCTGTCTGTCTGTCTGTCTGTCTGTCTGTCTGTCTGTGTGTCTGTGTGTCTGTCATGAATTCCTTGTAACGCGCATAACTATACGAAGTTATTGTCCGATTTCTATCAAATTTTCAGGAATTGTGCGGGTTGGTGTGTAGACGGTCCCCTATGAAAATCATCATCCCCGGACTGATAGAAGCGACTGCGCATGCGCAAAACGTGAATTCCTTGTAACGGCTATAACTTCTACATTTTCCATCCGATTTCAATGAAATTTTCAGGGATGTTATAGACTAGTATTTAGATGACCCCCTAAGAAAATCATCACCTTCGAACCGATAGTAGCCACTGCGCATGCGCAAACGTGAATTTCCTGGTAACGGCCATAACTTCCACATTTTCCACCCGATTTCGATGAAATTTTCAGGGATTATGTGGATTAGGTTGTAGATAGTTCCCTATGAAAATCATCATCCCCGGACTGATAGAAGCGACTGCGCATGCGCAAACGTGAATTTCCTTGTAACGGCCATCATTTCAACTGTCCCCCAGGGGTCGCGGGTTCGAATCCCAGCCGAGGCCAAGTATTTTTTTGATCCAATCACATACATCAACTCACTTAATTTTTCATCCGAATTTGATCAAATTTTCTAGGATTGTCCAGATTAGCGTGTAGATGGTCCCCTATGAGGGTAGTGGAAGGTACTTAGAGATTGGTGTTTTGAGATTAACTACTATGCATCGGATCATCTATATAATCGGGTTATGGGTACGAGGAAGCTATGTGCCACACCCACTTGGCAGACGTTTTTCTTTAGTGCTTACTCAACAGAGAGACAGTCCCTAGCCCTAGACTTTATGCACTGTCACCCCGGCGTCTTTCGACCTACCGCTGGGCAGAGTGCATGGAGATTGGCTCGTCTGTAGTCTCCGGCGTCAGTTAAGACAGACTGTTGATCAACAGGACATTTACCTGAATGAACCTACTTGATGCGAGGAGAGCTTCAAGGTAGATTGGCTGCAGAGGTCGGCGGTGGTGAGACCAAACTGGGGACTCTGCAGTTACTCTAGCTTGAAGTGAAGGAGGCGAGGTTGATGTAAAGAACAAGTCGATCGAGTGGAGTAGACTGCATGATGGAGCATACCTGAATGAGTCTTTTATACTCTATGTATTTCGTAGAGGGGAGGAAGTGTGACGTCATTCTGACGTGTTTCCCTTCATACCTCACCAGTCCCATAAGGGGTAAAGCGCTCAGGTAGCTCCGTACATCTTCGTTTTATTGGAGAACTAGTTAATGTACACATGGACACTTGTAGGGGACCACCTAGGGGATCAAAATTTCTCAATGTCCACAAAATCGAACAACTATTTCGAATAATTATGGCCGAGGAAAGAATTGATCTCTCCAAAATGATCTATTCGAAGTTTTGAAACGCAAAATGTGAGTAAAAATGATAAATTTCTTGGATTTTTCTCTGTGCAAATCTAAGGTTTCAAGCTCGATATTTAATAATTAATACGCTAAGTGGTCACATCCAAATTATACCTTCGTGGTTATTTTAACCGCATGAAATATAATTAATGTTCAACATCTACATCATACCTGTTACCTATCTATTACGGTGAAATGTCGACGAAAATCCTCACCTTCCAGCATAGCATGATGAACGCTCGTCTGTCCTAGGGGGTACAAAGATATCGGTACGACTCTACCCTAATTACTGGATGTAGACCCGCAATTATGCACCAAATTGCTGAGTCGTCAGACCATTCGGCCAAAAAAATGCAGAAATAGCTATTAAACACAGAAAAATTGCGGGGTGCAATAATCGTCTGCCAAGTCTTCTGGTCCGGTAGTTATAGGAATTATTTGTTTACTCTAGTTCACCCTATAAAATATTCACGACTATAAACAGTTACGAATAGATACGTCCTTATCGAGGGTTCATGTCGTTGGAATGGTTCCTTCGATTCTAAAATAAGAAAGGTTTGAACTATAATTACGTAACTCCACTAAATTGGCGTACCTAGAGACTGGGCTACATCAAAAACCACCTTATTCTTTTTGGGTAATTCCTTTATCTATCCGAGAAACTGAAAGACCGGTGTCATTCTGGTAAACAACAGAAATGACGTTGGTGGAATCCAAAGGTATTTGGGGGCGCTGAATCTCAGAATGATGAACGTTGTTTTTGGGTAGTTCATCCTTTTGTTAGCAGTTTTTTAGGTAACTCAGTAAGACTTGGGCGTCCTTATGCGATTAATTGGAGATGAAAGAGGACAACACATAACGGAGAAAAACATAACCACGTACAAATCTCTTTTAGACATATTTTAGACAATTCTGCATGCAAATCCGTAAAAAAAAAAACCATTGGTGTATGTCTGTATGTGTGTTTGTATTGATGTAACCAGCGTATTATACGAAATTAAGGAGTCTCAGTCGGTCATTGTTCGTTCCTGGTATTTAGCGAAATTGAAGGCGCAAAAATGTAAACAAATTGTACCTAAATTTGAAATTTTGAAGGATTTTAGAAATTCATAAGTGCACCACCCTAGGGAATTGAAAAACTGAAATATTTCCGCTGCAATCATTAAAATCGAACAATAATGGGGTATTTCATTTTCCATTTCCATGGGGTATTTCATTGGGTATTTCAGGTTTTCCCAGAGAAAAATAGGATAACCCGTTTATTCAGTAGTTTTTCTCATTTTTCTCTGGCAATTATTGTTCGATTTTGATGATTCCGGCGGCAATATTTCAGTTTTTCAATTCCCTAGGGCCTTGCACTAATGAATGGGGTGTGCGCCTTGATTTTTTTAAGATTTTTAATCGAAAGTAGACTACATCCTGAGAATTTTGGCACCAACCGCGACCTTCTAGCGTGAGTAGATCTGTTTCTATGAATTTTTAAAGTTTCGACCGTTTATGACGTCACGCGCCCCTCTCGCCTGGGCGGGACCCCCCAGCCCACTGTGACGTCATAAACGGTCGAAACTTTAAAAATTCATAGCAAAAGATTTACTCACGCTAGAAGTTCGCGGTTGGTACCAAATTTCTCAAAATGAGGTCTAGTTTAGATTAAAAATAACAATAAGCAGTTTTTCCTACCCAGGCGCACACCCTATTTCTAAAATCCTTGAAAATTTCAAAATTAGATTCAACTTTTTAGTTTTTGAGCCTTCAATTTCCCGAAATATTGACCCGGAACAAGGAACGAACGGAGACCGACTGAGACCCCCTTATAAGGGGGTTAAGTTAATCATAAATGGTTAAGTGTCCCGATTTTAATAAGATTTGTTGGCAAGATGGCAGCACTTTCAAGAACAAAATTATGTAGCTTCCCATTTGTAAATAAAATGGAATATTTAAAAACTGCTTACACCCTCTCAATTGAAAAACGTCTGCCAAGTGGGTGTGGCACATAGCTTCCTCGTATCCATAACCCGATTGTATAGATGATCCGATGCATAGTAGTTAATCTCAAAACATCAAAACAAGTTAATTTGTAACATCCCTGAAAATTTCATTGAAATCGGATAGAAAATGTAGAAATTATGGACGTTACAAGGAAATTCACGTTTGCGCATGCGCAGTGGCTACTATCAGTCCGAAGGTGACGATTTTCATAGGGGACCGTCTACACAACAACCCGCACAATCCCTGAAAATTTCATTGAAATCGGATGAAAATGTAGAAGGTATGGCCGTTACAAGGAATTCACGTTTGCGCATGCGCAGTCGCTTCTATCAGTCCGGGGATGATGATTTTCATAGGGGACCGTCTACACACCAACCCGCACAATCCCTGAAAATTTCATTGAAATCGGATGGAAAATGTAGAAGTTATGGCCGTTACAAGGAATTCACGTTTGCGCATGCGCAGTCGCTTCTATCAGTCCGGGGATGATGATTTTCATTGGGGACCGTCTACACACCAACCCGCACAATCCCTGAAAATTTCATTGAAATCGGATGGAAAATGTAGAAGTTATGGCCGTTACAAGGAATTCACGTTTGCGCATGCGCAGTCGCTTCTATCAGTCCGGGGATGATGATTTTCATAGGGGACCGTCTATACACCAACCCGCACAATCCCTGAAAATTTCATTGAAATCGGACAATAACTTCGTATAGTTATGCGCGTTACAAGGAATTCATGACAGACAGACAGACACACAGACACGGAACCAAAATTGTTCAGGAAGGTCTAAAAACGCAAACGCGAGTGAAAATTTTGATTTTGGAGAACTTTTTTTTTCGACCTTGAAAAGTGAAAACAAAGCTTCCGCTACCTTGGTAGACTCGGAAGCAAAAATATGTGATAAAAAGTGGTCTTATAGTCTTGGGAAAATCATACCACTAACACTAGGTGTATTAAGTGGTTTTATTGTAGTCCTAAACGTGTACAAATGGTACTTATTTCTTACTTTTCTACTCAATTCATCAAGGTAACTAGAATTAATCCATTATTCGCTAGAATTCTTTAAAATGATAAGTTGTTCGAATCAGTGTCCTTCAATTCCTCAGTTGATAGCTCTCAGCATGTTGAAGAAGGAGAAAGACTCATTGCCAATCTGCAATTAGGAAAACATGAATCAGTTATTGCGGCTCATCGAGATCACCAAACTGTGGGGTTAAGCGAAGTACTACGGTTTATCTCGTTAATTTGATCTGAAATCGTCTTCTCAAAATATCGGTATTAGAAGCAATTTTTAAAAAATCGCAAATTTCCGTCTGCGCTGTAAGTATTTAATTTAATTGGTATTTCAAGGATTGGAAGATTTCGGGTTGAATTCAAGATCAAAACGAAATTAATTTTATTATACTGTTATGTCTGTGTGTCGTCGAGTGAAGGAGATGAACTTCTCGATGCGGCGTTTGTGATTTCTTTAACTCTTACTCAACGAAGAGAGAATGACCCTATCCTAGCTACTGCACTGTCGCACCAGCGGCGTCAGCCCGACCATAATGCGGAGTGCAGGGAAGATGGGCTGGCCGACAACCCCGGTGTTTCATCAGAAACCGACCGACGGGAAGCAGGATATTTACCTAGTGAGCCTAGTTTTGCGAGGAGATCCCTTATCGGAGAAGAAGGTAGAGTGCGAAATGAGTAAGGCGATTGACTGGACTAGATTGCATACTGGAGCATCCCTGAGTGAGGTTATATACTCGGAGAGTTTCCTAGGGGGAGAGAGAGGTGGAAGGGTGACGTCATGTTGACGTGTTTTCCCTGCTCACAACGTTATCTTGCCGGGTTCCCTCAGAACCCAGTGGCTTACAGAGGTATTCCAATGCTGACACAGCTAAGGTGGGGCCTAGTTGCTTCAGATCCTTAGTTTTAAAGGCCTTTTGCTTTATAGACGGTGTTCGGTTGTGTTCAGGATTAAAAATTATTTTTCTCAGAAATCTACTTTTTTTTTTGGAGAAGTAACTTTCTAGCAGCACAGAGCTAAAAATAGGTAGATTCGTTCACTTCGTCCCTGTAATACCATACATCTATGTTCTTTAGTTCTCCAATAAAGTAAGGGTAGGAAAACCCTAGAGTGGCATGAGTCATCACCAACACGGATGAGGTGAGGAAGGGAAAAAACACGTCATTTGACGTCACCTCTTTTCCACTATCCCCTCACCATAATAGCTAGAGTATAAAAGCCGCAGTCAGGGGTCTTCCTACATCCATTCGTACGCATTCAATCAGACTTATCATTTCTTGTCTTCACCTTACCCATGGCCCAGTTCCGCAGAGGGAACGGTTTGCCCCATAAAGGCGCCAAACCTCTATCTCCCCTAGGGACCTCTCCAGAACACTAGGCTTCATTAGGTAAATGCTCCGCTTCCTGCCAGTGGGTCTGGGTCCAGATGCCAAGGTTTGCAGTTAGATAATTCAAGCACTTATCTGGACAGTCGGCGGCGAGGCGCCGGGGATGTAGTGCCAAAGCCGTGGGCTTAGGGATCAATCTCTCCTTGAGTAGGGTTCAGGCTAGTTTACAAATCAGCGCATCGATATGACCATCGCCCTCACTCGAATACACGCAAACACGACTGTGATCAAGTTGATGTGCGCTCCTAACAAAACTAAAATTTATTCAATTTGCCGGCAGCTTTCCCGTCAAGGATTTGTTCCCCTTTTGATTGGTGGTGTCCGCGGTCCCTGAAGGCAAAAATCAGCACTGGGAAAATCGAAATATTGGAGAGGACGGCGCCGTCCGATTGGTAAGTGCTGCCTTGTGTTAAATCCTTCTCCACATTTTGAATTTAGCACTTGTTTGATAAAATTTGTTCATAAAACCTACAGTTCACCTTGATATCAATTATTTGATCGATTAATGATAAACAGATAGGTATCCAAAATTTTTTGCTTGCAGAGAGCACATGTCAGGTCTAATTCTACTTACATCAGACAGTTTCTCGTGAGAATATAGCGCGATTTTCCAAACTCCGTAGAGCAATAGAGGCTGAGTGGTGCCCAAAACCATGATCCCGATGTTGGTTTTAACCTCCTTCGGTTGCTCCCACCATTGTATGCTGTATAACTCCTCACGCCATTGATAATTCTGAAAATACGTGGTGTAAATCAGTATCTAGTAAGAAAGACGTAACCAAAAACGTTATTAATTTTCATGAAATTGATGTGTTACAAGGTTAAAATAACAAAAAAAATAATAAAAAAAATAATATTTTAATATTTAATATTTAATTTTAATATTTAATTTAATATTTAATATATATGTAAAAGTGAATCACTCCACTTTTGTTAGGAGCCCCTAGATACCATATGTGATAACTCTTATCAATTAATTTTACTCTTTCTAATTCATTGACGATTTTGAACTGAAGAGTTGAAAAACGACTTTAAAACCGATTTTCTTTAAGGTAAGAGTCTTTTGTAAAATTTCAAACCATAATTTAATATTCAAGCTCTATTTGTCAAACTAACGCAAATAAACTTTATTCTTTAAGGAGAAACATCGGTCCGTCTGAACTTTATAAATCGGTTTTTCGTCAACCTGAAGACTTGAAGATGCAGTCGACACAGGTACGAATCCATCTTGAACGAGAGGTGGAAAACAACTCTGAGGTAATAAAAGTAACTACGATTCGGTTACTATCAGATGAAGTTACATATTCTTTCCCATTAGAGCATCAAAATATCCAAAATCACAAAGAACTTTTCAATATTCCTGTTGTGAGAAATGCTTGTAAATCTTTGGTGAAATTAGGTCAGTACCGGAATATCACGGTTACACTGCCTTCGGCGATAGTTCCTTTATATTTTGATGCAGACGACAACTTTGTTTTCAATGATGAGTATTTGGAAGAACTAGTACAGCATCAACGACTAAACCCACGTCATGCTTCTCCTGAGACAACAACAGACAATCAAACGGAACTGATCAAACTTATAGATAAATTAACTGCAAGATTGAATGCTAAAGAAGAAAAGAAAATTACTATGTCTCACATTCAAAAACAGTTTGTCTTGAACACATTTCAGGGAAAAGATAATGCTAATGAGTGAATGAATAATTTTGAAGCAGAGTGTGAGAGACATGAGGTCTTTAATGACGAGAATAAAATACAAATATTACGCCTATTTTTGGAAAAAAACGCAACTGAATGGTACACTTCGACGTTATGCAAACTCACACTCGATGGAAACTGGGTGGACTGGCGAGATTCCTTTTTACAAACTTATAGCGATAAAAGTTGGAGTTCTGTTTACTTCGCTTACACTTTTAAATTCATTAGCGGCTCATTGCTAGATTATGCACTAAAAAAAGAGCGGCTATTATTAGAAACAGAACCTTTGATGACTGACAGATCACGCATAAATCATATAGTTGTTGGCCTTCCATTTCACATCCAAGACCGTCCTTGATAAAGAAGAAATAGACACGACTGAACAGCTAATGAATCAGTTGCGCAGGTACTCACAGACATACTCTAAATTAAGAAGAGGGAACATTCAATCTACTACTACAACTCAAAAGGACGATAGTTTTGTGGCTGGCAATAGAAACCCGAAATTCGTCGAAAAACGACCATGTGGAATTTGTGAGTCGCGCGGCTACCCAGGTCGTTTTCATCCTGCTGAGATTTGTAGATATAAGGGACGCAGTAAGGAAGACAAAAGAGTGAACTTAGCTGAGGTCGAAGAAATTGCAGTTGATAATGTCCAAGAAGATTCAAAAAACTAGATTGCACCACTAGGTAATTAGACTAACTGTTACAGTCAATAACAATAAAGTTACTGGAATTTATGACAGTGGTTCTAACATAACACTAATAAACTCTAAGATAATAGAAAATGTTAAAGATGAGATGTTAAAAAATGAACAAACTTTTAAAACAATTAGTGGTGTGGGGAAAACTTATGATAAAATCAAATTACCTATGCAGATTCATAAAATAGAACAGGAAGTAGACGTCCATGTGATTAAGAATGATAATTTTTCATATGATGTATTACTGGGACTAGATGCTATTCAAAAATTTCGGTTAATTCAGGA
This sequence comes from Apolygus lucorum, assembly GCA_009739505.2. NCBI lineage: Eukaryota > Metazoa > Arthropoda > Insecta > Hemiptera > Miridae > Apolygus > Apolygus lucorum. Next base: position 2,351,276 of record CM019170.2, on the reverse strand, counting down.
TGAACGCCTAAACATCTTCCAGCGTGTGAATGATGATCAAATAGAAAAGGTACACAATTTTGCGAATGATAGCATAGTGGAAGTAAACTTCTTTGAAAATAGCACTTCGGCTTATTTGGATAAACTGCCACATTTAGATAGTGAAAAACGAAGACGCATTTCCAAATTATTGAATGAGAACATAGAAGTATTCGCAAAACACAAATATGACGTTGGTCAAGTTGATCACCCAGAGGCACACATTAAACTCTCAGAAAACAAATATATTTCAAAAAAACCATATCGTTGCTCAATTCCAGACGAACGTGAGATAGATAATCAAATAACTAAGTTAATTGAAGAAGGATTGATAGAAGAATCGGAATCCCCTTTTGCAGCACCAGTAACTCTGGCTTATAAGAAAGAGGAAAATAGACGTTCAAGACTTTGCATTGATTTTCGGGAACTGAATAAGATTTGGTACCAGAATCACAACCATTCCCACGAATTGAGGACATTATAGTAAAAACAAGAAATTGTAAGTGGTTTTCGGTGTTTGATATCAATTCTGCCTTCTGGTCTATACCAGTAAGGGAAAAAGATCGACATAAAACGGCCTTTATTACACAATCTGGTCATTACCAATGGAAGAAATTGCCTTTCGGTTTGAAAACTTCACCTGCTATTTTTCAAAGGGCACTCGCTACGGCAATCCGACGGCATGGACTTCAGGATTTTTGTGTAAACTATATCGATGACATCTTGATATTTTCAACCAATTTTGACCAGCATTTGGATCACATAGAGAAATTATTTCATGCCATCAAACTAGAGGGATTCCGCTTGAAATTGTCAAAATGCAACTTCGCTCAATTTTCAGTTAACTACTTGGGTCATACCCTCGCATATAATTCAGTCCGACCGCATCATGACAATCTGAAATCAATCAAAAATTTTCCGAGACCACATAGCAAGAAAAACATTCGCCAGTTCTTAGGTAAAATAAATTTCTATCACAAATACATTCCAGATTATGCCAGGATGCTTGAACCTATTCACAACCTATTACGCAATAAAACTGAGTTTCAATGGACAACCGATTGCGATAAAACATTCAATAAAATAAAGAGTATTTGTGCCAGAGTCCAATTTTATCCATTTTTGATCCACAAAGAAGAACATTTGTCTTTACAGATGCAAGTGCTCTGGGGGTGGGGGCAGTTTTAAAACAAATTCAAGATGATGGAGAGTTACATCCAGTAGCCTATTTCTCAAAGAAATTTACTCCTCCCCAAGCGAAGAAAAAAAGCTGTTTATTTGGAGTGCATGGCAATAAAAGAAGCGTTGCGATATTGGCAACATTGGCTCATTGGTCACAAGTTTCAGATAGTTTCAGACCATCGTCCATTAGAAAATTTGAAAGTAAAAGCTAGAACTGATGAAGAGCTCGGTGATTTAGTTTATTATTTGTCTCAGTATGATTTCGCTATTACATATTCACCAGGAAAAACAAACCAAGAAGCGGATGCACTTTCAAGAAATCCAGTTTTGGAATCTTTTGAGAATGTAGACGATATATTGCAAGTTGTTAACTTGATTTCAATCCAGGATATTCAACGAGACCAACAAGATAATCAGAATGAACTTTCTCCAGATAATAATACTTACAATAAAGGCAATCTTCTATACAAAAAACTGAGAAACAGAGAACGAATTTTCATATCCAAGAATTTTGGCATGGACTTGATCAAAAAAAATCCATTCTCACTATGGTCACATTGGAAGCAATCATATAAGAGCCAAATTACGACCTTTTTATTATTTTAAGCGAATGGATGCCCTCATACAAGAATTCTGTGACCAGTGTGATATTTGCAAGAAGAACAAATCTAGAAGATGTCGAGATATTGGCCGATTATCACAATTAGGTCCAGCCAAGGAACCGTTTGATATAATGTCACTTGATACCATTGGGGGCTTTGGAGGAAACCATTCCCCAAAACGTTACCTTCATCTTCTGGCTGACCATTTCACGAGATTCGCATATACGTATCCTTCTAGAGGTCAACAAGCCACGGATCTCATTCAATTCCTACGTCCAATTTTGGAAAAGAACAAGGTCAAAATAATCCTCGCGGATCAATATGCTGGCATTAACTCCAAGAAATTTAAGGCATTTCTACGTGGTCATGGTGTGACGCTGATTTTCACAGCCGTTGATTGTCCTTTTTCAAATGGTCTAAATGAGCGGCTTAATCAGACACTAGTGAACCGAATTCGTTGTAAGAACAATGAACAATCACGACGTCCATGGCCCGCTCTTGCTAAGGAATGTACTGAGGAGTATAATCGCACAACCCATAGCGTTACTCAATTCTCTCCATTATACTTACTCACGGGAAAGCAATCTCCGATAATTCCTCAAACTCTATGTCGACCTCAAGATTTGGCAAAAGATAGAATTCAAGCCTTCGAAAACTCCCAGAAGAATCACCAGGTCAATAAAGCAAGAATTGATCAGAAGACAAGAAATCATGAATTTAAAGTTGGGGACTTGGTATACGTGGAAACTGGCAATCGTCTCAACCGTAACAAATTGGACGCTATAAGAAAAGGACCATTTTCAGTGTTGAAGAGAGTGTCTTCTACTATTTATGAAATCAGTTGTGGTAGCCGTAGATCCCAGGCTAATTTTGTACATATCAGCAAACTATTGCCTTTCCGAGGGGGGGAGATGTAAAAGTGAATCACTCCACTTTTGTTAGGAGCCCCTAGATACCATATGTGATAACTCTTATCAATTAATTTTACTCTTTCTAATTCATTGACGATTTTGAACTGAAGAGTTGAAAAACGACTTTAAAACCGATTTTCTTTAAGGTAAGAGTCTTTTGTAAAATTTCAAACCATAATTTAATATTCAAGCTCTATTTGTCAAACTAACGCAAATAAACTTTATTCTTTAAGGAGAAACATCGGTCCGTCTGAACTTTATATATATTATATAGGTACCTATTTTAAAAAATAAAAAAAAATAAAATTAAAAAAATAAAAAATAAAAAATAAGGAAAAATAAATAACTAGAAAAAAATATAAAAGAAAAATAGAAATAAAGTAAATAAAAGTAAATGTAGTATGTGTAGTAAATTGATTCAATCAGCCTTGATTTAGTAACAAACAAGGACTGATTAAGTATATTAAAGCATATCTTATGCAGTCAAAAGGAAACTCTTGAAATTTTTAAAGGACAACTTTGGAACGATTTTGCTTACTATGATTTATTGACTCCCATAATGAAATTGTCATTTATTTAATTACTAATAGCTTTCTTCTTTCTACGTATGTTTATTATAGACAAACTCACCCAATCCGTCACGTCTTGTCCTCGAAATGAAAAAAGAAACACGTACAGCAGCTCAGTGCTGGCGAAACTTAACATTTTCAATAAATTGTGAGCGTTTACATCCACCATCTGAAAAATACACTACTTCTGAAATGCCTGAAAGGACGATATGATTCAATCAAGTAATCTTGGTGGGTCTCAGTCGGTTCCTTTTCCCGGGTTAGTCTAATCTGTTACGAACCGGCGCTCGGTTGCCCCTCCCCACCCCCTCGTCTGTAGGAGCCCCATTACATGTTGTGCTTGAAAAAATTGTAAAAGAGTAAAAAAGTTGTACTTTATAATTTGAAATTTTTAAGTGCATTTACTGGAGAATTGAAAGACATGAAAAAATTGAAAAACCAACGTTGATGTTTTCAAGTCTATGACACTAATAAATTGGATTAAATGCTTAAAAAGATGATTATAAAAGTTTTTACGATATCTGCAAACCAACGCGCACGAAATAAGATTTGTGTTCGTTCGTTTTGTTCGTTATTTATTCGTTCAATCACTTTAAAGTAACGCAAATTTTTTTTAAAGTTTTTCAGTTACTGGGTGTATATTTCGCTAAGTACATCTCTATGCTAAGCAAATTATGAAATTATGACTTACAACTGTCACATAGGCTAAAGTGCACATCCACATAACGATGGCCACTCGAAAGACGAGTAGCAGAATCCCGTAATACTTCATTATTTCTTGATGACACCTGAAGACCAGTAGAAACAGATAGAAACAACGTTCAAACAAGTTTTTTCTGGAAGTTTTAATTAAAGTTGTCTAAAATTATTGAGATTGAGGACGAAAATAGAAATCACGTCTGCTAGCCAAGCTTTCAGGACGTCATCGCTCCTTTGTCAGGATGTAAAGGTCAGTATGGCTGAATAATAATAATATTAATAATAATATGTTTATTTGTAAACATATTGTTTAGTAATGCATGCATTCCAGAGGACGTCCCATTGGATAAGTATTGGATCAGTTTAACCAGTTGTTAAGCGATAAGACTGTTTCTCTCGATGTAATTTATTTATTACTTTAGGGAAGAAATACTGACCCCCCCCCCCTCACCATTATAAACCATAACACTTCTAGCGGCATGATAGCCTCAAATCTGAAGAGCATTTTAAAATCCATGATCTACGACACCCAACATGCGAATTCGAGTTCACCCCCCCCACCATCACCAGCACCAATGGTGCCAGTCTGGCACCAAAGCGAAAATACATCGTAACATTGAACTTTCATCAATTAGGTTTAGTAGGCAGTCCGTCGAATGTCACATCCGTATTCAAGGTGAAACACCAAAAAACCCAAGAAATATGAGGTTTATGGTGCCCTGGCACCATGGTGGCACCACTTTTATTTCCATGGTGGTACAGAAAGTAATTCATGCAAATCCTAAGGTACCTATAATGAGAATTTTTCCTCAATTTCAAAGCTTGGATACAATTAGTAAGTAGTAAAGGAACCGAAATATTAAAAAATTGGATATTTTGTGAATATTATCCCCCCACCCATCCCCTCCTCTTGCAAATTTTGGTACTCTGGTGAAATCATGTACAACTCGGAAGTTATTTTAGTCAAACAAAAAAAGAAACACGCAAATCGGTTGGAAATTGAGGCCTGGGCAGATTTTACAAGATTATGCCCGCAAACGCACGTTTTTTAAGCATTAACCCCCCCTTTCCCCCCCCTTAAAAGGCGAAATTCTAAATTCCGGCGCCGTAGTGCACAACTAGATAGTTTTCCGCGTCGAAGAAAAAAAGAACCACGAAAATCGGTTGAGAACTAAGGCCTGGGCAGAGTACACAAGATTATGCCCAAAAACACACGTTTTTTGAGCATTAACCCCCCTTTCCCCTCCTTAAAAGGCAAAATTCGAAATTCCGGCGACGTAGTGCACAACTAGATAGTTTTCCGCGTCGAACAAAAAAAGAACCAGGAAAATCGGTTGAGAACTGAGGCCTGGGCAGAGTACACAAGATTTTGTTACACACACACACACACACACACACACACACACACAGACATACACCTATGGTTTTTTCGCGGATTTGGATTCAGAATGGTCTAAAACGGATTACTGTGTGGTTATTTTTTTTTTCTGTTGAGTGTTGTCCTCCTTCACCCCAGATCGATCGCATAAGGACGCCCAAGTCTTACTGTGGGACGTCCTAAAAATCTCAAAAAAGGTTTTGAAATTTTGAAAACGCCTTAACTCAAAAATGTTGATATAAAGGTATTGTTTTTCCTCCAATTTAAGATTCTATAGAATTTTTATAATTTTTTGAGACCACGCGGAGCTCTGTAGGACAAACCGTTCGCTCCCTACGAGAATTTAAGGGGTTTACGTACGATAAATCAGAAACACGAGTGTGAATCGCAAAAGAGGCCTGATCTCCGTTCAAATTAAAGCTGACCGAAACGCGATCGATGTTGTTCTTCATGTTGGATGGTTGGATGGATCTATATAGAAAAATAATAAACCATTGTGTAATAATTTGCAGCGTTTTTTCCATAATATCATAAATAGTCCAAATTCCATGATCTAATCATTAAAAAATGGCTGCCAAGTGGGTGAGGCACATAGCTTCCTCGTTTAAAAAATCCAGATATCCTGCCATCTTTGATGGCAAGATATAATATATCTGCCCATCTGCCTCTGGTTTCTCCTGTCCATATTATGGCAAAGCATGGAGAGGCAAATTTCTTCCTAACCCAGTTCGGCAGCCAAGTGGGAGTGGCACATAGCTTTGATGTCAGGATATATGGACAGGAGAAACCAGAGGCAGATGGACTGCGAGGCTGATCCCTCAAATCAAGATATGGCTACAGAGGAAGCATGGAGAGGCAAATTTCTTCCTAACCCAGTTCGGCTGGCAAGTGGGTGTGGCACATAGCTTCCTCGTACCCATAACCCAGAAAAATGCCTATTGGCATTTGATACATGGATGTTGAGCAACAGAAAGAGTGCACGAAAATACGTTGAAAATTGGTTAGGGAACTGAGCTCGAGGTTGATTGCTCTCCTTGGACACCACGATGTTGTTCAGTAGCATTGCTTGTGATTTTGCTTCTGTGTCTACCAAGTTATGTTGTATGACATATGTGAGCCTTCGCTCACAGCCGCCTTATTTCCCATATCAGGAACAGGGTGGGTGCCCTAATTAGCCAAAAATTCCTGGAATCATTCACAAGGGAGAAGGTGAGGTAGGCTGGGAGGTCATCTACCCCTCCCACAAACAACAGATGGAGCGCCACCTACCCCCACCCTGCGAGCAGCGACCATCTCCCACCCTCCAGCTGGAGGGGAGGAAACCGAGGGAGGCCAGCGGCTTCACCCCGACCATCAATCCTGCTACAACCTCTGTCCATGTAAAACCTGTACCTTTTGGCAGCCCATTCCCCTCATTGCTCTCATTGCTCAACCAACGCTCTCTAAAATGTCAACTTCACTTTCACAAGTCTTTTCAATTGTAAATTTGAAGTGCTCGTTGTCAATTTACATTGCTCTCGACCCTCGCTTGTACCCGGCCAACCCTTGGAAGATGGACCACATCAACGCCACCCCGGACCATGCCCTGATGCCATTCGGAGCAACGTGAGTGTGTGCACCAACCTTTCATATTATTGGCCAATAATAAATGAACATTAGGGGTTCTGTTTTAGTAATATTGCTAACATCTAGAGAGAATCCTTGGAGTTACCTTTGCCACGTGGCTTAGAAGCAACGTGTCCCAAATTGTCTGTAAACTAAAGCTTACAAAGAACGTACAGCTAAATACTCTAAATCTGAATTCTACCATTCGTACTTGCCTGGAAATTGAACTTATAACTAAGCAACGTATACATTACAGTCTAATGCTTGCAAATACTTACCAGTAACGTTGCCCTAGAATTAAGCACCATTTGGTTGTATTGCTTGTTTTCTTGATCTTAATTGCGAAGTTTCATTATATTTTTATGGTTGTAAATCTTGTAGTTATCCATTCAGCTTCACCTGGTTCCCTCAATAAGTGGTTACCTGCGCAATGCGCCTGCATTCCTCTTTTATTTCTTGTTGCCCAGCAACGCAGTGGACTCCCTTCAGGGGAGTTGCTCTTTTCAAGTCAACTTTAGCCTCCGACGTTGCCTGCGCTGACCACTACCATTGCTCCACAGTTAAGTAAAATTCTCTTTGATTTTTTAACTTTAAGTTGCGAATTTTTCACTACCACTCACACACAAACTCAACAACGTTATTTCCCACGCAAGTGGGAGCTTACACATAGGTAGGTATTTTGTTCAACTTTAGTTCAAAATTGGTTATATTTGTATCAAACGAAATAGGTTTCAAAAACGGAATTTGAACTACAATACGATGAAAATGAAGATGATAGATACTATGGCTAATTATCTCGCACGTTTATCGTCCTCAATTACTCAACTTGTGTGAAGGTACTACGAATTGATTGATTTACGGGTACACCTCCTACACAATCATTTTCTCGGTAAATATGCACTTTAATTAAGTTGAATGATTAAAAAACTCTGTAATTATTACCCAAGAATAGCGAGATGGTGTAGATAACAGTCTTTCAACCTTCTCAGACTCACTTCCTTGTACTTGTTGGTCTGTGCAATTCTGAGAGGGACGTTTTTGGGGAAAGATCTTTTCAAATGCGTCCGAAGAAGTTTGAATTGCGCTTCGTAGTGGATCAAGAAAATCGCAAAACTCATGAACGTTCCGATCGCGATAGAAATCGCGTTGATCCCCATAATCGCCTGACACAAACACCCAATGGCGTATCTGAAATGATGACAATAAATATTAGAAAAAAACTTTGATTATCGACTATATATCACCGATGATCCAAAAAACGTAGTCAAATTCAAACTTTTGAAACTTTTATACGAATTATTATATCATGTGACAAATCAACTGAAACTTTTGGGATGACATATGATAACTATCATCGTTAAAACTGTTAACCGTTTTATCATAGTAAACATTTATTAATTTAATAAAAACTCAATTTTATCAAAAAAGTACCTCTAGAAACTCAGTATATCATTGGAAAGCTGAGATCATGGGATAGTTTTCCCCCGTTTTTCCGACGATAACGCTATTTATTACAAGCAAATCATTAGCCTATAAATGGCGATTTTAGCAAACATTTGAAATTTGACTTTGGCCTATTTTTTCATTTTTACAAATTGCTTTAAAGATTACGTTTTTTACGAAATGGATAGAAAATTAAACGCTCTTTCCAGCGGTACCTTCCTAGCTGAGAGTATGTTGTAAATTAAGGCGGTTATGAACATAATAAGTTTACGTGTTACAGAATAGTCAGCAACATGAAACATGATCCGTTTTAAAAAATCTAAATCAGAAATTCAAAATTTCAACACCTTCTGGATTTCATCATCAAAGATGTAACATGAAAATGTATATTAGCTGTTACCTAAGTACTGCTGCTAAGTACTTAGTACTTAGTACTTAGTACCTCATTTGATAGACAATTTAAAAATGTTTAAGAATTCAACCGAACACGGCTCCAAATTAATATAGTTTTGAATAACAATATTATTATAGATTCTATTATAACCTACATTATAGATTGGAACCAATTCTTTACCTTTGATTGGCAAATTGGGTAGTATTCTGCGTCACACGTGTGATCAGCATTGTCCTCCGTTAGAAGGGGTTGAGTAGGCAAAACCCGCAAGACTTATGTGTCTTGAAGGCTAGGAGAACCTGCGCGCCGTGAGGGAGAGACTGCTCGTGGGCTGACTTTCCACAAAGCCCCTTCTCACTACATATAGGTGTGAAGGTTCTTGAGGTTCAGTCAGATGAATAATTACACTGTTAGGCCGACGTTTCGGTATATTTATATACCATCTTCAGGGCTTTAAGCGGTGTACATATAATTCTTATGGCTACATCAGAAACTTTTAAACAAAAGCACTTTTTAAAGTGGAAACTTGAAGTTTTTTTTAAGGTAAACACGTTGATTTTATTCGAGGCAGTTTTTTTTTATCACAATATTGCACAATTGTTGCACAATATTGCACAATATCACAATTGTTTCTGATGTAGCCATAAGAATTATATGTACACCGCTTAAAGCCCTGAAGATGGTATATAAATATACCGAAACGTCGGCCTAACAGTGTAATTATTCATCTGACTGAACCTCAAGAACCTTCACACCTATATTCAGTATCAAGCAGTCGATAAATTAGAACCTATTCTTTCTCACTACTACTCAAGTAAATAATTCCCGGGCTTCAACGTTTTCCTCTCCAAAAAAACTCCAGAGCTTTCTGTCTGTCCAACCTAACCGTTCTATAATAAATCATGGTCTTATTTCGATTATGTTAAAGTTATTAGTTAAGATTAGTTAAAGTTGTCCCAAATGAATTGAACAAACGTGTATGCGAACTCTCAGATTTTTTTCACGGTAAATTCGAATTCCAACGATCTAAGCGCTGTCTTTTATTTAGTCCAAATCCGGAGTGTAGGAAGGAGCTGTTTTGGATTGCTCAGAGGTGAAGTTTCAAATATCAAATAACAATTATCCAAGGCAACCAAACTGTAATAATTCGCTGTTTTTTTAAAATAATGGAAAATGAATGATTTTTCTATAATTCAGGATTTATTATAATAAGTATAATCCATTTATTATATTATAGAAAAATCAGGCATAATCAATAAGAATAGCATTTCCAAGTCAAATTCAACCTTTCCCGAGTCAAATTCAACCTTTTCCAAGTCAAATTCAACCTTTTCCAACTCAAATTCAACCTTTTCCAAGTCAACATCAAATTTTTCCAACTCAAATTCAACCTTTTTTAAGTCAAATTCAACCTTTTTCAAGTCAAATTGAACTTTTTCAACTCAAATTCAACCTTTTCCAAGTCAAATTCAACCTTTTTCAAGTCAAATTCAACCTTTTCACCATTATTAAGGAAATGACCAAAAATGCGCACAAGCCCTAAATGTACCAAATGCTTGTCTGTGATTGGGGACTGGGCTGAAAACAATACTCCAACGCAATAAGTAGGATATACATTAAACAAATTTTTTTTTTTAAATCAACAAAAAATTTAATTTTAAAAAATCAGCATTTCTTTGAAAGAAAAACTTTTCTCACTTCTTTACTTAATTAATATTTTAAAAGTTAAATCTTACTTAATCTTACTTGTAGAAAGTCTATCTTCGATTTTTTTTCACTTAGAAAAATGGCGGAAGGGTCTTTTAAAAATTTGAATGAATAGATTAAATTATTTTAAAAACTGCTTCCAGGAAAAAGTTGAATTTGATTTGGAAATGCTATAAATAATATTTTTTGTAGATTTCTTTTTTAATAAAACATGATTTTGTTTTATGTTATAAGTACCTACCTACTGCGTTTGGAGTATTGTTTTAGCCCGGTCCCCAATCACAGACAAGCATTTGGTACTACGTTTAGGGCTTGTGCGTATTGTTGGTCATTTCCCTAGGTAATATTGGTGAAAAGGTTGGATTTGACTTGGAAATGTTGAATTTGAGTTAGAAAAGGTTGAATTTGACTTGGAAAAAGTTGAATTTGACTTGGAAAAGGTTGAATTTGACTTGGAAAAGGTTGAATTTGAGTTGGAAAAAGTTTAATTTGACTTGGAAAAGGTTGAATTTGACTTGGAAAAGGTTGAATTTGAGTTGGAAAAAGTTGAATTTGACTTGGAAAAGGTTGGATTTGACTTGGAAATGGTTGAATTTGACTTGGAAATGCTATATACTACCATATAAAAATTGGACACCCACCTCAATGTGATTTTTGTTGTTGTTTTTTTTTTGTTGGTAAACTCCTCCACCGCGATCTAGCGAGGTCTATTGTGGAATGCTTCCAGCCTATGTTAGTCTACTTAGAAGGGCTTACTAAACACCCCTTTTCTCCCCACTTTTTGGCAAAGGAGAGAAAATCGGTGTAGGCCACCGATGGTGTCAGGAGCTACGACATCACTTCCGATGTTTATGTTCGGCATCTTCCGTTTCCATATCGCAGAAGCGGCAGATGTCCGTTGTTAGTTTGCCTATCTTCTTTAGGCGATATCGAAGTGGGCAGTGACCTGTTGACGAGTGTTCTGACGTCCATTTGAGGTATATGAGTTCGTTAGCCCGTTTCTTTGAGAACGTCACAAATATTTGTGTCTTTTTCAGGCCTGAGAGATTCTGGCAGTATCTTAGTCACTTATTTCTTTTCCAGTTGTTAACCACGTTCTGTAAGCTGCTTTTGGTGGTTCCCAAGATCGGTTCCGGCCCTATTGGCACGGACTCTGATCCTCTTTTGGCTAGATGATCAGCAGTTTCATTACCCTCATGACATTCATGTCCGGGAATCCAGATTGTTCCAGTTGTCCAGATTGTTCTGGGCCGCAGTTTTGAGGGTATTCAGGCATTCCCAGACCATCTTCGAACTTATAGCGTATAAAGCAATGGCCTTCAGGCAGCCTGACTGTCTGACAAAATGTATACTTTGGCTCTGTTGAGATGCCTATTCAGCATTAATTTGATACTGTTTTAAGGACTTGACTAGTCAACCCTACTAAGACCTGAGGATTATGTACAAATACGTCGAAACGTCGGCCTAATGAAGTGTTTCATTCTGACCAACCATCAAGAACCTACCAACTATAGGAACTTCTAACGATTCAAAATTCCTTCTCATGTATTCTTCAGAACGTTTTTTGCCCTACCTAGTTCCTGATCGAATCGCTATACATCCCGTGAACGCTTTCTGGAAATGTTCTCCAGCTATTTTCAAATTTGAGAAAAATAAGGCGATAACGAAGAGAGAAATCGATGTTTTGGGAAACGGTCTCTACCTTTGTTGCCGCCTTTTTGTTCCGTTTAGACAGAAACTCACAGTTATCGGTGAGTTGTCTGCCTAAATGTGTGCAAAGCTCGTGTTTTTTTTCTGTCTGAGGTGAAGCTAGCGGACGTGGTGTTCAAGACCCTTCTAATAATTCGCCCTCCGAGTATTTTCTTCAACCTCATCAGTTAGTATTCTAGACTGCCAATCATTCTCCAATGTTTTGTTAGTTGTCTCTGACGAAATTGAAATTATTTGCAAAATTTTTGTGGAAACAGGAACTTCACGAGCATTGATTTATGCAGAAAAAAACTCAGCCTGAAAAACTGGTCCCGAAATTGTTGAGCAGAATGGAACCAACCACCAAAAATGATTGACTATAAAAACCAAAAGCAAAAAACGTTTTTGTGAGGGAAATAAATATTATTTTTCACTGTATCAGCGAACAAACCTTGAGAGCGAGTTGATAGCAAATGGGAACCATCCAATGTTGGGCAGCTGCAACTTGCGCATCCTTTCTTTGTTCATCCCTTTCAAAAAGATGCCGATCCCTCCGCAGACGTACACGTACACGCTGATCTTCGTCATGCGAACGACAGCATCGTTTGCTGTCGACAGAATAGTCTTCTCTTCCAGAGTCAGAGGATCGGAGTAAGTGTAGAGTCCATTTTGGATTTTTGAGGCGAGCGAAGTGAACAATGGAGCTCTGCGATACGACAAAAAAGATGGCGTTAATTACTTCTGATGTTGTATTTTGACGTGTTCTTTGAAAGAAGGATGCAGTTAACTCGCATTTTCAATCGATTGATTGTTGAAAATGTCTCTTAGAAATTTAGTTTTAACCCCTTATTTTTCTAATTTTTTTTAAATTTAAATTTTTTTTCTCGTGTTTTTGACCTTATGTCACTAAAATTACCATAACTATCTTAATTAACTGTAAAAATGTAAAAATAAAGCCACCGAAGGAAAGGGCGTAAAATTTCCCATCTTTCGAGTGCCTACAAAAACAATTCGTGCGCTCCTGATGGGTGAAAAATCAACTCGTAAAGTAATTTTTGTCAAATTGGCAAAACTTACTATTTTTCTTTTGGTTGTTAAGATTTTGTTAAGACTTCCGCATGATTTTTCACGTATCTCAACCCCGAAAACTGCACAATGACCTAAGCTTTCCAACGTTATGATCAAAAAGTATTTTATAATCGAATTAGCGGATCAATTTTTGCTGAAACGCGGACTTAGTGAGAGAGAGAGAGAGAAGAAATATATTCAGAAAAACAAAAAAAAAAAAAAAAAAATGAAATCATAGTATTCTATGATATTACATTTCATTGAATAGAAATAGGTGGTTGGATGATGGAAGGGATGATTGGTGGCGGAGTAGACAGCGGAGTCCCCACACCCAAACGTTAATTTCGTTTAAAACAAATTAATTTCAACAAAATTTTCTCCCCTAAATTTGATTATAAATTATTTTTTTTATTATACTCTTAGAAAGCTGAGAACATGGCACAGTTTTTGGGGTTGAAGTGAAAAAAAGGTAATACCTATTCAAGTTCTCCGTTTTTTCCCTGAACTCGGTTATTTTTCGTTTCATTGTGCTTGCCACTATAAATTTCAAGTAAAAATTGCATTAAATGTCTCTATTTTGTCGTTACGAGACAGCAGTTTACTGAGTAAGTGAAGTACCTGATGATGTAGGACGGCCAGACGATGCACCACAAGAAGTAGACCATTTCAAGGTGTATCAGGTCCATCAGCTCGTCGAAAGAATATTCTTCTGTAGAATTCACCAGCTAGGTGATACAAATCAATTAGATCGTACTTAATTATAATATTCTATGATCCAGAGTATGTGATTTGAGAGATAATTCAATATAAATAAATTCAATGATGCTAAAATCAGTTCAGCCAAAACAAGGTTAAGGCATCTTGGGAGGTTGTTCATTCGGAATTGAATAATAAATCAAAGTGTATCTCTTCATTTCCAACTAGTCTTAGTGCACAGGGTTTTAGTGATGAGTTCTCTGCTGTATTCGAGTGCTACGGGAATTCTGCTTGTGATTCCTCTTCGACCGGGAGCTCCCACCCATCTAGACGCATTTAGACTCAGGGAGGTTTCGGTGGAGGAGGTTTTTGATGTTATCGTGAGGCTGAAGAACTCCAGAGCCACTGACTATTTTGGCATCACTACTCAAATGATTAAAACCACTACTGACTTTATAATAGAGCCTCTTACCCATCTTATTAATCGATATTTCTCTGTTGGTTACTAGGTACTTTCCAAACTGTTTTAAATTTGCCGCAGTGACACCTATTCCGAAGAAAGGTAATTGCCGAAATTATAGTGACCACCGGCCAATTTCTAAGCTTCCACTACCAGTGAAGATTATTGAGCATCTGGTACTAAGGCAGATTCGAGAGTATCTCTAAGGAGGAGAGTAGAAGCTCTAAGGATTGACTTTCCTTGATTAAAGCAGTTATGTTTACCTCTACTTCGAAGCTGCAATTATGAGAGAAAGCTGCGCAACACCAAGTTTAGAAAAGCTTGATAGTTTGCAGAAGGAAGTCCTCTGTGTCTGTTATTACCTTTGATACCCTTTGGTACCTTTGATCCGTACATGGGTGTTGCATTGTAGATATTGAATACTATTTTAATAGACGTTTTCATCGGTATGCGCATGTTATCAGTCAGCCTCCAACATGGTGGACACATTCGGACCACCGTTTTTGTTTTCACTCTTGTTGTCATTAGAAGACTGTCAGTTTTCAGCTTCTCTTCAGTTTTTTGAGCGTGTATTCGGTTTATTGTCGGCTGTCATGTCTGGGGCGAACCATGTACAGTTGTTTCGGGGACTGTGATTCGGGTAGTTGACTGGGAAGACGTAGGTTATCCTACAAAATTACTTTTTTCCCGTACACAAAGACTTTTCTGAAATCCTACAGCAATCATCTCTGCGTTGTCTCCAATTTTTCTGATGTTTCTTCTATCGAGGTTAGTCGGAAGTGTGAGAACTGGGTGTAAAATGCAAATGGAATGATAAAAAGTTCGTCTCAATCGCCGACAATAGTAAGTAAAATCCTACCCAAAATAATATAAATGTACCCAAAAATATAACTTAGCATCTTTGAATTCATGGAGACGAGTACAACATGATTATACAGGGTGTAAGCCTAACTGGTCTGCCATACGGTACCAGTCGATTCTATAACTAATTTGCAACAAAAAATGTCTTCTAGCAATTTTCGTTTAAACCCTTTGTTGTCGAGTTATTTCAACTTTAAACTTTTTTCGTGATTTTGACCTTACATCATTAAAACGGTTATAACACCCTTAATTTGCTGTGTAAATTACAATTTGAGGATGCCGTTGGAAAGAGCATTAAATTTACTATCGGATAGATAACTTATCTTTTTTGTGAGTCAAGGTTGGAGACATAAAAACGTCCTCTAAACAAGAATTTTACGTAATTTTGGAAACCTCGCATTTTTTCAATCGCAATTTGAACTATAAGAACTCATATTTTTTCAAGATGCAAGAACAGTAAAAACTGCGGCATAATCTCAGCTTTCCAATGATATAATCAAAAAATATTTTATAAGCAAATTTAGGGGAGAAATTTGTGTTTAAACGCGGAAAAACGTGCATTTTTTCAACGAAATCAGCGCTCTTCAGTACCTACTATCAACGTCTTCGAAATATACACTGTGCATGCTGTATTTTGGTCAAAACACACTGAGAATCGAAATAAACATCAACCTATGTTTGGGTACTCGTAGTACGGGGTGACTAGAAGAGTATATTATTTGTTGACTTTTTTCTTCATTTTTTTTTAAAGCAACGGGTTAATTGTATAATTTTAACAAATCGTGCTGTGCCACTTCAACAAAGCTGGCTACTCTCCAATAAATAGCTAATTTTTCAATTTTCTTTACCGTTGCTTTAAAGAGTTCTTTGAAAACTCGCACATTAACTCATATGCATGAAAGAACTTTTTTGAACACACTCTGACACAGGTTCTAACAACACCAAAGGAATGGTTTCAGAGAATGGTCACTCGTGAACTTCCAGGATTTCTATTAAGTAAAGCAGAATTGAATTAGTATCTACATGGTTCCGGTAGGAATCCCCGTGAAAAGGGAATGAGAACTAAGGAAAATTGCAGTTTTAGAGTACAATATTATTGGTAAAAATTGCAGCGTTTGAGGTCGCAAACGTTATTTGATCGAACATCGAGTAATAGGAGAAGCGCCCCTGACACACTATATAATATATATGTCAGGAATAAGAGCATACTTCTCCGTTGATTTGAACATATTATGTTCAAATCAACGGAGAAGTATGATCTTATTCCTGACATTTTCACTTAACAACTTGTTATAACTTAAAATAAAAAACTTCGAGTAGGAAAATTAGGGTATTAATGCTCATGAACCGCCAGATATGTGAGGCGAGAATGTATGACAAGCGAGTTGGTCCGAAGATTGATAACGCGTGATATCATTGATAAGTGGCGGCGCATGCTCAATGCATGCTGATGAAATCGTCTATTGTTTCTATAAGTATAACATTTACGTTTTTTCATACCTAATAAAGTTTAAATTGATTCAATTTTTTCTCAAATCTGTCACCTTTAATTTTCAATCTTTTACATCCAATTATGGGTATTGATAATAAATATCATTTGTCTCAACCCAGTTACACGTTCCTAGACACAACAGGTAAAAATGTGAGGTAATAATTTCAATATTAACCAACGAAAAGTATCTAAACTTTCGTTTCTTCAAATCTACTCAGAACCTTTCAAGTATTTACCGGTATCAAGTGGTGAAACCAGGCGTAGAAAAGCAGAAAAGTCGCTAAGAAGACTCGAATCCTCGAGAAGAGACTTCCATCCTGTATCATGCCTATGTATTTAAACAGGCGATAGTTATTTGCGAAATCATGCTGCTCCTTTATAACTGGTTTCTGTTTCTCTTTCTTCTTCTATAAATCATCAAACAAACAAGTCCGCGTGAATAGAAAAGTACCTCATGAACGCTAAATAATCGATTTTTGTATTAAGAACTGACAAATCGTAATTGAAAGGAATGAAAGTTTACGCTCCGGCTACGGAATGTCCATCAGCAAAGCAACTCATTGGGAACTAACCTGCGCATTTCATGAATATCCAATTAATATTGTACAATAGTGTACTGTTTTGCCCAAAAAACTAGTTTTGCTCCAGGCAGATAGAAAGAAACCAAAATATTTCAGAAACCTATGTTATGGGAAATGCGTTTTAACAGTTTGATTTTAGAGGAACCACTCTCAGCACGAATACTAGCTTCGATAGCGAGGCAATATAGCTTTTTCCACGATATATAAACGCATAAAATCACACTCCGATAAAGAAAAACCTCGTTATAGGGAATGCAATTTAAGAAGCGTAGTTGTCGAAAATGACAGACTGTACTCACCTGGTATTTTCATGGCCGGTGAATTACGATTAAATAATCTATCTTATTAATCAACGAGTCCTATCGTTCGAGTTCTATTTGCAAACATAATTTTTCTACAGTTTTCTTATTACCTATCAACATCCACGAACTTTCTTATTTCAACACAAAAATAAGCCACGAACAAGGTTTGTGTTGTGGTTGATGTTGGGCGGTAGTGCCCGACACTGACGAGGATGAGTCATCAAGAAGGTATAGTAATAGTTGGCAAAATTATGAACCACAGTGTAGTAATGATGAACGTCAGCGTTATGAATATTGTAGTCTGAACCAATAATCTACAATTAAAACAACTGTTAAAAAAATTAAAAATTAATTTTTAAAAACAACTTTTAAAAAGTAGTTTTATGGTAAACGAATTGATCGACAACCCCATTTCTGTTGGTCGATGATTCGGTACAACTATGACTTCAATCGAGATTTGGGTAGTTTGGTGGAACTGTCCGTTGAATGAACAATACATGTTTTGAAGCCAAAATGTGGGATTCTGAAGGAAATTTCAAGCTCATAGAATATACTTTCATCTGAAAGACTGCATCTTTTACAACGGTTTTTGACTGTTTATGTGCCGAAAACCACTTGAACTACTCAAATCGAAATATATCTCGGAAAAACCGTAAGAACACAAATCATCGCAGTTTTTATAGTCTCACAACCAAACATCGCATTAAATTCCACTTTTTAAAGGATTTGAAAACTTCAATCCAAAGTACAAGATCATTGTGGAATCCGTTTAAATTTCTTACCAGAATCTCTTGATAAATGTCTGAAAAAGTCATAATCTTGGTAAACTTGTTCATTGAACTAAAAACCTGCATTAGTGGACCAAAAATATAGTTTTAGAAACCTTGAAACCTGAGTAGTCGGAGACTTCCGAATTCGATGGAACTCCTTACCTTCCAGCACAGCAGCATGTTGAACGGTAGGTAGGTATATGAGTCTAGGAGTAAAGACAGCTTGGATTGTCTTGCCGTAAAATTGGCCTTTAATAACCGGGGGACCCACGATTTTGTACTTAATCGCTCGCTCTAACTATAGTTATCACAAATGAAAAGGTTAGTTCTTGTAAGTAACGTCGCATGTCTTATAGCTACCTATCTTGTTCGGTGGTTAGAGAAATGGTTAGTTTACTCTGAGTACAATGTACAATTCTGATCTTCCCTTAGGAAGACAACTGATGACGTCCGCGACGCCAGGAATTGCAGTCGGACGATAATCCAGCCTGAAATGGTTGTTTACTTTACTTTACTTTTTTTTTACTCACTACAGTACATTCACTATCATCTGCAATCATTGCTGATTCTGTCATTTTTGCTGTGTTCCCTTCTGTGAATCAAGAGATTATTACCTAAGAAATGTATTCTTTGCTTGCACGGGGAATCTCTCTAGTAGTTTTTGGACGCAATCGATAGAAAATATATTTTGTCTTGAAGAAAACGAGTTAACAAGGGTTATCAGGCCCAGATCACGCATAAAATTGATTGAAAAATGTAGGTGAAATGACAGAGGAAGACGACGGGAGCAACAAAACGAAGGTGATTGGCATTGTCAAGTTGAACCGGAGAAACTATAAGACATGGTCGTTCAACATTCGACTTGAACTAGAAGACCAAAATCTGTTGGAAATAATCACCACCGAAAACGATACGGAGTTTGAAGGACTTGATGCTGGAAAAAAGAGGAAAGCGTACAGGTTAATAGCCAGAAGTATCACAGAAGACATCCAGAATGATATACTCGATATCACGTGCCCCAGAGATTTGTGGAGAAAATTGGCCTCCAGATTTCAACCCCAAACCAAGTTACGTCGACTGCAAGCCTCAAAAAGTTTGTATACAGCCAAGATGAAGACATGGAAAGTTACATGAACCGCGTTTTGGGATATGCTTCAGAGGTAGTGAAATCTGGAAGTGCTAGAATCTGTGATGAACAAATATGTAACGTCCTTATCAATGGCTTACCTGATGACTATGAAACCGTTGTTAGTATGGTATGTACCTTCAAGGACGATGAATATACGCCTGAGAAATTGTAGAGTTTATTGTGGTGATTATAAAAGAAAATCCATCAAGAAATCAGAAACGGAGTTGACTGAAGATTCAAAAGCACTTTTGATTCAACGAGAATACAGAAGGAAGAATTTCAGTTGTTATAACTGTGGAGGAGAGGGGCATATTGCTAAGTTTTGCCGAAGAAAGAATCAAGGCAGTAATCGTGGAAACGCAGATGAGAACAACAAAATGTGAATCAATCATCTTAGCGTGCTTGAACGCTGTAACCTGTTCCAGCAATAATGTATGGTTAATCGACAGCGGAGCAAGTAGCCATTTTACTCCCAAAAGATCTGATTTTTTCACATAATATGTGAAAAAATCTAGTCGTACCATGCCTCGTTCTTGAGACTATTCTCACCGTGCCTACTCCAACAATACGACAGCTTATGTTAGACGCTAGAGTAACTACCTGAGGGCTTTTGAACTCTTACTCTAGCGTCTAACATAAGCTGTCGTATTGTTGGAGTAGGCACGGTGAGAATAGTCTCAAGAACGAGGCATGGTACGACTAATCTCAATTTGAAAAATGTGTACCATGTTCCTCATTTTCACTTTAGACTTCTGTCAATTGCAAGAATTGAAATGAATGGACATAGAGTAGGTAGTTATAGAGAACGGTTGTTGTCAAGTCTTTGATAAATCTAGAATTGTGATAGAGGCTGAAAGGAACGATTCTTATATGTATGCATTCCAGGAATTCGATTCGGTTCAGACTGCCCAAGTGTCAAATTGAATAACTGGCATGAGAGACTTGGACATATCAGCCGAGATACAATCGAGATGATTTTCAAGAGAGAATCAGTTCGAGGCTTGAATTTGGTACCTACTTAATAAAGAAGGAAATCCAGAAGTTTGTGATGCTTGCCTCAAAGGTGAAAGTACTCGTCATCCATTTCCAAAAGCAAGTAGATTAGTAACGAGAGAATTGTTGGAGGTTATTCATTCTGATGTGTGTTCTTTACCCATTGAATCTCACTCAAAGTATAAATATTTTGTAAGTTTTATTGACGATTTTTCAAGGAGGGCAACAGTTTATTTTTTGAAGAAAAAGGATGAAGTTGTGAATTGTTTCAAACTTTTCAAGACAAAATATATTTTCTATCACGGCAAAAACACAGAACAATGGAAACGACTATTTCCCGAATATAAACAAAATCAACACTTGTTCGTTTCTAATTCACCAACAGCAATATCAATTTTTTCAACAAAAATTACACATTTATTTTCATATTTCATACTCATTTACCTTGGTTGGAGGAAAATACGATTGCGAATTACTCCAAAATTCAGCATTTATTTGGGTAACAAACACTTACTATCAACTTTTTGAACGCAATAATTAATATTAATTTTTGGGGCTTAATGCAAAGATTAGGTAGAGCGTGTGATGACATCAAAATAACATTTATGTGAATTGAGAAGGAACAAAGATTTGAGCAGTGATTCAAACGGGGTTTTTCCTTAACGAGCCTTCATTGTTCTAGAGCGAACAGACATTTCAAGAAAACAGTTGGTCAATTGTTGACGTCTTTCCTTCCATGATATTCCCTATTTGGAACGAGATTGATTGCTCCGGATTGATAATTCTGTTTCTCTCGATTCTTCGTGAAATGAGGTTAACCACACAGGGTAGGTATTCTTAATGGTAGTTACTCATCTCGTTTCAGAGAAGGCAGACTAGTGAAACGTTGGGGGTAAACAATTTTTTTAAAACCACGTATTCAATAAGATTGAGAATTAACTATCACAGATTATAGTTACTGCTTAGAGCCTTCGGCTAAAATTCAAGAAACATGGAACATGCTTTAGCCGTGTTTTGTTTGCTGTTTCCTTTTACTAGGAATTTGTTGTCTGTTGTTTTAATTCAGCTCATTATGGGCCTGCTATTCAAATTCGCCATTTCATTCACCTCTTGTTGTCCCAACGGTATTGTTATTATTACAGAATCGAAAACATCTAAAACGTTGAAGAACACATCACAACTAAAAGCCCGCGTAGGTTTCAAGATCCTTTGTTTCGTCACGTTTTTGCCGTCTAAATGGAATGGCTAAAGCATGTTCCATGATAAAATTTACTCACTTTAAACGTATTATTTTATAGTAACATCAAGACCTAAATCGTATGCATTCCGGGGTCCCTTGTGATCTGCTTGGAGAAAAACACCATAGTTTTGAAGTGCAACCTACATTGGGCAGTAGGTAAATAATAAATTTTGTACAAATAAATTATCTCGTCTGTTCATAAAAAAAGTACTTTATTTATATAATAAAAACAAAACGGAATCTTCATCAATAAAAACGATTTGGTATCGAACGTTTATTCATCCGCTGAGCAACATTTTATCTGCTAATTGATAACTCACGTTTGTTATTTGCAAGTGTACATGATATGGACAAATACATCAATTATCACAAAGACAATTTTGAACATAAAAGCTCAAATATTTTAGCTTACATTAATATTATCCTTAACAAACTACAGGATATGTTTATTCAGGTTGATTCAAACGTAAATTAAAATGAAGATTTCTTTCGATGTATCTTTTTCATTCTTACATTTTATTCGATTTTATTTTGTGACAGTAAACTTAATGTAAGGAACCATTCGGCTTTATTTTGAATACGTATTTAATACACTAAAACGACGAAAGTACCTTCGTGTATTTCTCAAATAAAATGTATTAATTACCTATTGATCAAACTGAACATGCATTACGTACGTCATTTATGACGTACTTATAAGTACTAACTAACATGAGAAGTACTCGTAGATACATTCAACATTTCCAGGTGTAATACCCGACCATTTCACCGCACCTGCTTGGTCTTATGTTTGTTCGCTAGATTTTTTAATGAAATGCGTATTGAATATAACTAAAATCAGTAGAAAGGGTCGAAAATGTCCTATTCATTCAGAAAACTGTGATTTTTCTGCACAGTGTTCCAAAGTGTTGATGCTCAATTATCGCAAAATGTTTCGCAAAATGAAATGCAAATCGCTGAACTTTTCTTTAATGAGGTTCAAAGTTTCTTAAATTGAAACACATAATTCAACGGTTCAAACATAGGAACATCGGGTACAGTTGGAAACAACTTGAAATATTTAGGTGGAAACACTGCCCTCACGTGACCTCAAAGTGCGTTCACCGTTCTCCCATAAGAACAGAAGGTAATTCGTTCGCAAAAGCTCACGCTGAGATGTCTGGACAATTACATTTTGGCGTAACGTGAGTTGAGATTTGAGAATGATTTGGAACAAAGAAAAATCATTGAGCGAGCGTATAGAGCCCGTAAACATATGTACAACTGATGATTGGTCTTGATACCACTGTGCTTACCCACATGAGGTCACGTGAGCTGAGACTGCACATGGGGGCACGTGACGTGAGGGCTGTGTGTTTCCACCTTTACTCTCAGACCTTCTAATATTGTCCTGAAACCCCGAGTTTTGGACCGGTGTGGGATTCGTTTGTTAACCCTGATTGAATTGGAAAACAGAACATTCAACGTCTTCAAATATTCGTTCCTTAAACCTCCTTATTTTGGACCATTGAGGGAAGTAGAAACTTCTAACATTCTGTCATGTGAAGGACGCAGGACTTGACGGTTCAAAACAAGACTACCAAAAGCATACTGAGGAAGGTTTCCATCTCAAAATTTTAAAACAAAATTTGCTCTTGGGCAGTCGCATGGACAGCCTTACTTACAGTGATGGATTAGGTATCTATACTTCTTGGCATTCGTCTTAAAGACAGAATAACTCCTGGATGGTAATAATTCCTATGGCGGACATGGACACTCACACAAAGTCACACGGGATTTGACCACGAAACATCACAGTTATTATCGAGCAACTTTATTGCTGTATCTTTCGTTGGACGCGCTGAAACATCGATCAAGGAGTTCCACCAGTAATTGGACCTTTGAGCGGCACGGAAGGGTCGCCCGTGATGCTGAAACTGGCTATGAAGACGTTGATGACGGTGACGAGGAAAACTCCCACCACGACGAAATTGTTGATCGTGTTTGCGGCTTCGAGTTTCTCCTGGCCCTTCAGATCGTAGCGGCCTTTGAATATGAGGAAGATTCCAACCGTCAACTGAAATATAAAAACATAAAATCAATGTTTGCATTGAAAGAGAGGCAAATGGATTTTAGGAAAACAAAAATTGAAGGGAATAAATAAATATCTCTCGTTCACCGAGGATGGTGCCTGAGAGGAAAGGCTGGTGGCAGAGCTTGAAAATGCTATGGCCTCCCTACTATTACTGGAGTTTGGACATCCTGGTACCTAAGAGGAAAGACTAGTGACGGAGCTTGAAAACGCTATGGCCTTCCTACTACCAAGGCCCCTTGACTGGAGTTTAGTCATCCTGGCACCCAAGAGGACAGGCTGGTGGCAGAGCTTGAAAACGCTACGGCCTGCCAAATACCAAGGCCCCTGGACAGGAGTTTGTACATCCTGGCACCTAAGAGGAAAGGCTGGTGGCAGAGCTTGAAAATGCTATGGCCTCCCAAATACCTAGGCCCCTTGAGAGGAGTTTGGACATCCTGGCATCTAAGAGGAAAGGCTGGTGGCAGAGCTTGAAAACGCTACGGCCTGCCAAATAAGAAGGCCCCTGGACAGGAGTTTGTACATCCTGGCACCTAAGAGGAAAGGCTGGTGGCAGAGCTTGAAAACGCTATGGCCTCCCAAATACCAAGGCCCCTGGACAGGAGTTTGGACATCCTGGCATCTAAGAGGAAAGGCTGGTGGCAGAGCTTGAAAATGCTATGGCCTCCCAAATACCAAGGCCCCTTGAGAGGAGTTTGGACATCCTGGTACTTGAGAGGAAAGGCTGGTAGCAGAGCTTGAAAACGCTATGGCCTCCCAAATACCAAGGCCCCTGGACAGGAGTTTGGACATCCTGGCATCTAAGAGGAAAGGCTGGTGGCAGAGCTTGAAAATGCTATGGCCTCCCAAATACCGAGGCCCCTTGAGAGGAGTTTGGACATCCTTGTACCTAAGAGCTGGCAGCAGAGCTGGTGGCAGAGCTTGGGTAGCAGAGTTTGTAAACGCTATGGCTTCCTTACTTCCAAAAATGAAGAAAGTAGAGGGATCTTGGGGGTTTTAGCACAGTGTCAAAGGTCAAAGATGTGATTGGATCAAAACTATACCTTTCTTTTTACTCAATGGGACCAGTAGCATATTAGGTAACACATTTGAAAAACGTCTGCCAAGTTGGGTGGGCAGTATAGCTTCCTAAGAGGAAAGAAATGTCTGACCACAGACAGACCGACAGACAGACAGACCGACAGACAGACCGACCGACAGACAGACAGACGCGGAACCAAAATTGTTCGGGTAGCTCTAAAACGCAAAAAGCAAGTGGAAATTTTGATTTTGGAGGACATTTTTTTTTTCACTTCTTTCACGAATACAAAGCTTCCCTACCTTCGGTAGTGAGGAAGCAAAAAATTGAGGCCGCAGTTTAGGTGATTATTGACGTTCTTCTCTGATCATGTGAACTAAAGGTGAAGAATAAATTATTAACAGTAATCACTATTATGACATTTGAATCAAAAGAAAGAATTGGGACAAGATATGGATGGAGTCGATCTTGGTTGTTCACCTCATTGTGTCCTTGCACTAATAATTTCATTTTACTGGGGTCAGTCTTATAAAAGACACTGACTGCAATTTTAACACAGAATGTGTTTTTGCGATGACCTACCGAAAAAAAAATCGTCACGAAAAAGCGACAGAAAAAACCGTTACGCGCCTTTTATAATGATTTTCACGTGCAACCAAGCCGTTGGTAAGGAAATAGAACTCCCGCATTGTTCATTGCACAGAAATTGTTCACCATTCGTTGGAAAGCTCTCAATTTATATAGTATTTTTCTTGTAGTTACATATTTATTTATATAATATTTATAGGGTTTTAGACCAAATTAAATGTCTAACAATTATTTATTTTATTATTGCCAAAGACTCCACATTTATTATTGTTGTTTTTTATTTAACGGATGACTAGCATCGCAAAAACACATTCTGTGTTCCTATGATTTCATACAGAGTATGGATAAAGAAATAAACCGGGGGGTGCGGGGGGGCGGAGCCCCCCGCCGAGGCGCAAAGCGCCGAGTTTCTACATCATTTCTTGTGAATACCGCCACACCACTCGACTTTAATACCAGATTTCTGCTACTCACCCCTCTCACGATTTCTGAAGTAAGTATGAACCATGGCATTGACTACCAGCCAAGCTGCTAAACGTTCCCTTAATGGTACTTTGCTGTTTTTGGCTAGACTCCAAGCGTTCCATTCAAGCTGTTTGTCTGCTTCGTACCTCTTCTGATTGTCCTGTGTAGATTGATAAACTTGATCGTGCTGGTAGCAGAGTGAATCCAGTAAGTTAATTCCCCTCTGCCCAAGAGCCTTTCTTTCCTCAAATCTCGTTCCTGGACCGCAGTACTCGTATTTGGAATTTGTTGATGAAAGGGATGATGGTAAATGCAATTCGATAGGTGACTTGTCAATTATCTTGTTCACCAGAGAATGACCTACACGTTCTTTCTTATCACGCATACTGAAAATATATCGAACGAACAGCTTTCTTATATACCCCACTTGGAAGTGGTATTATTTCAATTTCGCTGTACCAGAATCTTAAACCCCTCACTTCGGACTACCGCCCAGGAGCCCCGGGGTTCAAATCAAACCCGCAATGAGAAATGTTTTGATCCAATCACATCTTTGACACTGTGCTCAAACCCCCAAGATCCCTCTACTGAAGAATCATTACTGTATAATGCTATATACATAATTGAGATCATATACTCTTAGCATGTTATAACAGGCGCAATGAGTCGCTAGTGTCCCATAAGTGGAGACCATTGCTTTTGATAGAACAGTCCCTAGCTTTTTATGTGCAACCCACATTTCACTCTAAAGACTTTCCTCAGCTGGGAGGAGCTCCATTCTCTCACAACCGAGCAATGGAAACTACTGATGGAGGAAAAACAAATCATTCTAAGAGCAGCATTTTTGGAGGGTGCTGATGATTTCTCTTCGGAAACCATCTATAAGTTGGCAGATTTGTTTGTAGATAAAATCAAAATTATGATTTTTTTTTAGGTTTTTCTTAAAACTATGGCTAATATTCATTTAAGACTTTTAGTCAATATTTTCACAAATTTCAGCCTTCTCTCTGGCACAACTGTGTTTGACCAGGTCTCCTCTAATCCTGTAGAAAAGGTCAAGGACTTTCTTAAAAATGGAGGTAATTTGGCATTGGATTTTCAATTATGAGAAAAAGATCAAGCACTGCATGTCTGATGGTCTACAAAATACAATATAAGAACTTCAAATTCGTCACCTCGAAAAATTCCGAAACCTAAACTAATTCGGTTTATAAGCTCGTAATTGTTGTATAGATGCACAACGGACTTGGACGGTGGGGCAATGGCATTTTTTGTAATTCGATGTTTGTATTCTATGTTCTTACGTTGACGTGGAAGGATAAGTTGAGAGGATTTCTTGCTCGATTTTTAGGAGTTATATTTTAGTACAGTGAAAATAGGCTCAATAAGGGGATAAGATCGGAACTAATTCGTCTAAAGTTGAAACTTGGTGGAGATGTTCCTTTTGGCATCATATTGAACTTTAAAAAAGTCTCTAGCGATTGGAGGGGTGGAAGGGGGTGGAATTTCGGAAAAACCACGAAATTTTGGCCCTTTTTTGGCTTACAGCTCCACCCCCTTCCACCCCTCCAATCGCTGGAGACTTTTTTTTTTATCAAAATTTGATGCCAAAAGGAACACCTCCACCAAGTTTCAACTTTAGACGAATTAGTTCCGATCAAAAGTGCTATTTTTACTGTACTATTTGCTTAATGTAAACTAGTAACCAGTAAAAAATACTGTTCACTTGATTTGAAGGATACGCTGTCTAAGTTGAATGTGACCTTTTTCGAATGCCGCAGCCAATGGAAATTACACGGATGGCTATTACGACACGATGGTACCTTGATCTACCAAGTTGCTGTTAGTTATGGGGTGAGGTGTGACAAAGAGGACTGTAACCTGCGTCCAATCGATGAAATCCCGAGTTCCAAGTAGAGCTCTCGTAGGTACCTTCCCAAGACCTCGGCCCACCTGCCGCGACATATCGATTCCCCAGTTCACGTGAAATTGGACTTGTAAGGTATCGTGTTATCGTGGGGGAGAATAACATACAACAGCCTTGCAATGAGTAGTATGTGCCCACTAACATCCCAGTATTTATTCGCTATATTCACTATATATGTATGTTTATTATACCTTCTTGAAAGGCATAATGACTTTATTGTGCGAATGAATGGCTCTCAAACTGCCTGTCTTTATGTGTGCTCATTGTGGCATTCTATTAGACAGAACCAGGGGCTTTGGGTGACATTTGAAAGTGGTGGAGCCTTGAACCAGAAAATACACGAACTTGCCCCTGGACGGTCACACATACTTGGCAATGCTACCTGGCAGAGCAAAATCTGTGCTATTTTTGATGCGAAGCTTACTCATGTAGGGGCTTTTGATTTTTTCAGACAAATTTTTGAAGTCCGAGATACCTTTAGTCGTCCATGAATATTTCCCACCCATCAGTAAACAACGAAAACAGAAAACAGCAATCTTAATGTGACATCCTGTAAGCCACTCTTTCTTGTTTTGTATAATATACGTATCATGTATGTATCAGTCGTGGCAACAATATTGCTTCCGAGTCTACCAAGGTAGCGGAAGCTTTGTTTTCACTTTTCAAGGACGAAAAAAAAAGTTCTCCAAAATCGAAATTTTCACTCGCGTTTTGCGTTTTAGACCTTTCTGAACAATTTTGGTTCCGTGTCTGTCTGTTTGTATGTCTGTGTGTCTGTCTGTCTGTGTGTCTGTCATGAATTCCTTGTAACGCGCATAACTATACGAAGTTATTGTCTGATTTCAATGAAATTTTCAGGGATTGTGCAGGTTGGTGTGTAGACGGTCCCCTATGAAAATCATCATCCTCTGACTGATAGAAGCGACTGCGCATGCGCAAACGTGAATTCCTTGTAACGGCCATAACTTCCACATTTACCATCCGATTTCGATGAGATTTTCAGGGATTATGCGGATTAGATTGTAGATGGTCCCCTATCAAAATCACTACCTTCGGACTGATAGTAGTTACTGCGCATGCGCAAACGTGAATTTCCTTGTAACGGCCATAACTTCCACCTTTTCTACCCGATTTCGATGAAATTTTGAGGGATTATGCGGATTAGGTTGTAGATGGTCCTCAATGAAGATCATCACCCCCCGGCTACTATCGGACTGATAGTAGCCGCTGCGCAAGCGCAAACGTGAATTCCTTGTAACAGCCATAACTTCTACATTTTCCATCCGATTTCAATGAAATTTCCAGGGATGTTACTGAGTAGTGTTTAGATGGTCCCCTATGAAAATCATAGAGAATGGTTTTTCATAGAGGGATTCAATCATAGAGGGATGGTCTCCTGCGAGAATCTCAAATCCTATTCATTGCATCACTAGGCCACAATAGGTCAGCGTTAGAGCATAGAATTATCCCCCAGGGGTAGCGGGTTCGAATCCCAGCCGAGGCTAAGCATTTATTAGATCCAATCACATACATCTACTCACTTACATTTTTCATCCGAATTTGATGAAATTTTCTAGGATTGTCCAGATTAGCGTGTAGATGGTCCCCTATGAGTGTAGTGGAAGGTACTTAGAGATTGGTGTTTTGAGATTAACTACTACGCATCGGATCATCTATATAATCGGGTTATGGATACGAGGAAGCTATGTGCCACACCCACTTGGCAGACGTTTTTTCCCTTTATTTACCGATTGGACAATATTTAAGAACAGGCTTATTCCTTCCTAAACTTTTAATCGAATTCTCTCGTCATAGGAAAAAGTAGACAATTTTGACTGGATATTGCCAACTGAATTCATTGGAGTAAACTAACAGTAAAACCTCCTTGAAATCCAACAAGCAAAAGGCGCGAATATTCTGGTTGAAGCAAGAAGGAAATCAGGAAAGTAAGGTGGTAGGTCCTGGAATTTCCTAAGCAACATGTTTTTTTTTTTCTCCAAATACTGGCAATTCTCTTTCTACTTCCGCCATGAATATTAGACATATAATTTTACACTCGTGAAAGATCCATGCTTCCAAGAATCATCAGTGAGTATTGAGGGAAAAAACGTTTCAGAGAGAATTTTTTGACCTTTTGTTGTGATAAGTCTTGAGCCCCACGCTGTATGTTTTGCATTGAAGTCACCCCCTAGGATAAAGCAGTTTCCAAGCAGAGTAAATAGATTTTTATAGTCAGTTTCTTTCAGATTATGCTTTGGTGGACAGTCTATCGAGGAGATGTTACAAGCCTTCCCCTTCAATGTAATGTTGACAGATGCAACTTGCATAGTTTCCTCTTCCAACTTGTGGTTCTCATAATGTTTAATAGAGTCTCTGATCAGTACTGCTGATTAGCCTCTTGGTTTATTAGTGAGTTGTTTACAGCAGGCCAAGCGTGCAACTATGAAATTATGTATTCAGGGAAGCCAACGTACTGGCCTACAGATATTAATAAAATACCTGATCTCATTGACTTCTTTATTCTCTGGGGACTTTCATGTTAATATGCAAATGTATCTGGAAGCTTTGACCTGTCCGGTGACCACTCAGCCATCATTCTAACCTTAAGTGAAAAATTAATACTTAAGGAACAAGATCTAGACATGTGAAGTAAATATCTAGATAGTTACCTGATGTACAATACCTTAAATGTAACTAGTTAGTATATTGACAAATAAACGCTCTTAAAAAAAATTGAACTTAAGAGGTAAAATGAAGATTACAGAGAGGGAAATTTTGCCGGGCATGGACCCTGAGTCTTATGGACGCCACGCTCCTGGACAGAACCCATAAAACACCATAAATAATTTGTAAAAAACCTTAAGCATGAATCAATTTGAACTTTTGTCAAGTTAATTTGAACTTGGTTAATTAATTGGAACTTTTGGCGACTCAGAACTCTTGGCAAATCAATTTATGATTTTCGCAAATCCCTTACGCCTTTTTATTTATTTTATTATTTTTTATTTGTTATTAGTAGTACAATAGTTACATATTAATATAATATTTAAATGAATATATTATTCTTTAAAAAAACAACTCTTTTGCAGGGAGACTAAAAAGTCTGTAGTACCCTGCAAGAGTAGTGCCAAACTAAACAATTTCAGGTTGAAAGATGAAAAAACATAAAAATTAAAATGAGAGAAATACGAAACCTATTCCAACTTGTAAACCAAATCATTGTAACTAAATAACACAACTTCAGTTCAATATTTTCCAATTATCATAAATAACATAATCTATACGCGCTCAGAATTATATTTTCTGCAGCTTCAGAACAACACATGCAGCGGTGTTTTCAGGGAGGAATCCAGAGCTCGATGAACAATAAAAATAATATAACTGGGACTTCTGGTAGTGAGAGAGAGTGCGGGTCTAGGGGGAGCGACATTTCGCAATTATGTAAATCGGGTATCATACTCATGATGCTGGTTTATTTGAACCATGGATGGGGTTTTATGATACTGAATGAGAAGCGATTCCAAAACAGTTGTCTTGGGCTGAAAACCTTAAACTCATCGAACAGTTTTTCACTGGAATATAGGCGCCCCCTCCTCATAATAATCTTTATAACACTCCTCTGTAAGACATTAATTTTCTCTAAGTGACTTGAAAAGGTGCCACCCCATGCCACAATACCATACTGTATGGTTGATTGTACTAAGGCCATATATAGTAGTCGGAGCTTGTCACGGTTAAAAACCCTTGCAGCATGATAAAAAACAAATAGAATTTGGCGCAACTTTTTACAAACAGCAGTAATATGGTTTGTCCATACTAAACCTTCTTCAAGCATAATCCCCAAGTACCAATAGCTACCTATCTACTTTTTCCGACGGGTTACAAGAACACTTCGACGGGCAAACAGTAAAGTACGACGGGTAAATAGTAAACAGTTTTCAACTGCTAGAGTCCTTGTCCGACTTTTTCACTCCTGTAAAGTTCATTAAATGTTTTTCTCTCATCGTATATTACAAATAATAGTTGAGCTAAGCCTATTTACCACCTGCAGTACTATGCTGACGATGATGAGAACTAAGGTGACGTAGAAGGTGGGCGAGTTGCTCTGGAACTCTATGAGGTACCTCAGCTGGTTGGCGTTCGCAGTAATCAGAGCGATGTCCATCATCCCCTGCGCCACAGTTTTTTTGGCCGCGTACGTCGAATACTGCACGCCGGGCCTTTTGACCGACACGCTCTCTTCGTCCGCCATCCTACAAAGAACGACAAAAGAAATTATAACCGAAACTTTTCAGGGCAAAACAACAGAGACACAGGTAAGGAAAATCGACATCGCATTGGCTCAGGCGCCCTCGTGGCAAAGCGTAAAATTTACAGAACAGGGAAGCAGGAAATCAATTATAATGAGTCTCATTTTTATAGGTAAAAATTAAGGCACTGCGTGACACAGTTTCAAAGTATCAGTTATTATGTTGTTGCTAGCTAGCCTTACAAATCTGCAGTAAACACGATTGCCGAATTCGTGGGTACAACGTTCTATTCATAGGTTCACTTCTTACTGGCTTCGCATCACATATTCCGTGAGTAGATTGATATAGTGTTGATAAGTGGTTTAAAAAAATTCGTTATCGCATGACACACCGAATAGAGAACCTCCTCCTTCGCACCTACTGCGGTTTTGAAGTAGGTCAAAATACTTGGTTTATTCAAATTCAAATTCAAAAGTTTTTATTTGCAAATCCTAAAAATAGGCAGTACAAACGTCAAGTACAATTACAAATTACAAATTCAATAAGGGCAGTGCCGATCACAAGTGGGTGAAGGCAAATCAGGCAAGAGCCCCCCCCCCCCCCACCCGCCGACCAGAGGCAGGTAAACGGTATAATAATATCTTTGCCAGTTCTTGTAGGATACCGATGAGAGCTTGACACCGTCTTGAGGTGAGGCAGATTTGACTTGGTATTAGTCAAAACATCAACGACATAAGCACTTGGTAGAGTGAGCACATTTAGTCGAACGAACGACCCTCTGCAGCTAACACCCCATCGGAGGCCAGCGAGGATGCGAATGACACGCTTTTGTAATTTGAAAACCTCCACTGAGTGACAAGAATTCCCCCACAATGCTAAACAATAGGACATTCTGCTTGCAAAACAGGCGTGATAAATTGTGAGAAGAACATCCTTCGACACAACTGCTGACAATCTGAGAATCATGAAGGTACATGAAGTAAGCTTGGAAGTAAGTGCCTCAATATGTGGTAACCAAGACATTCTGTTATCCAACTGTAGTCCAAGAAAGTTTACTGATTGTTCCTGACGACCATTTAAGGCAAAGTTTAGTATCTGCGATTTTTCCTTGTTCAGCAAAAGAGAATTCGGAGAGCACCATTTTTCAATCTTGATGTCATAATTAGTCAAATTAATCTGTAGATCTAGGTCCAGACCCAACTGCCAAATTTGTTATATCGTCAGCAAATAAGAATACGCTCCCTTCATTTTCAAATTGATATCCCAAATCATTAATAAAGATCAGAAAGCAGCAAGGACCAAGGACACTACCCTGTTTAACTCCACATGGGATATCAACCGCTATGGACTGAGCTCCATTATGGTAAACAACCTGCCTCCAGCCGCCGAGAAAGCCCTTGAAGAATGAGAGTCGACGGTGAGAATCCATAGTATTCAAATTTCTTCAGTAGTAGGTTATGCTGAACTAGATCAAAAGCCTTGGAGAGATCATGTAGATGTTAAGAGGCATGTTTCTTATCATCCAATGCACGTAAAACGTGACCTACCAGGGATAAAGCTGCCGATGGGGTGTTCTTTCCTTTACGGAATCCAAATTGTTGAGAGTGGTAGAGGTTATTTCCCTCAAGGTGAAAAATTAATCTTCCGAGCACCAAGCGCTCTAGAATTTTCGCAAAAATTGGAAGCTTAGAAACAGGTCGGAAGTCATCATAATTCTTCAAGTTTCCTTTCTTGGGATTGGAAATATCACAGACATCTTCAGACATTCGGGAAATCCTCCTCTCTCGAAACAAAGATACATGATAAATGTTAAAGGTTCAATGATGCTAGGCGCCACGGCCTTAACAATGACAGAGTTTATACCCATAAAATCAGCTGCATGACTATTTATCAAGTTCGTGATGGTTGCATAAACCTCTTCAACAGTGACATGATTCACTACAAAATCATTCGGTGAACTAGGAGCTTTGTGAAGAAACTCGAGGAAATCCGATGAGACTATGCAAGAACAATGATTATTATATTATAGTAGCTAGCCAAAACAGTGGAAATCTGTGATCATTCAATCACAAAAACTAGTTGAACTGGAAAATCGAAAATATAATTTGTATTTCGTCGCGAAGCAGTTTCGTACCTACTCGTACATTTAAGAAGAGGGAGCAAGAAAACTGATTTGTGCTTGGTTATTCGAGTTTGTCTCATATTTCCATTTCGTTCTTATTCAATTGATTTCGTGACAATTAAAGTAACAGTTTTAAAAGTGGTGTAGATAACCACCTTCACCAATGAATCAGACAACAAAAATTGAATAGAAAACCATCGAATCCTTTTTGGATGCGCGATGCTGGTTCGACAATTTACGTCTTTTCACTGTTTATTTCATTTGGTTAATAATTTTGATGACGATTTAGACATCACTTTTGTTAATTAACTAATAAATAAGAATATTTTGTAGTATTCTGGGAACCGAAAGTCGTTGAAATCCGCGTTTATTCCTAAAGTGTGAAAATGTAATCAGCAGCAAAGCAATAATTAAAAATGACATAGTTCAAATAAACCTCAAAAATCAGATAGTTGAATTCATTATTTTCTTTAAAATATTCTCATTACTTACTTCACTTCACGCATGTCGCCAAAATTTCTATCACGATTCCAATTCGTACAATATTTGACATTCAAGTCGATCTTGGCAAATCTCGTGCAATGTATCGTGAATCCCAGCCTTGTTTGTGCCCTAATCTAATATTATTTACAACTTGATAATCGCCTATATTTATCCTATGATTTTTCGTGTTGAGAATCTAGGAAATACCTTATCTTGACACAGATTTCCTCACTCGAAACCCTTCGACGGAAAGCGTTTCCTTTCGACGGCTTCTGATGAGCAACGGAATAATCTGTTTAACTTAATAATCTCACACCTGTACATCTTTGTGTTACCACAATAACATAAAATTTAACTTGCACTCATAATTTCGGTCCATACAATTATAGTCGGTGGAAAGTGGAGTTCGTCAGACGCTGTTTGCATTGCACGGTGGTGTTAGTTTTCCTTAGATATTAGAACTGTTTCACGACACAGAGAAGTTATGTTTCGAACATGATTATCATTCAGAAGGGATTGACTAGCATCTCTGCTAGTTAATTAACGACATTTAATTTATTTGTTTTCGGTACAGAGAAGTTAAATTTCGAACATGAACATCACTCTGAAGTGATGTTGATGATGTTCACTTATGAAGCAATTCAAGTTGCTCACAGTGAAGTTATACCTATTTGATCTTTTCTGTTACCACTCAGAAGAGATTAACAAATAAACACTTGAAAGGTTACTGATTTTATACCAGTTAAATCGTTTCTTTTATCAACAAATTTTTCTTAACTTAGGTAATGTTGAATAGTTTTGACGGAAAACTTGATCATTCTGGTGAAAGGTTTAATTGTTTAAAAGTGGTAAATTATTAATAGGTATTGAATTAGGTATTTTGAACTACTATTGCCGTTGGTAGTACAAAACTCGAGTAAGTACGAATATTTATTTTGGTAAATCAGCTAACTAGATCAAAGTTCTCCACAAAATTTATACTTTTTCTCAAAGGGAGGGAAAGCAAGCAAGGGAATTCGGAAGCAAGTAAGTACCTGCTAACTTTTTGATACACATTCTATCTCTTGCAGACTGTCCATCTCTCCTATTCATTATTATAGCGAAATGCAGTCCTATTTTGGATTCAACTGATCTGAAATTCAATATTCTCGCACATAGAACGAAATTGGTAGCGAATAAATAAACTCTGGATGTCGCCCTCTGCAAAGGATTCTTACGAGTAATTATCTAGTAAAAACCAATAGAACCGACAATCTCACAGTCTTGAACTACCTCTTGCATTTCTTGTGCAGATGCGACTCCAAGACTTCGATTTGTGGTAGACTACACCCCAAACAACAGGTGGGGAATAACTTATTTTGGCCAAAAATTCACTCATCGTCGAATTATCAGTACTGATGGAACTACAACTAACAGCAAAATCAAAAACTTACTCCAACTCTCCTACTGAGTTGATCCGAATTCGGAAGTTTTCGTCCAACCCACGATCTACCGTATCCGTCGGTTCATCAGAGTCCTTTTTCTCCGGAAGGGGTGAGTCTTTTTCGGTATTAATCTCCATATTGACCCGATATTTCGTACTAAAATCACTTTTTGATCTTGATGGCTATGATGAAATGTTACACTCTAACACCCGAATTTACCTACTCTGAATTAGAGCTCCGAAACGAATGAAATCGCACTTACAAAAAGTAAAGGGCATTTAGCATATCACCCAAAAGCTATCGCAAGTGGTGAACCGCGAAGATAATTTTGAGGCTTATCAACGGAAAGGGGCACCACTATGATACCTACTCGAACTAATTTCCATGAAAGTAGGTAACAAGTGCATTCTTTCATCAAGTAATTATTTGTATAGTATTATTACGGGGTTTTATAAGAGCTTCACTTCCTAACATACGGCAAGGGACATTACTATCATGTATGTAATCGTACAAACAAATTTTCTAAAAAGTTGGAGAAACGTACATTGAATACGTTACATTTCATGAGTATAATGATGGCATTCTACATGATGTCAGGCGTTCTGTGCAATGACGGGTAGTTCTAATCAGTGTGTATAATTTCTTCATTCTTTGAACTTCTGGTACATATTGGTACTGTGTGCGATGGCAGTCTGCATAGAGCATAAATGATGCCTTCGAAGTCTCTCGAGTGAACCAACTAATTTCGAAGATTTTGACCTTCTCTCTCGAAATTGCTTTATTCGACATTTGTCAAAAGACGGTCAAAGACTTTGTCAAAGACTTTTTCTCAAATTAGAGATTTTGTCAAAAGACGGTCAGACTTTGACAAAAGACTTGAAACTCAACTTTGTCCTAAGCTAGCGCTCAGCCTGAAAAGGCTAGTTGCCCACGCTTAGCTGAAGAGATCCGAAAGATCGAAACGAAGTAGGTACCAAACTTAACTATCCATTGAAAATGGGAATTTGAAACTTTGCGACTCAACCCAAAAGCATCTTGATGCAGAAGGGGCAGTCAAACATTTGTTTCAGTGATGATGGGATTTTGGTAAACCGTTTTCGTCATATCTCGGTGACTCATCAGCAACGCGAAGAAGCGTTGGAACGATTTGGATTTAAAGCGAAATTGCTTTATTCGACATTTGTCAAAAGACTTTTTCTCAAATTCGAGATTTTGTCAAAAGACTTTGTCAAGACTTTGTCAGTTTTGCTAAGAAGCTATTTCCGAAGAGTTTAAAACTTTGTCAAAAGGCGGTCAAAGACTTTGTCAAAAGACTTTTTCTCAAATTAGAGATTTTGTCAAAAGACTTTGTCAAAAGACTTGAAACTCAACTTTGTCCTAAGCTAGCGCTCAGCCTGAAAAGGCTTGTTGCACACGCTTAGCTGAAGAGATCCGAAAGATCGAAACGAAGTACCCAACCGTCTTTTGACAAAATCTCGAATTTGAGAAAAAGTCTTTTGACAAAGTCTTTGACCGTCTTTTGTCAAATGTCGAATAAAGCAATTTCGCTTTAAATCCAAATCGTTCCAACACTTCTTCGCGTTGCTGATGAGTCACCAAGATATGACGAAAACGGTTTACCAAAATCCCATCATCACTGAAACAAATGTTTGACTGCCCCTTCTGCATCAAGATGCTTTTGGGTTGAGTCGCAAAGTTTCAAATTCCCATTTTCAATGGATAGTTAAGTTTGGTACTTCGTTTCGATCTTTCGGATCTCTTCAGCTAAGCGTGTGCAACTAGCCTTTTCAGGCTGAGCGCTAGCTTAGGACAAAGTTGAGTTTCTTTCTCGAGTTTTTTCCAGTCAATCAATATTGAAAATACCTAATAAATAAACAAAACTAGATGTAACACGTTTTTACTCATAAAATTGGGACAATGATAAAAAGTTATCTCTATAAAGCATTATATTTCTTATTAGAGGTAATTTATTTTTAACTTTTTAGTCCATTTAATTAACAAAACGCTTGCATACGAGTCTGCAACACATTGAAACATTTTCATGCCCCCCTGGTAATATCAAACTGTAAAGTACCTACCTACCTAACAACTTCACTTCTGATGGTCATAATCATCATTGTGGCGACTTGGGACAAATATCGTTGCAACAAATATCGTTGCAACAAATATCGTTGCAACAAATATCGTTGCATCAAATTTCGTGACGATTTTTTTTTTTATGTGCCATATGAAAGACATGAAAATGTCAAAATTGCATAAAGTCCATGCTCTAAATTTTGAGTCCATTGCAATAGCTTAATTTTCCTTGAAAATTTGCTAATACTTCGACAGGTCTACGAAGCCTAGAGGTAGTTAATGCATAACTGTGAGGGGAGGAAACAATGTAAGAGACAAACTGAGAATGCCTACCTATCGGTCAGTGTGGCTTCACCTTTCCTGGGTTATTGTTAAGGTTTACCTCCTATAACCGAAAGTAATCAATGATAATCACGTAAGTAATCGATCTTTTGACGGTTTGGAGAATAATAGACCGATGAGTCACTTGGCTATACGCGACCAGTTCACAGTTCATCCGAAGGTAACCGAAGTCGGACTGGCGTCGTAGCAACGCAGTCGGCTGTGACGTTGCCACGCGACGGCTTTAGTTCCGCTTTCTGAATCCTGCCGTGCGCGGAAGTACGCCTGGGACACGCAACCTTGTATTTCGACTGAGGGTATGAAATTATTAACAGATGGAAGTAAGATTGAATTATCTCTTATCCGAGGCCAGTCGACAATACAATCCGTCATGTACAAGGGATCCGATAATGAACGACCTAACTTCGATTTTGGTTCATCATTTTCAATAATAAACATTTGAAATCGAAAAAGAAAAACAATTTAGCTGATAGACTTGACAAATTTTGGGCACTTCACCAAACCATTCACATGAGAAATAATCGGGATTTAGTAATTACCAACATCTAATAGGTAGCTCGCAAAGAAAACACTGTTAATACGAGTGCAACAAAATTTTAGTTGATATTTATTTATTTAACATTCATCCGGTACTAATTTAGCTACCAATACAACAATTTTTTGTATTAAAAAAAAAGCGTAAGAGTATTAAAGTGACGTCAACGTGTTGGAGGAACAAATTTCACAAAATTTTAGAAAAATAGAAGGGGAAAATTAATATAAAATGAAAAGAAAATGGAAATTGTATAAATTCACGAAGGTCGTGATCGAAGCAGAGTCCTGAGAAGCGAAGAAATCAAGATCATAAGAGGTTGCCCGCTCATTAGCAAGTCGGGGTAGACGATGTAGGGGTCGGTGAAATAAGTAATTGCAATCAGCAAACGGTACAGAGAATAGCAGGTGGGATCGTATGGGGTAGCTGGGTACGATGATGGCAATACTGCCCAGTTAGGCCGGAAATAATATATACCACCACTCAACAGTCGACAGAAGAAGACCAAGTCAGTTGCCCGTCTGCGATCCTCTAATCATTAGAGTCTAATCTTCATTAGAGTCTAATGAAAGCAACACATAACACGAAACTGGAGATTGGAACATAACTTGAACAACATAACATGAAGACTAGAGAGATTAATCGTGTCTCTCGATGAAAGGTCAATTTTTGAAA
This sequence comes from Apolygus lucorum, assembly GCA_009739505.2. Taxonomy (NCBI): domain Eukaryota; kingdom Metazoa; phylum Arthropoda; class Insecta; order Hemiptera; family Miridae; genus Apolygus; species Apolygus lucorum. The sequence goes on along the minus strand of CM019170.2, from coordinate 2,311,514 downwards.
TTGTATGTCTTTACTAAGGCTCGTAACGAAAAAACCATTAAGAAAAAGCGTTAAGTTTGGTTTTCTGATGATATCCGCTTACAACCAGGTCTTTGCTACGGAACTTCATATTCATCATTCTTGTTCTTAGAAAAGTCTTCACCATTCGTTGGAAGGCTCTAAATGTATGCATAAACGATATACTGCCAAAACCGCTGTAATTATGGAAAAAACTGAGATATACCCCTGAGTTAAAAGAACAGTGAACAACATTCGCGGCAAGAGTCATCAAACGAGTGTCATCTCAATGGCTGTCAGTAATACCAACAAAGGCAGATAGTTGTGACCTGTCAGCAACTCAATTCAGAGATGCATTGTCCATGGGGTATTCCCACATCCCCCAAGACCAAGTCATCTAGGGGCCGGAGATCTGATTTCGCTGAAAAAATGCACGTTTTTCCGCGTTCAAACACACATTTCTCCCCTAAATTTGGTTGTAAAATATTTTTTGATTATACCATTGGAAAGTTGAGATTCTGGCGCACTTTTTACTGTTCTTGCATCATGAAAAAATATGAGTTCTCGTAGTTCAATTTGCGATTGAAAAAATGGGAGGTTACCAAAATTACGTAAGATTCTCTTTTACAGGACGTTTTCATATCTCAAACCTTGACTCACAAAAAAGTTAAGGCATTCATCCGATAGGAAATTTAATGCTCTTTCCAACGGTATCCTCAAATTGTAATTTACACAGCAAATTAAAGGAGTTATGACCAAATTATTGACGTAAGGTCAAAATCACGGAAAAAAAAGTTTAAAGTTAAAATAACTCGAAAACAAAGGGTTTAAACAAAAATTGCTATGAGACATTTTTTGTTGCAAATTAGTTGTAGAATCGACTGGTACCGTATGGTAGACCAGTTAGGCTTACATCCTGTATTATTGAGAAAGCATGTTATTGTAATTTTTGGTTTTCGGGTAATTAAATTGAATGATCTGGTTGTTGAAGTTGGGGATTGTAATGAGATTTATGATTCCTGACAACTAGTCACCAACGCACAAGCGTGATTTTCGTTGTCGACAAAAGAAGATACTAATTGAAATTGTCGAAGGGATTTTCTATCAGGCGAGATAGAGAACTATGCCAAATATCAACATTCAATATTTTAATGCACAATAATTTAAATTATATTACTTGCTTGAAGGCTTTTGCTTCTGAATAACGAATTACCAAATTGCATAAAAAAAAGAGATTATGGTAGCGCGAGAGGTTGGATACTGGAATATGTTATGTTTAATCGTTTGTAATTATATTTATAATAAATTGTTGTTATGTTGCTTTACTAAATGTTTTATTTATCTCCAATCCCAATTCCTTTAGATTTAGTTATGTTTGTTATATGTGTACCTAGGTTACTAAGGGCTGGGTCGTACCTCGTACCGAAAGGTTCGAGGGTCGATGACTCTACCTTTTGTTAAAAGTTCCTAGGCGGTCGCTGCCACCACCCTGGGTCGGTATTCGATCCCAGGGAAAATTTACCCAAGTTTTACCTGCAATGTACCTGAGTCCAAAAAGAGTATGAAAGGGGGTTCAATGTGCTGAAATGAGGAAACAACGGTTACACGAAGGGTTTTTATTCATAAAAAGTATAACTTCTTTACCGTGAAGCGGAATTTCGCAAGAAAGCTCTGAAGGAGCGGAATAATATTTCAAGACAATACAAAATTGTTAGGAACAAATTCCCAATATGATCAAAGTAAGAATAACGAAAATAAAATATACTGTCTTTACTAGATTACTTGACTTAGTTACTTGTTTATAGTTTTCCTTAATAATGGTACAGAAGAGTTTTCCAAAGTATTTATCCAATTTACAAAGTTCCAGGTTCTTTTCTATTCGTAATTTACTTTACAGACGGGACTATTACGAGAAAGGGGGATTGTGCCAGATTTTGTTGAAAGATAAGCGCTTATCGAAATTGTGAGGGAATGGGGCTCACCCTTGTGCCGAGCTTGGACCGTGAAGAGATCTCCGTAGCAGGTGTATGTCCCAGGGCCTCTTCCTCTAAGGCTTGTAGATGGGGGCGGTGCCGGAAGCGAAGCGGTTCTGCCTCGGTTCGGGATTCGTTCGGCGTACCGGAGCGAATATGTGGCGGTAAAGGAGGTTGGCGGCAACGTTCTTGAAGTTCGGGCCTTGGCTTGTCGAATGCTTCAAGAGACGAAGACTGGCGGACAGGAGTTTAGACTATTCGTGACGAACTTGCACTCGCACAGAAACTTCTCAGTTCATAAACTCCACGTTAAGATTGGCGGGGATGAGTCAGCAAGGGTTAGGTTCGTATTCACCGACGAGACGCGTTACTTGACTGGACTGAGCGCTGGTGGTGGGGGCGCCCCTATATATAGCCTTCGGCCATCTTGGTGACGATGGGGAGGGCCTCGAGGGTGGCGCGCTCGTCGGGGTTGGTGAGCGGTGGCGGACATCGAAGTGCAGGGTGGCGGTTGCTGGCGGCGGACATCAATGCGAGATTCTGAGCTTCTATGGAAGTTAACATGGAACTTTGTTGATGGAGGTTGACTAGTGCCTGAGGGGCGAGGATGCAATTCTTGCCTCATTACACCCCTCCCTTCTCCGCAGGCCGATGCCCTCATCGGCTACTTATCGATGACTGATGGGATGAGCAGCTTGGTTCCAGGAGATACTTTCATCAGAGCAGTCTCATATCTCCATCGCCGACACCCGGAGCATTTGGGTGGACGAGTCTCGGTGTGTTCTGGGCGAAGGCACGGCTGCGGATACGATACGTGGTCTTTGGGGTACTTTTGACAAGCCGTTACCAACCGATTCCAAAAGCTTTTACAGCTGGCGCACCTGAACTTTATAAATTCTTTTGGTGTTTTGTCGCATATTGGGCACGGTGTGATTCCCATGGTGGAGGATTCGGCCTGGTCGTTGGTGTGAGCGGGGGTGAGCGGGGAAAATGCGGGTGACTGCTTTTCTACCTCAGTGCGCTTGGTTGCTGGTGGTTTCGTCTTCTCCTTTTTGTTGTTATCGTCCTCGGTATCTGACAACGAGGAGGATGAAGAAGATACCTCGCGACGAGGGCGACGCTTGGGGGTGGAAGTTTGCGTCTCTCCGGTGGCCGACTCCCAGGCATTTTCTAGTGAGGCGCTGGAGTGGTTTAATTCGTTGCTGCTTTGGATGGCTAGTACCCTCTGCTCCAGGCCCCGAAGTTCACATCGCAATTCTTCTAAGGGGTTTGGTGTTCCAGCTGGGGAGATGCTCGCAACGTCTGAGGCCACTGCTCTACTCAAATTTTGGGACAGCCCGGCAATGCATGTCATAATCTCCCTTCTTTGTTCTGGCATATCAGCAAACTCAACCAGCCATGTCTGCAGTTGGGCCATACAGCCTACGGTCCTCTGTATCCATCCAGGACTCCCCACATTAATTTCGGGTACTGGCTCTATTCGTGGTCTCGGGAATGCCATATCTGAAACAAAAGAACCAGCCGTCTTATAACTCTACTCCGTCCTCTCTTCTCTCTCACTCCACCTCTCCGCCTCATCCGCACGCATTCGCGATACCGGTGCCTATTTTCAATTACGCAAGAACTCGACGCTTTCCTTCCCCCCGATTTTTATGAGATGGATCACTGCTTCGACCCCCCTACTCGACACACGGATTCAGGTTTGGGGATAATGAGGTATACAAGGTAAGTGGTATTATCTCTTTTTTTTTTTTTCTTTACAGGTTACGTTCTACAAGTAAGTATTTTACCCTTCATGTTATATTATCAAATTTTTTTTTTTTTTTTTTTTTTTTTTTTTTTTTTTTTTTTTTTTTTTTTTTTTTTTTTTTTTTTTTGTTACAACTTTTAACTTCTTAACTAATTCACACTATTGTTTCTCTAGGAATGGTTTCTATAGTGGAGATTCTGCCGGTGTGTAGCTTTTTATAATCTATGACTTTTCTGGGTCGAAGACCGTAAGGAGATGCGCGGTTACTTGTGTTGGCGTCGGCCACTGCTTGTCGTGCTGGTGTCTCCACTTGTAATGGTGCCGGTGTTTGTTGCAGGCGTTCGAGATCCGGTGTTACACACGTCCTTTCGATGAGTTCAGGTTCGTCATCGTCCTCGAAGTCGGACCACTGTTCCAAATCCGCTTCGGTACGACGCGGTACAGTGCCCTGGTTCGGCATGGCACCGCGGTTCGGCACGGTGCCGTGGTTCGGTACGGTGCCGTGGTTCGGTGCGGCGCCACGATCCGGTACGGGACCGCGACCCGATACGGTATCGTGGTTCGGCACGACGTCGCCCAATGACGGAGTTACGGATGGGGTAGCTGGTTCGGAGGCCTCGCGCCTGTGCGGCTCCTCCCGCATGGTAGCTTCATCCGGAACTTCCCCCACGAAGGGCGGTTTCATGCGACCACGATGATACTGATTCGTTCTCCAAAGGGCGTCCTTCGTCCCGTCTCTCGCGTTCGTGAGCCTTCTGATGGGTTTTAGGGGTTCCGGCCTCCGATCCTTCAGGGGTTGCGCGACCCTTTCCGCCGACACGTTCCCTATCTGTTCTTCAGTGGTGGAGAGGTACGAGGTTGCGGCGTTTGGCACATTATACGGTTCACGGCCGGTTGGTCTGGCCTCCTCCATATCGGTTCCAAATGGCACCTTCGTTCGATAGTTTTCCTTGCCGGGTTCATCAAACAGATACATGTTTCGTAGGGGACGATTTTCGATACTCTGTCGATCCTTACCCACGAGAAGGTTCAACTGTGGTTCAAGGGGTGGTGCTGTATAGTCGTGAGAGGACTGATCGTTCCATATTCTAGCATGAAACTCCTCCAGGTGTTGTCCTTGCTCGGGTACCATAGTTCCTATCGCCGGTGTCCCGTCGAAGGTTGATCGGGGTTTCTTAATAAAGATCTTTTGTGGTTCGTACAACCGGGGATGTGGTTCCGTTGAAGGTCGCTTTTTCATAGTGGGACTCGCGGGAATTCTCGGGTGGAAGTTTTCGTCCTTTTTGGCCTTTACCTTCAGGTGGCGTAGGCATGTCAGCATCTTGGGGCTTTCTCGAACTGCTCCAAGGATCATTTGTGCACCTGTCTCCGAGTTCGTCATAGTGACGTGCCCCGTATCAGTACGGATCCCGATGGGAAATTTTCTTAACAGATCGAGTCCCATAAGGTCCAAGTGTGAGTCGGATTTCTTGAAGATGTAGAAACGATGCGAGGTCCTTTTGTCTCCAAGGCTCACCGGCACCTCTTGTGTTCCGAGTAGTAATAACCTTTGGCCATACGCTCCCCAGAGTTCGGTGGTTGTAGGTTTTACCGGGATTCCTGGTACTGGGTGCGAAAGTGCGGAGACGGCGGCGCCAGTGTCCAGAATCACGTCGCGATTATATTTCCCTAATCCGATCTTCATTCGTATCATCGGGCGGGTTGTGCAATTGACGGTGGCTTGGAACGCTACTACCTCATCTCCCCGTATCTCCTCTTCCGGGATGTCCTCGGAAGGTTGAGTCGTCATGGCTGCTGCGGGTCCCGCAACATTCCCTCGGGGCTGTGATACTGGCAGCATCTTTTTCTTCCGCATGCATTCGTTTTCCAAGTGCTCTCGTGCCCCGCAAAAATCGCAGAAGATGGTGCTTTGGATACCGTGCGGACAGTTCACCGGGAAATGGCTGTAATCTCCGCAGTAGAGACATGGATATCGCGGGGTTGGTGAGGGTTGCCTCCAAGTAGGTCTATTCGGCCCGGTATGCAATGGTGTTGATGTCTGATTTTTGATCGGTCCTTGAAGGTTCGATTTTTGAGGACATCTGCCAGAGAAGTGTCCGGCCTCTCCGCAAGTGTAGCACTTCAACGAGTCCTTGTTGATCACACCCGCTATGTCCCATTTGAAATCATTGGTCGCTTCATTTTGGGTGGTATCGTCCAGATCCTCGGCTCGCTTTACCGCTCCCTCCAGAGTGTCGGGGAGATTACTTTGCAGAAAAGGACTAATTTCTTTATTAATCCCTCTGACGAAGGCTCGTAGGGTCTTCGCTTTCACCCACTCTCTGCGTTGTGCGGCGGTAAGATCGATTTCACTGCGAACGGCCGTCTTTGCGGTGGCTATGAGTTTCTCGGCGAATCGTCGTATACTTTCGTCCGGCTGCCTCTTTGTCGTCCACAGACGTATCATTGCCTTTTCCGGATCTTCACTTTCATACCATTGAAGTATAGCCTCTCGAAGGTTGTCATAAGGATTCGCTCCCAAGTCTTCTTGTAAAAATCGCTTGGCTCCTCCCCTAAGTCGAGTACGGATGAACCTGAGTCGCTGCTCTTGATCCAAGTCGTGAGTGGCCTGCTCTACTTCCGCGAAGAACGAAGCGGCCGAAATGGAGTCGGGTTCATCTGGGTTCCAAGGCTCTATCTCCAAAATAGCGATCGGGGAAGGTCTTTGGGTTGTGGTGTTTGTCCTCCTTGAGTCGGGGGTTGGGCGTTTCGGAAAAACTCCCCCATTCGGTTCATCGCCTCAGTCATGGCGTCGGCGAGTTCCGTCGTGGTTTCCACGGTTTTGTTCCACGGTTCCATGTTGTGGTGGTTGTATTGGTCACAATTCACGAAAATAAGAAACGAAAGCCCGGGCAAAATCGGAAATACTCACTTCACTATTCCCGCGACACTGAATTCGGTAGTCGAAAGGGGATAGCAGATATTGATCCAGATGTCTACCCAAGGGATAAAAGATTTGAAATTTTTCGTTAATTATTTAACTGGTTTAAAATGGGACCTATTTTGCGTCGGTTCGAACTGAAATTGGTTCGCTTTATGCGCTGGTACGAATTTAGAACTGATCCGAACCGTGAAGCAGTTCGTTCTTTTGTTGATTCGAGAATGGGATCGGTTCGAGTTGCGAATCGGTGCGAATCGCGATCGATCCGATCAGTAAAATTGGTCTGGTTTGGGTTCTGCAACGGTTCGGACTATGAATGGTCCGAAATTTTGTGGTATGGTTCGAGATTGGGTCGAACTAGGTGTTGGTACGAACGGCGTATCGGTACGAACGGAATTCGGCGGAGTGTGGAGCGACAACAATTTACAAGCATGCACAGTAAATGGTACGAATTGCGTACTATGTTGATTTCTCTCTGCGCTCCTCTCACTTTCCGGCTGAATCTTTTGTTTGTACAAGTGTGTGTACTAGCAGTGTAACATATATCTTGAAAATTATTTTGAAGTTATGCGATATTATTACTTAAATGTTCCAAATTTCAGCAATTTGGTCACCCTTCGACTCTCGGACTGGTACTTGCTCAATTTTTGGGTCCTGAAAACCTCGGTTTTCTTTGATCCCACCGTTGGTCACCAATTGTAATTTTTGGTTTTTGGGTAATTAAATTGAATGATCTGGTTGTTGAAGTTGGGGATTGTAATGAGATTTATGATTCCTGACAACTAGTCACCAACGCACAAGCGTGATTTTCGTTGTCGACAAAAGAAGATACTAATTGAAATTGTCGAAGGGATTTTCTATCAGGCGAGATAGAGAACTATGCCAAATATCAACATTCAATATTTTAATGCACAATAATTTAAATTATATTACTTGCTTGAAGGCTTTTGCTTCTGAATAACGAATTACCAAATTGCATAAAAAAAAGAGATTATGGTAGCGCGAGAGGTTGGATACTGGAATATGTTATGTTTAATCGTTTGTAATTATATTTATAATAAATTGTTCTTATGTTGCTTTACTAAATGTTTTATTTATCTCCAATCCCTATTCCTTTAGATTTAGTTATGTTTGTTATATGTGTACCTAGGTTACTAAGGGTTGGGTCGTACCTCGTACCGAAAGGTTCGAGGGTCGATGACTCTACCTTTTGTTAAAAGTTCCTAGGCGGTCGCTGCCACCACCCTGGGTCGGTATTCGATCCCAGGGAAAATTTACCCAAGTTTTACCTGCAATGTACCTGAGTCCAAAAAGAGTATGAAAGGGGGTTCAATGTGCTGAAATGAGGAAACAACGGTTACACGAAGGGTTTTTATTCATAAAAAGTATAACTTCTTTACCGTGAAGCGGAATTTCGCAAGAAAGCTCTGAAGGAGCGGAATAATATTTCAAGACAATACAAAATTGTTAGGAACAAATTCCCAATATGATCAAAGTAAGAATAACGAAAATAAAATATACTGTCTTTACTAGATTACTTGACTTAGTTACTTGTTTATAGTTTTCCTTAATAATGGTACAGAAGAGTTTTCCAAAGTATTTATCCAATTTACAAAGTTCCAGGTTCTTTTCTATTCGTAATTTACTTTACAGACGGGACTATTACGAGAAAGGGGGATTGTGCCAGATTTTGTTGAAAGATAAGCGCTTATCGAAATTGTGAGGGAATGGGGCTCACCCTTGTGCCGAGCTTGGACCGTGAAGAGATCTCCGTAGCAGGTGTATGTCCCAGGGCCTCTTCCTCTAAGGCTTGTAGATGGGGGCGGTGCCGGAAGCGAAGCGGTTCTGCCTCGGTTCGGGATTCGTTCGGCGTACCGGAGCGAATATGTGGCGGTAAAGGAGGTTGGCGGCAACGTTCTTGAAGTTCGGGCCTTGGCTTGTCGAATGCTTCAAGAGACGAAGACTGGCGGACAGGAGTTTAGACTATTCGTGACGAACTTGCACTCGCACAGAAACTTCTCAGTTCATAAACTCCACGTTAAGATTGGCGGGGATGAGTCAGCAAGGGTTAGGTTCGTATTCACCGACGAGACGCGTTACTTGACTGGACTGAGCGCTGGTGGTGGGGGCGCCCCTATATATAGCCTTCGGCCATCTTGGTGACGATGGGGAGGGCCTCGAGGGTGGCGCGCTCGTCGGGGTTGGTGAGCGGTGGCGGACATCGAAGTGCAGGGTGGCGGACATCGAAGTGCAGGGTGGCGGTTGCTGGCGGCGGACATCAATGTGAGATTCTGAGTTTCTATGGAAGTTAACATGGAACTTTGTTGATGGAGGTTGACTAGTGCCTGAGGGGCGAGGATGCAATTCTTGCCTCATTACACCATTATAGTTAGGTAGCGAGAAAAAGTAATGCCATAAAATGCCCCAACGTGATGCAGACTCGTATGCAAGCGTCTAAAATAATCTAGTTGTAAAACCGTACTTATTCCAATATTTCGAAAGAAACAACAGAAGTCAACAGGATGGTCAGGAGATTTACCGCTCACTACAGGTGTGAGCGATCATCTGAATTTCATGTAAGATCAGCATTTGATCTGAAAACGGCAACCTTAGACTACCAATCCTAGTAGTTTCTTCTAAACTTCAAAATTTCTCAAAGGACGTGTTTTTTTTTTTTTTTTGTTATTTTCTTTCTACTGGAAAACAATATTTTCCCCGAGGTGCTCATCAGTTTGAGAACTTCTTCGTTTTATCAACTTTCTATCGGTTAAATATTAATTACGGCGTATTAGGTTGATTATGAAGGTTGATGTGTTAACGTATTTTGAATGGGGGAAAAAATAGTAAAAATATTATAGTAGAAAAAAAGGGGGTTTCATTAAAGAAATAAGATGTTTTTGTTTGTAAATGACTTGACTCATCTTGAGAAGAGAGTTTTAGACTTGTTTCCCATGTCACACTCTGGAATCATTTTGTCTGATTGAACATTGTTTTTCTACAGTTGCAATTCTTTCTTCAGATCGTTCAATATGCTTTTCAATAAGAAAACCCCGTAAATAGTGATACGAAACAACCGCATCCACTGAGAAGTGATTCTCTTTCAATAAAATTATTAGCGAAAACACAGGCGCCCTTATTCAGAAAATGTGAATTTTCGATCAAATTCAGGCGGTGATTTATTGTGGTGACCTGAATATGGATTTTATTATAAATCGTCGATGTTCCGTAATGCAAGTCACTTTGCTCGTGTGGGTATATCTCAAAAAGTTGTTGATGTGCATTGATCGTGTTTGACTGATTAACGAAAATAGTCTATCTTTGATAGTGACATTAAACGTATAATAGTATGTTTCTTCACTTGTGTCTTTTTCTTCACTTCATCGTGTTTCCACGATTATGTTGATAAGTTTCTAGATTGACGAACACCAACATGATTGAAAGGTTGTTCGCGATTGTGATAAGATACCTATTCATAACGGACTTACTCAACTTTCTGATAAGGATGGGACTCCTGGTAGGCACGAGTACTCGTACTGTCAAAATGATGGTTGAACTTGCGCGTTAATATTGTTAGTAGGTAAGTATTAAGGCTATCAACGGAAAAGCCGTGTTCTTTGCAATTTTGATCTACAGTTGTGCAAAAAAGCTGCAAATTATTACTCAAAGGTTTATTATTTTTCTATATAGATCACTCGTCTGCAAAGAACACGGCTTTGCCATTGTCACCATTTACCAGGCATAGATACGACCTACCTGCCACACACCTACTTCACAATCAAGTTTATTTGGAAGAAATAAACGTTTCACACTCAGTTGAAAGAAACGGGGAGTTGAGGTTGCCCTAATTATCAGAGAAATTAGATTACTGGTTGCTAAGGTCGCAAAATTAAGTACAACTTGATTAGGATTAACGAACGGAGATTAGGCCTCTTTTGCGATTCACATTAGTGTTTCCGACTAATCGTAACCCCATTCCTGAAGTAACGATAGGGAGCGAACGGTTGGTCCTACAGAGCTCCGGGTGGTCTCATTCGATTCTAAAAATTCAGTACTTAAATTTGTTAAATTGTTGGAAGGAAAGTAGCCGTATTCTTTGCAGTTGTGATCTATACTCGTACAGAAAAATAAACCATTTTGTAATAATTAGAAGAGTTTTGATCTGCTGCTCGAACGCAGATCTTCTTTATCTACGATATTGAGGAAGAAAACACCTGATGGATTGTACATTGAAAATTCGATTTGCTAGACACTTGTCAGGTGGTAGGTTTACCTGGTAGCAACTTCCATTGCCAAGAAGAAGAATATTCTTATGTCTTTCCACAGTCAGTCAGATGGAATGTCGGTCACAAAGATGTGTTGACCTTGCGTTGCTGCGCTCTTAGTGATTACAGTTGGCTGGTTAATTTGTACTGCGTGTTTGAGAAGACCGTTCAGCTGTGCAGTCCTTCCTTCATTTCAGTAGACTGTATCTGCGTAAAAGTCGAAGGAAACTCCTGTTTTTCCATATTTTGCTCAATGTTGCCTTGTCTTGTACCATGTATTTACATGAAGGTATAATGGAGGTTGATTCCCTTGTATTTTATTTAAAGTTCCTCACCTATGTCGAAAAAAGCCATCAAAAAACGTTTGCGCTCACGCTTCGTGTTTACACTTTTCCTCTTATTCTTCTTCCCTAGTCTACTATTTTCTTTCTTCGGTAGGTACTTAATCATTATGTTTTTCTCGTAGCTGCTAAGGCAGAGGGGGATCTACTCGGCGGTAAACAAGGTCGAAAGAGCGAATGTCACAAATGACTTCCTCCTAAGCGAATTCATATTCTTAGCCCGCAGGCATTTATGACACTCCCGCGAGTCCCCGTAATCAGTATTTTTAACTCTCGAATTATAAAGGGAACCACTAGAAACAACTATAAACTGTGAATCTTGACATTCGCAATGAATTTCGGTACCTCCGAAACCAAGACCTTGAAGAGCAATCACTTACCTACCTATCAAACTTGAAATATGCAATAAAAAAAACGCTGCAAATTATTACACAACGATTTTTTCTTTTTTTTCGCTTCACAAGTTTATTTTGACAAAGTAAGTAAAATAAACAACCATTTCAGGTTGGATTTTCGTCTGACTGCCATTCCTGGCGTCACGGACGTCATCAGCTGTCTTCCTAAGGGAAGATCAGAATTTGTTCTGATTATTTCGCTCATGACTTCCCATTGGCCTCACCTCTCTGGGTTTGGGACGAAAGGGAACTGCGACCAACTTGCCAGAAAATATGCTCCCGAGGTGAGCCCCGAACTCACGGCCCCTGCAACTGGTCCGAGTCTCGTCTCAAGAGACACATGCCGTAGCTCGCTCGACCACAGCTGACCCAGAGAGACGATAGTGAAGATAATTATTCAAGTATGGTGTCCATAGGACAAAATGTGAAGTAAAACTCCAATCAAAACAACCTGGATATCTTCATTATTGAACTTTAAAGTTGTTACGAGAGATGAATGTTTTGGTGTCAACATTTAAAAGTGTGATATCGTGCTGAACTAGGTGCAGAATTCATTAATCGTCATTTCCATTAAAATAAAAACCTTGTTTGTTGTGCTCGCACGTTACATATCCTACAAAGAATCCTCCGTTTGTAGCCGAATTCCCCCTAGAACCAGCGAGAAACGTGATAATGAATTCCAACTAGGTATTTGGGTGATGAGATCCACTATTAGAGATTGGAAACGAGCATTGATAATCTAGTTTTAATGTGAAACTAATGGGACCTAAGAAAGTAAAGCGGTAAAGCGGAGTTTCGGTGACTTACGAATTTTAGTTAAAAAATAAATAACTGGAAAAAAGCCTTGTTGAAGTAACTTTGTTATTACTTATTGATGACTTTTTTGTTCATGATTGAAAGTCGATCCCTCCACGATAGAACCTTCGACAAGGTTTTTTGTCCGCTCTTCCAATATCACCGATTTTCAGCTCATTATCCACTTCGCTCTCGATGTTCTCTTCCCTTTGTCCTTCCTTCTGTGGCTTCCTTCTCTTTCCACATTTATAAATCCTTCTGTTTCACTTCGTCCGTCCAAATTATTTCTCCTAAACTTTTTGAAATCACAGCGGTGATGTCCCATTTCGCCGTACTACCAGAACTCCAAGGCACTTAGATTTGTCATAATATGTGCAGGTGCCATGCGTCTTTACGGTTGGATCCTTCTCGAGTTGGACATACTTCCCTTGAGTGCCCTCATCCTCGACATCTCCAGCGCTCAACATGATGTGAATTTCCCTATTGACCTCCGTCACGTTTTGGTGTCGCCCGCTTCGCTTCTTCATGTACAGCTCGAGTTACACCAACAGGCTGCTCGAGCTGTTGATGTACTGCGATTTGTTTGTTTTGCATGTTTTCATAGCCGCTTATCACATTGTATTATATTATGGGGAAACTCTTCGCGCTCTATCAATTTGTTCAAGCTCCAAAAGAGAGCAATTCGCATCATGAAGGTGCTTGACTGGAGTGGCAATTGTCGAGGACACTTCAGAGATAAGGGCATTCTTCCTCTGCCAGCTCAATATGTGTATACATGCATTTTACATGTGTTGGGTAACTTGAACTCTTTCATGAGTGGATCTGATAACCACAGTTACACAGTCGACATATCCGTTTCAAGTTATGTCCCCCACCTGCTCGCCTCACTAAATCAATGAAGACTGATCCATTTCAGTCTGGTGTGGGCTTCTACAACCGTCTGCCTCAACTTTCCCGAAGCTCCCAGTCATCAATATCAATAAGATTTTTTTTTTTTGACAAGACAATCAAGTTTATTCAAAGCAGTTTTGAAATTAAATTCGGACGAAGGTGGTGTAGAATGATGGCGAAGCGTCGTCACACTAATCTTTTAGAAGAGGAAGAGGCGCTCCATCCTCGAGGCCTAGACACCTAATTTCTCTCCTGGAGCCACGGAGCCGTAAGGATACTGCTCGTATTATCGCGAATTGCACTTTTGTACGAACCCACCCAGCAACCACGGATATCAGCTTATCCCACTTTTCTGCCAGTGTGTGGGTGAGACGTTTTTCGAAATTTTCAAATTCTTTATGTAACACTCCATCGCATGAACATATTAAAGGGGTGAAAGAACCACGTAGGTCTTCAGCTGCCTGGTCATATTTTCTGTGTTTCGCTCGAGCAGCATCAGATGCTGTATAGGTAATAAATGCCGACGCCACCTCTTACTCTTCCCAGGACTGGATTTAAATTTCAAGAGATTCTCTTGAAATTTAAATCCAGTCCTGGGAAGCCTCTCTCTCCCACAGCCCAGGGATCATGATATCTGCAATGAGGGAGGTCGTTCCATTTTTAGCTTCTCTCATGACGGGTTCAATGCCGACCCTCCCCCAGGCAATGGTTGCAAGTCTCGCACATTCATTTCGTACAGCATTGTGCCCTTGGATCACCAGTCCTCCTTTTCGACAGTTGAGAGCGTGGGTGGTGTCCATTACCTCTCCGCAGCCCTCACAGGAGGAAGGAAGACCTCGCACCTCCTGCCCTTATCTCAGTGTGAGTGCATCTGTGAACTGGCTGCGAGAGAGATATAGGTTGTCCCCTGCCAACGGTAGTACGGTCAACCATTGATCTCGGCCGAACTCCACAGCGTAGACTCCTTCTTTGATATAAAATTCAACGACAGGTTCATTTGAGTGATATTTTTCCTATTTTAGCCATTACTTACTTTGCTGACTATTGTCCTACACACTGTTGTTTCGACAAATAAATTATTATTATTATTATTAACAGCTCGAGCTACACTAACAGGCTGCTCGAGCAGAAGGCTTCCGAAAAAAAAGAAGCGACCATCCAGCGCTATTATTTCTGGGTCTTTGGCTTGCTGTGTGACCTTTGCCAAACGATTTGGAAATTAGCAACGTTACTACCGTGAAACTCACATGGTTTTCCATCTTTCCTTCACAATTCTCTGTACATCCACCCGCTGATACCAGTGAAGTGATCCATCTAACTAATTCAGTAAATGACTAATATTACATGACTGAACACCAATTCTACAAGACAACACTTGAACTTTCTCATTTTATCAGACAGCCAACCACATCCTCTAAACTACATTATCAGTTATAAACAGCTATTATTATGGAATTGCGAAATCCACAACCATATTAATATCGGCTTCGAGAGAACTTGGAATTTGAAAAAAAGGGACTACTGGTTCTTCATGAAGAGAGAGGAATCGCACCAGGAGAGAATAGATTTGGAGTTGTCAAAATTATTGCGCTATGTATGCTATGTTTTCACTTTTCAAGGTTGAAGAAAAAATGTTCTCCAAAATCGAACTTCCACTACCGTTTTACGTTTCAGATCTTCCTGAAATATTTTTGTTCCGTGTTTGTCTGTCTGTGTGTCTGTCAAGAAATCCCTGCCACAGCCATAACTTCTACATTTCTCATCCGATTTCAATGAAATTTTCAGGGATTGTGCGGGTTGGCTTGTAGATCGTCCGCTATGAAAATCATCACCCCGGACTGATAGCAGCCGCTGCGCATGCGCAAACGTGTATTACCTAATTACAGCCATCACTTCTACATTTTCCAACAATATTCAGAGATTGTGCGGGTTGACGTATAGAGTCCCCTATAAGGGTAGCGGAAGGTACTTAGAAATTGATGTTTTGAGATCAACTACTATGCATCGGATCATCTATATAATCGGGTTTTGGATACGAGGAATCTATGTGCCACACCCACTTGGCAGATGTTCAGGAGGCTCAGCTCACAAGAGTTCAGAATTTTGAATTGAATTAAAAACATAACATGATGTAACATAAATAATTTTTTTCAGCATATCTATTATCTATCTATTATTTATTTTCATATATATTTTGATTCATAATACATCCCTCTCATTACTAATCTAATACATATTACGTATTACCTAATCGTCTGCCCAGTGGGTGTGGCACATAATATACCATCTTTCTCGTATTCATAACCCCATCGTATAGATGATCCGATGCAAAGCAGCTAATCTCAAAACATCAATCTCTAAGAACCTTGAACTACCTTTATAGGGGACCATCTTCTCGTCAACCTGCACTATTTCTGAAAATTTCATCGAATTTGGATGGAAAATGTTATAGTTACAAGAAATTCAAGTCTGCGCATGCGCAGCGGCTACTATCGGTCCTAGGGCAAAAAACTTGTTTCGTAAATGTATGTTTTTCACAGTTTTACTACGTACCCGTCTCTTCCCATTCCAGTCTAGTCCGTGATTTTCAGTGGTTCCCAGTTTAATTCCGCCGACTGAATGACGCATCGTAACAGGGCAATGGCTTACTATTTCTTTGTGATGATACGGCACACAGCCGCGGAAACGGATGTTAGTTGTGAGATGTCTCGTAATCAGAATCTGTTCACTCAACGTTCTCCATACCTATTACGAATTTATATAACACTAGTTGAACTTTGTACCTCTCAACCGTCAATTAATCAGTAAAATAGGATCATTGAAGAGTATAAATATATCGATACCTTAAAGCACAAAGGTGCTATGTCCAAAAATGGAGTTTTGAGAAAAACGCAAAAGAAATTATCACCATGCACAATTCCTAAAATAATGGCTTATTACACTAAGCTCTTTAATTTCCTGAATAAATTTTCAAGCTATTATCATCAAGAAAACTCAATAATAGTTTTGTTGAATTTGAGTTTTTCTGAAATTGAAAAAAAAATAATAAAAAATGTGGAAGGTGGATGGACACCTTTGTGCTTTAAGGTATCGATATGTACTACCTACATTACCTATCAGAATGAAAATCAATCAAAAAAATCTCAATAGAATTGAATGTTCTATGATATAACTATAAACCTAAGATGTTTCGAAATGTTTTTTTGTGAAATTTTGATATTGAATAATTATGACGTTCTCATTATTCATTTTGGTTTATTATTTTCAATAATAAACCTTTGGAATCGACCAAGAAAAAAATTTTTAACACCCCCTCAAAATTTGATGGTTTACGTTTCAAGGTACGTAGAATCCAAAAATCGAATAAAAATTTGGCCGTCCGTCCGCCGTACGCGGCACTTTCCCCAATTGACCGATTTTGATGAAATTTGGTATGTAGGCTCCATTCGGGGTCTAGTTGTGCCTCGAAGATTTTGGTTGATGTAGGTCACTTCTAAGGGTTCAAAAATGAACTTTGAAATTTTGAAAACGCCTTAACTCAAAAAATTTTATATAAAGGTATTGTTTTTCCTTCAATTTAAGATTCTATAGAATTTTTAGAATTTTTTGAAACCACGCGGAGCTCTGTAGGACAAACCGTTCGCTCCCTACGAGAATTTAAGGGTTTTACGTACGATAAATCAGAAACACGAGTGTGAATAGCAAAAGAGGCCTAATCTCCGTTCAAATTTTAGCTGACCGAAATACGATCGATGGTTTTCTTCATGTTGTATGGTTGGTGGCTTTGCAGACGAGTGATCTATATAAAAATAATAAACCGTTGTGTAATAATTTGCAGCGCTTTGTTTATAAAGATAATCGCATCACTTTCAAAACCTCGCAAGTCCCCAAAAATTAGGAAATGAGTACTTATTTAATGTATTTGGACCAAACCGCGTTCCTTAGCTTGGGAAAGGTTTCAAAATGTAGAAAAAGTCAGCTGAATTGCCAAATTCCAAGATTCCACTGGACAAGACTGTGACTCTACTGGTCATTTTGGTTATACAGGTAATCGCATCACTTCTAACCTCTCAAGTCCCAAAAAGTTAGGAAATGAGTACCTATGTAATATATTTGGACCAAACCGCGTTCTTTAGCATAGAAAAGGTTTCAAAGTGTAGAAAAAATCTGTAATCAACAAAGGTGGATGTTAACTAACCGTCGAAATCGATTTAACATTGTAATATTGTCTATTGATTATTTGAGGTATGTAAAGGCTTGTAAATCTGAAAGGAGAAACCCGATGATGCCTTGGTCATCCTACAATGCCTACTTGATCAATACTCAATTACTTAAACGTGAAAGTGATACCTTCTTGATGTTTCTACCAATTCATCTGCAGGCGTTAATTCTCCTTGGCGCGGAGCCCACGCTGTAAGAATATTGCTATTCCCGCGCTGAGAGGTCAACCACCTAAACCTCTGAGTGATACAATCCAGTTCGTTTATTTTGGCAGCTGTCAAAAGATACTCAATACGTTAAAATAATTGTTATGGTAGTGTTGTGATCAGCGACCTCTTCGCATTTCGTTCCGATTCTGAATCAGAGCTCAGAGAGTAGGTATCGGTTTTGGTTGGGCATTAGACAATTTCCTCTGAATAATGATTTAGAACTCTCGCTGAGAAGTATTTTGTTCATTGTGCGAGAACGTAATGTGAAGATTAATTTTTATATGTAGGAGGAGGATTCTGAGGAATTGCATGTGATTATGAGAGGGGTCTAACTGACGTCATCTATGGTCTTGGTTTTTCCTTAGCTAGATGAAACTCTCCTACACTGTTGTATTGTAATCTCACCTTGAGGATTGGGCGACGAAGGAACCTCCGACAAGTGTTTCCTGTGGCTTTCGCGAGAATGACGGCGCGATAACTACTCGAACGCGGCTGTAGGTGAGAGGGGACGTAGCAGCTCAGGACGCGGCTTCATCCGAGGGACTGAAGAAGTGAAGACGCCGTCAGGCGAGCTGAGTAGGCGGAGTTCAGAGGGGGAACTCCCAGTGCCAGATACCGCTGCCTACCCCTACTGTACCAGGAACAGAAGGACCACGTATTCTTCAACCTATTAGCAGATCATTATGCAGCCAGAAAACGTGTGAATCCGAAAAACGTCCACAAAGCTAGGTGTCCGAGAAAGGGGTCGATTCTACAAGGTATGTTACAACAATTCACATCGGAATCACAAAATTTAATGAAAAACATTTCATTTTACAGTAACTAATAAACATTCAATATGGTTGATGTTGATTAGTTATTTTTCCCTTGTCAGTTATTTTTCCAACCGACATTAAATTGGTTCTCAACTCTGGCACGAATAGAGTTTCTGATAATTTGAGTTTATTACGTCCGTCGTTGATTGGTACAATAGCAGTTCCAATTTCCTTAGACGCTGCATGTGTGTCGTTCGCTAGACTTATTCTTCTCCCACAATCTGGTCTTCGATCAGCAAGAACATTCAAATCGTTGGTCATGTATGATGTACACCCACTATCAAGACACCAACGAATATCCGTTGAATGAAATTTGTTGGATTCATAGACCAATAACCCGACGTCCTCAATATTTTCACAAGCAACTGAAGATTCTTCTCGACGCCTTGGGGGTTGTCTTCTCTCTGGACAAAATCTAGCTATGTGCCCGGGCTTGTTGCAACTGAAACATTGCCTATTTGAGACAAATTGAGGTTTACGTGTATCTGACAATTCTGGAACACTTTCGCGAAATCTCTGTCGCATCTGACTCTTCCCTAAGAATGCATTCTGCTCGTCTACTTCGACATCATTTTCTTTTCGTGCTTCACTTTCTTCTACAATTTTTATTTTCAGTGCGTGAGGTGATGGTAAGGTGTCTCTAGACTCAATTGCAATTCGAAAATTGTCAAAATCACGCGGCAAAGAATACAGGAGCATGATTGTGAGCAGGTCTTCTTTGATTTGTATGTCCTTATTTTCAAGTTGTCAACTATGTCAAAAAGTGCATTCAAATGATCTCTCACGCTTTCACCTACTTTCATTCTTTTTAAAACTAAATTCTTCAGCAAAGATGCTTTTCTTGCTGGCCCTTTCGACTCATAAATTGAGCTTAGTTTGTCCCAAACGTCCTTGGAAGATTTGCACCCCTTTACCTGTTTCAACTCACCCGAACTTATTGTGAGTATTATGTCAGCTTTTGCTTTGCCGTCAGCAAGTTCCCATTGTCTGGCTAGCTCTTCATCTGTTGGCTTCACAATGAGGCCGGTGACATATCCCAAATATTCGTTTTTTGTTAACAGTGCTTCAACATGCATCTTCCAGGTGTCATAATTATCCCGCCCTAGCGGCTCAATTTTCAGCATACTAGAAGTCATTTTTTTTTTCAATTTTTAAGTCTCATAATCTTGTTACAACAATTCACATCGGAATCACAAACTTTAATGAAAAACATTTCATTTACAGTAACTAATAAACATTCAATATGGTTGATGTGATTAGATACATTGTAGAAGACAATATGTCTCAACAAGGTATTTCTTTCAATTTTTTAACACAGAATGTGTTTTTGCGATGACCTACCGAAAAAAAAATCGTCACGAAAAAGCGACAGAAAAAACATCTGGTGATATGTTTATTGGTTGTCATGTTAATGTCAACTCCACATTTATTATTGTTGTTTTTTATTTAACGGATGACTAGTATCGCAAAAACACATTCTGTGTTCCTATGATTTCATACAGAGTATGGAAAAAGAAATAAACCGGGGGGTGCAGGGGGGCGGAGCCCCCCGCCGAGGCGCAAAGCGCCGAGTTTTTAACGTGATTTATTATTGCAACTGAATATTAAATACAATCCATCTAGCAAAATTGCATATCATTTTAAACTCCTTGAGAGCCAGTTTACAGTAAAACGCAGTCCCTTCTCATAACAGTATCTTCAACACTGAGCTATAACTGCACTTTAACAGCACTAACTAAGTCCAGTGGTTTTTTTTTTCGCTTGAGTCGCCGGAGTTCATCTTCGTTGTCCAAAACGTAGAGCATTTCCAGGTTCTCATGATTGTGGAGGCGTTGCTCGTGCCTCCTCGAGTACCTTGCGATAATTTCGTGGACTGTTTCCATCCTCAAGTCTCGATGAATATCATCGTTCCTCATGTACCAACGTGCACGCACTATACTTCTCAGTATTTCATTTTGGGAGGTTTGGATTTTGTTAATGTTTGATTTTTTGGCACAGCCCCATAACTGAATTCCATAGGTCCATATTGGGCGAAGGATCTGCTTATAAATAAGCAGTTTATTGTGGAGAGAGAGACGAGAATTCCTTCCCATCAACCAATGCAACTTTCTGAATTTGATTTTAATTTCCTCTTTTTTTCTTTTCTATATGTTTTTTCCAGTTTAATTTGGAATTGAGGGTCATACCCAAATATTTAACTGCATCGGTATGGGGTATTTTATTTGAATTGATCTCAACATCCATGACTGGAATTTTTCGGTTAGTAAAGTTGATGTGAACTGATTTTGATTCGTTCAACTCTATTTTCCACATCTTGGTCCACTCAGAGACCTCAGTGATTGACTTCTGTAGATTACTAGTTGCAGCTTTGATATCATCATCGACGGAGAGGATAGCCGTATCATCTGCAAAGGTGGCAACAGTTGTACGTTCTCGTTGGGGTAAGTCCCGTGTGTACAGTAGATAAAGGACTGGCCCTAAGACACTCCCTTGCGGGACCCCAGCTTGTATTGGCTTCAAGCCAGAGTATTGGTCATCTTACTTCACCCTGAAATGTCTGTTTTCAAGGTAGGATTTTAGCAGTAAGTAGTAATGTTTTGGGCGATCTCTGTGCAGTTTGTACTCCCTCGTGCAAACCTCGTCAAAGGCCTGTGCCACATCCAAGAAGATACTAGCACATATTTTCGTACCTTCGAGGGCCTTTTCTATTATGTTAGTGATTCGATGGACTTGATCTATAGTTGAATGTTTTTTCTGAATCCGAATTCGTGATTTGGAATTAAATTTCTATCTTCTATCAATCGTTTGAGACATTTAAGAAGCAATTTTTCAAATAGTTTTGACATAACAGGGAGGAGGGATATTTTTTTTTCAATTGAAAAAAACTTGAAAAAACAAGGGGTTAAAAGAAAATTGCTACATTTTTTGTGGGAAATATCATGTAGAATCGACCCCTGAAGTTTGGCCGTATCTTTCTCGGACACCCTGTAGTGTTTCTTAGAATCTCCAAACAGGGAAAATGATTTTCGCTATCTGAATTCATCGACAAAC
The DNA here is from genome assembly GCA_009739505.2 of Apolygus lucorum. Classification (NCBI taxonomy): domain Eukaryota; kingdom Metazoa; phylum Arthropoda; class Insecta; order Hemiptera; family Miridae; genus Apolygus; species Apolygus lucorum. The sequence goes on along the minus strand of CM019170.2, from coordinate 2,289,894 downwards.
ACCAACTCGAGAAGTCGCTCCAGATCTTGTTGATGACATTTTGCTTCTTAAAAGTAGCCCTTTCCGAGGTCCCTACAGATAAAATAAAGAAGAAATCAATGATAAACTACCCATCTGAACCAGGCATCTCCCCAATTGGGCCAAAATTTGATGTGTAGAAATCGAAATAGAAATGTTGTTGAGAAAACATGTTTGCTTCTGCTATTAGATCGATGGCGATGAAATTACCTACCTGGGGGCGAAATTGCAAAAACCCCAAAAATGTCATCGAAATCCGATGATGACTCCGTATTGTTGCCGATGACGGCAGAGACACTTATTGACACTAGACATTGTTGAGACACTTATCCAGGAAGCTTCAAATCGCAAAATACGAGCAGGTGAGATTTTTGAGTTTTTTTTCCCTTCTTCTTTATTGGCATCGTATACAGGGTGTAAGCCTAACTGGTCTGCCATACGGTACCAGTCGATTCTACAACTAATTTGCAACAAAAAATGTCCCCTACCGATTTTTTTTTTAAACCCTTCGTTTTCGAGTTATTTTAATTTTAAACTTTTTTTCCGTGATTTTGACCTTATGTCATTAAATTGGTCATAACCCCGTTAATTAGCTGTGTAAATTACAATTTGAGCATACCGTTGGAAAGAGCATTAAATTTCCTATCGGATAGATGCCTCAACTTTTTTTTGAGTCAAGGTTTGAGACATGAAAACGTCCTCTAGAAAGAGAATTTTACGTAATTTTGGAAACCTCGCATTTTTTCAATCTCAAATTGAACTACGAGAACCCATACTTTTTCAAGATGCAATAACAGTAAAAACTGCGCCAGAATTTCCGCTTTCCAACGGTATAATCAAAACATATTCTACAACCGAATTTAGGGGAGAATTTTGTGTTTGAACGCGGAAAAACGTGCATTTTTTCAACGAAATCAGCGCTCTGGCCTCCTGTTTCCGGAGGCCTCGCGGTCTACTGCGGCGCCGACCCACTCACTGCTGTCGTCCGACCCCTCAGATCGACTAGGCGGAGCGCCGATTTCGTTGAAAAAATGCACGTTTTTCCGCGTTCAAACACGGAATCTCCCCTAAATACGGTTGTAGAATATGTTTTGATTATACCATTGAAAAGCTGAGATTCTGGCGCAGTTTTCACTGTTCTTGCATCTTGAAAAGTATGGGTTCTCGTAGTTCAATTTGAGATTGAAAGAATGCGAGGTTTCCAAAATTACGTAAAATTCTCTTTTTAGAGGACGTTTTCATGTCTCAAACCTTGACTCAAAAAAAAAATAAGGCATCTATCCGATAGGAAATTTAATGCTCTTTCCAACGATATCCTCAAATTGTAATTTACACAGCTAATTAACGGAGTTATGACCAATTTAATGACATAAGGTCAAAATCACGAAAAAAAAAGTTTAAAGTTAAAATAACTCGAAAACGAAGGGTTTAAAAAAAATCGCTAGGGGACATTTTTTGTTGCAAATTAGTTGCAGAATCGACTGGTACCGTATGGCAGACCAGTTAGGCTTACACCCTGTATAATACATCCAGCCCTAGTAAGTAATTTTACATAATAAAATAGAGAAAGCTTATTGATTTAGGAAGAAATAAGATGAAAATAATAAATTAGAATAGCATACCATTGAAAAACGCTGCAAATCATTGCTCAAAGGTTTATTATTTTATGTATAGATCATCCTTCTGTATAGATCACTGGTTCTCCATCAATAGCACCTACCACCATCTGTATTCTCCCTTGACCTTCCCTCTCAAATTTCAGCTCCTGCGTTCAATAGGATTGAAAATGGCTTCGGAGCTCACTCAGCTGATCAGTGATCAGAAGAGTGAAGAAGATCTCCTCGAATGCTGGAGACGCCTGGAAGAGCACTTCCATTCAATAGGATTGAAAATGGCTTTCGAGCTCACTCAGCTGATCAGTGATGTGAGGAGTGAAGAAGATCTCCTCGAATGCTGGAGACGCCTGGAAGAGCACCTCCATTCAATAGGATTGAAAATGGCTTCGGAGTTCACTCAGCTGATCAGTGATGTGAGGAGTGAAGAAGATCTCCTCGAATGCTGGAGACGCCTGGAAGAGCACTTCCATTCAATAGGGGTAAAAAAGGCTTTGGAGCTCACTCAGCTGATCAGTGATCTGAGGAGTGAAGAAGATCTCCTCGAATGCTGGAGACGCCTGGAAGAGCACTTCCATTCAATAGGATTGAAAATGGTTTCGGAGCTCACTCAGCTGATCAGTGATCTGAAGAGTGAAGAAGCCTTTGAGCAATGATTTGCAGCGTTTTTTACCCACCAACATTTTTTTTACCTACCAACTTTTTTTACCTACAAACTATTGGTAGGTACTACCTACCACACCATACTGGCTTCACACCTTCACAATCAAGTTTATTAGAAAGAACTAAACGCTTCACACTCGATTCGAAAAATAGAAAGCTTGATATGGAAATTTGATTACTGGTTACGCAGGAGGCAAAACTGTATACAAATCGAAGAAATGAACAGCGATCGCATTTTAGTCCGAAAAATTTGAATGGAAATTAGACCTCTTTTGCGATTCACACTCATGATTCTGTTTTATCGAAGGAAAACCTTCAAGTACTCGTAGGGACCGAACGGTTTGTCCTACAGAGCTCCGGGTGGTCTCAAAATTTTTTAAAAATTCAGTACTATTCAAAATTGGTGAAAAAACGATACCTTTATTTCAAGAGTTTTCGAGCTAGGGCACTCTTGAAAATTTCAACCCTTAATTTTCACCCCTTAGAAGTGACCTACATCAACCAAAAGCTTCGCGGCACAACTAGACCCCAAATGGAGCCCATATACCAAATTTGAACCAAATCGGTCCAGTGTTGCTAAGAAAAGTGCCGCGTACGGCGGACGGACGGAAATGTTTTTATTCGATTTTCGGATTCTACGTACCTTGAAACGTAAAACATCAAATTTTGAGGGGGGGGTTAAAATTTTTTTTTCTTGCTCGATTCCAAAGGCTTATTATTGAAAATAATAAACCAAAATCATATAAAGTAAAATGATATCACATTTAGACTTTGTGATTTATTTCCGAAAGAAATGTGAATAAGGCATCGTAGACGATCGAGTTCTCCTTGGAAAGGAGGGAGTCTACGTTGAAGGGCCTCTCGACTTCTGCTGGAATTTTTATCAGCATGTTCTGTCTCCTCTGATCGTGTGTGGGGCAAAGCAGGAATATGTGTTCCATCGTTTCCTCTTCTTCGTTGCAAGAATCACACCTATTGTCACTAATCATCCCGTACTTATACAGGGTGTCACCCTAACTCGAGGACCAAACTTCAAGGATCGATTCTACAACTAATTTGCAAACTTTTTTGTCTCTTGACATTTTTTTTAAACGCTTTAAAATTATACTTTTTTCACTTTTAAGATTTTGTTCGTGTTTTCGACCTTGAGCCATTAAAACGGCCATAACTCCCTCAATTTACTGGATAAACTCAAATATGAGTATACCGTTGGAAAGAACGTTAAATTTCCTATCAGTTCATCAGGACACAAAACCTTTATAAGTCTTTCGTATAGGTGAATAAATTGGTCAAAGCCAGAAATTTAAAACTTTCTCGAAAATCACCATTTTTCAGGCTGACTCATCGTATGTAATAAACAGCCGTATCGGCGGGCACTCAACAGAAAAAACTTGCCCAGAATCTCAGCTTTCCAACGGTCTATCAATGTTTCTTTTTAACATTCAAATTAGAAGAGTAAATGAAGTTTGAATGCCAGAAAACGTGTGTTTTACAAGCAAATCCAGTGTTTTAACCCGCGGTTAACGCGGTTTCTGGTCCCCCTCGACCTCAAGATGGCTTGACGATTTTGGTATCATTTCCTATGTAATTTTCTACGCTGAATCAAATAGTGATACTTCCGAATGGTTCCGATTGCTAGAAAGTGGATTTTTCGAAGAAAACCTTCGTTTTTCGTACATAAGATACGCATTATTCTTAAATGTGGTAGTGAGCATGAAGTAACACCTTTTAACTCAATAAAAACACCGAATTTCTAGTTGATTGAAGTTATTGTTGAGTTCAAAGGTGTTACTTCATGATCACTACCACATTTAAGACTAATGCGTATTTTATGTACGAAAAACGAAGGTTTTCTTCGAAAAATCCACTTTCTAGCAGTCGGAACTATTCGGAAGTATCACTATTTGATTCAGCGTAGAAAATTACATAGGAAATGATACCAAAATAGTCAAGCCATCTTGAGGTCGAGGGGGACCAGAAACCGCTTAAAACACTGGATTTGCTTGTAAAACACACGTTTTCTGGCATTCAAACTTCATTTACTCTTCTAATTTGAATGTTAAAAAGAAACATTGATAGACCGTTGGAAAGCTGAGATTCTGGGCAAGTTTTTTCCGTTGAGTGCCCGTCGATACGGCTGTTTATTACATAAGATGAGTCAGCCTGAAAAATGGTGATTTTCGAGAAAGTTTTAAATTTCTGACTTTGACCAATTTATTCACTTATACGAAAGGCTTGAAAAGCTTTCGTGTCCTGATGAACTGATAGGAAATTTAACGTTCTTTCCAACGGTATACTCATATTTGAGTTTATCCAGTAAATTGAGGGAGTTATGGCCGTTTTAATGGCTCAAGGTCGAAAACACGAACAAAATCTTAAAAGTGAAAAAAGTATAATTTTAAAGCGTTTAAAAAAAATGTCAAGAGACAAAAAAGTTTGCAAATTAGTTGTAGAATCGATCCTTGAAGTTTGGTCCTCGAGTTTGGGTGACACCCTGTATAAGTACGGGATGATTAGTGACAATAGGTGTGATTCTTGCAACGATGAAGAGGAAACGATGGAACACATATTCCTGCTTTGCCCCACACACGATCAGAGGAGACAGAACATGCTGATAAAAATTCCAGCAGAAGTCGAGAGGCACCCTGTATAGATAAGCCTTACATAGTGCATGCCCCGCTCTCAGTCTGATCATTGTTTTAAGGAATTTAGTGGTTGAGGTCGATGGTTGGGGCCTAAACCAACTAATTTTGGATGGTATGGGAAACATTGCGGTATATCGTTGCCCCGCATGGTGGTTGAGGTGGTAACTCTTCCATTTACAGGTAAGGTGTTGGGCAAATGTTATCTTTAAATCTGTGTAGGGGAAACAGGGGGGGGGGTTTATATTAATGTTTGTGGTATGAAAAAGCTTTTCTCACCTTTTCGTCCGCTATTTCGTTGCCTCGAATTCCTTTGTGCCCTCGAATCCAGATTAGGTACGTTTGTTTTCTTTGATTGTGAAGGGTTGCCGCATTTTTCATTATTTCTGTTTCGAGGTAAGTGAGACGTGAATTAGATGTCAGATGGCACAATTGTTTTACTATACTTTGGGAGTCGGTTAGCAGAACTACACTTTTACAAGACTCTCCCTCTTTTACTCCTCTCTTAGAGCTTGTACTATGGCGAATGCTTCTGCAGAGTATATGCTAGCTCGATTCCAGAGGCGGAAGCTTTTAGAGAACTTGTTGGAGCTATCATAGAATGCGCACCCCGTTTTTTTTTTTTTTGTTAATTACTGAGCCGTCAGTGTAGATCACGGTGGAGTTGGGCCACTTTTGAGATAGGTACGCTTCGACGAAGTCAGTACTTGAAAATCCCGGAGCGTAAGCCATCTGCGGTAGGTAGGATATGGTGAGAGCATTGAGTTGGAAGACCAGATTTTTGAGATTGAAGACCAGATTTTTTTGAACTACTGAATAAGTGAGGAGGCAAAATCGATGAAAAATTCGCACGTACTGCATAACCCTGATTCAACCAGAATAAGGAATCTGTGAAATCAACTCTCAATCCGTGTAGGTGGTTGTACGAATGAACACCTAAACTTTCGATGAATTTAGAATCGACCTTGCAGCCGCTGACCTTGATTGCGCCTCAGCTAACAGCGCAAAGCGAACTTCTCCACCCCTCCATCGGTTTGAGCCAAAATGCGCGCCGAGGTGCCAAACTCCCAAATTAGACTCATCGGGAAGAAGGAATTTTTTTGGGGGCGAATGCAGAAGAGACGCTGTAGTTTCCCTCGGATACCCCAGTTTTTTCCCCCAAGTTCTCGCCTGATTCACCAACAACCAGTGTGCAGCTCGTATTATTCCAGCCGAACATGGGAAAAGGCAAAGGTGAGTTCAACTATAATTGAGATGTTAAGGTGATAAACTCACTAAATAGGTACTGCAAGTACTGATCAAAACAGGGACGCCCAGTTCAAAATAAACACTGACCAATAATAGTAACGGTTTGCATTCTCATCAATTCGTAGAATAAATTCCATTATGAAAACAAGTGAAGGTATTCCAAATGAATTGTGCAAATATTTCATGTCTAAAGTAAAAGTAGGTCCTAGTTACGACTATTTTCGACCAACTTCAAAACCTCCGTAGTCGCGAAAAAAGAGGGTTTTTCAGGGAGTCTCGACGATTTTTTAAATATTTTTTTTTGTTTTTTGTTTTTTCGATTGGACAAAATTGTATTTAAAATTAAATACATTTTAATTTAAAATTTACATAAAAATTTATTTACATTTTAAATTTATTAAAATTTTTAAATTTATTTAAATTTTTAAATTTATTTAAATTTTAAATTTATTTAAATTTTAAATTTATTTACATTTTTAAATTTATTTAAATATTGATTCAAATATTTACATTAAAATTTCATATTTAATATGAAAACACAAAATAATTGGAACCTTACGTTTTAAGGTCCTGCCACAAGTAGTTACAGGTATCACGTTTTCAGATGATCAGATGATCGAATTAGTTGTACAAATCCGCTTCACATACGCCGATCAAAACACTAGGGATGGGCGATAGTCGATAGTTCAGCACTATCGATTGAAAACTATCGATACTATCGATAGTTTTTCGATAGTGGCCCTCCCTATTCCGTACCTTCAAGCGCGATGGAGAATTTAATGTAATTGAATTGAATGATCTATTACTAGCAGGATTCGGTATATTCATGAGAGTACACAAAGATTTCAAACACAAAACGAATTTATTTAAAATGTTCAAAAATGATTTCCAGTTTTGCATTTTCCCTTGAGCCATATACTGCCTGAAGAGTGATAGGGAGAGAGTTAGAAGGTAGGAGGTAAAGTCGATATCACGAATTTTGTGTCTTTGCACAAGTGGTGTATATCCAATTTCTCGAAATGAGGTTCTCACAACAAACAGCAGGTAATAAAATACTGACACGAGCCTCAACTTTGAGAATACCAGTGAATTGGGGAGTTCATTCACACGAAATTCCCGGAGTTGAGGCTGCACCAATCGTCTCAGTATTATCACAGTTCTCCAAATGATGAGATTTTCATAAAAAAGCAAAAATCTATCAATAGTGGATGACCATCGATAGTACTATCGATAGTTCATGACTATCGACTATCGCCCATCTCTTCAAAACACAATGTTTAAACATCAATGGGGTGCGACTGATTTTCTTTTAAATTTTTAATCGAAATTAGACCTCATCCTGAGAATTTTGAAACCAGCCTTTCTCTTTTTGGATGAGTAGATAATTTTCTATGATTTTTCAAAGTTTCGAATGTTTATGACGTCACGCGCCCCTCTCCACGTCACGGGACCCCCCAGCCCACTGTGACGTCATAAGCGGTCGAAACTTTGAAAAATCATAGAAAAAGGTCTTCTCACGCTAGGAGGTGGCGGTTGGTGTCAAAATTCTAAGAATGAAGTCTAGTTTAGATTAAAAATAACAATAAACAGCTTTTCCTACCCAGGCGCACACCCCATTTGGTTTTCCCTCCTTAGAGTTCTGAAGCTTTCTGTAAGAGGATGGCGTTTTATATTAGAAAACTCCTGCCACCACACATTAAAAAGTACATCAAAAAATTAATTCACCAATGTTTTCTCAATTGTTTGTAGATGAACTGATGGGAAATGTGAAATTGTTTACAGGTGGAGGTGGAGGAGGAGGAGCGAAACCAGATGAGGTGAGATTCAGTTATAGTGTGCAGATTCTTAGTTTTGCAAGTAGAATGATAGGATTTTGGTTTATTTTCAATAGTGAAAATTCATTTTTGCTGCTTTATTATTACTTCATTCGTGCTAAATGAACTTGGTTCGACTTTTGCAATTTATTACAGAAGAAAGGAGGCGGCGGGGGAGGTGGAAAAGGAGGTGGCGGACAAGCGGCCAAAGGCGGTGCAGATAAGGGAGGCAAGAAAGGTATGTACCTGCAATAGTGGACCATGTTTTGCTGAAATCAGGCAAAACCAAAAACCGTAGATATGTGAAAAAAACGTAATATAATAATTAAGTAAACTTACTTAGTTCTAACTAAGATTACTTAGTAATGAAATAATAGAGAGAGACATTTTCCTATTTTATTTTAATTTATTGCTCTGCAGCAGTGGCTGTCACGTCCGATGAAGCAAATCGTAACTAATGGAGGCGATTAGAGACTTTAGAATAAGGCGAATCAACAGAAACCTTCAAAAACGTCTGCCAAGTGGGTGTGGCACATAGCTTCCTCGTATACATAACCCGATTACATAATATGTAATGTATACGATCATATTATGATCCGATGCATAGTAGTTAATCTCAAAACACCAATCTCTAAGTACCTTTCACTACTCTCATAGGAGACCATCTTTACTCTAATCTGGACAATCCTAGAAATTTTCATCAAATTCGGATGGAAAATGTAAGTGAGTAGATGTATGTGATTGAATCAAAAAAATTCTTAGCCTAGGCTGGGATTCGAACCCGGGACCCCTGGGGGATAATTCTAGGCGCTACCTCTGACCTATTGAGGCCTAGTGATGCAATGAATAGGATTTGAGATTCTCACAGGGGACCATCCCTCTATGAATGAATCCCTCTATCAAAAACCATTCTCTATGATTTTCATAGGGGACCATCTAAACACTACTCAGTAACATCCCTGAAAATTTCATTGAAATCTGGTAGAAAATGTGGACGTTATGGCCGTTACAAGGAATTCACGTTTTCGCATGTGCAGCAGCTACTATCAGTCCGGGGGTGATGATTTTCATAGGGGACCGTCTACGCACCAACCCGCACAATTCCTGAATATTTCATAGAAATCGGACAATAACTTCGTATAGTTATGCGTGTTACAAGGAATTCATGACAGACAGACACACAGTCACGGAACCAAAATTGTTCAGAAAGGTCTAAAACGCAAAACGCGGGTGAAAATTTTGATTTTGGAGAACTTTTTTTTTGTCCTTGAAAAGTGAAAACAAAGCTTCCGCTACCTTGGTAGACTCGGAAGCAAAATGGCATTTGTAAGGGATGGATAGAATGTCTTCGTCATGTTGCACGGAGTAGGTATTTCCTGAAACACCAGGTTTTTCTGCCGGGAGGGGGGTGGGAGCCGCCGAGTTGGTGGGTGCGGGGTGGGCGACATACGTACAGACGGTTGGGGTTTTATGTAATTAGATAAATACATGGGCGTTTTCGTAAGAGGTTTTATAGGTAGGAAATCAATATTTCAATTTAAGAAGTTCGATACTTCGGAAGAGAAGGTATTATAGGAGGTCCGCACTAAAACTGGGCAAAATTCTAACAAAAAATGCCTCTTAGCAATTTTTTTCAACTCTAAATTTTTTTCGTGTTTTTGACCTTAACTATGTCATTGAAATTGCATATTTACCTCATAAATTCGAATTTGAGGCAATCGTTGGAAAGAGTCAAATTTCCCAACTATCTACATCAAAACCAATCTCTTTTTGAAATTTAACGTTTGAAAAAGAAAGACAAATCAAGTCATGAGCAAAGTTTTGAAGTTTTTGTGGTAAATTTGACTTTTTTTTATCCGAATTTTCACTCTGAATCTCTTCCTATTTCGATGGAAGCTCTTCGGGAAAAAACTGCACATTATCACACAAAGGTTTATTATTTTTCTATATAGATCACACGTCTGCAAAAAACATGGCTTTGCCATTGTTACCACCATCCAACATGAAGAAAAACATCGATCGCATTACGGTCAGCTAAAATTTGAACGGAGATTAGGCCTCTTTTGCGATTCACACTCGTGTTTCTGCTTAATCGTAAGACCAACCCTTAATTTCTTGTAAGGCGCGAACGGTTTGTCCTACAGACTCCGCGTGGTCTTTAAAAATTCAATACTATCTTAAAATGATGGAAAAGCAATACCTTTTTATCAAAATTTTTTGAGTTAGGGCGTTTTTAAAATTTCAACCCTTAGAAGTGACCTACATCCACCAAAAGCTTTGGGGCACAACTAGACCATAAATGGAGCCCACATACCAAATTTCTTCAAAATCGGTCAATTTTTTATTCGATTTTTGGATTATACGTACCTTGAAACGTAAACCAACAAATTTTGAGGGGGGGTTAAAAAAAATTTTCTTGGTCGATTCCAAAGTTTCATTATTGAAAATAATAAACAAAAACATTCCCAAATTGTCAGCTTTCCAAAGGTTTATAATTTTTCAGGCTCACTAAGAACTTTGAGGACGGAAATGGTGTTCGAATTCGAAAAAACACGTTATTTCAGAGAAAATTAAGGGTTTTGTTCACCCTTCAAGGGTAATTGGTGAACAGCTCTTCAGCGTGTCTCACACATTAGGAATCGGTTTTACGCAAAATTTGCAACAATCCCCTCTTGACACATTCGACACGAGTCATTGACCGAAAAAGTTGCCAAAAAACGGAGTTGATTTTCCCCCATGTTCTTCACTTCCCATGCGGGAAGTGGGATGGTATTCATGCTGAAAACAATTCTATCGAAATAAAACCCTTTCGAACTTGTTCCTCTGGAAGTCCATCATCCTACGGAGGTTCTTGGACATTTACATTTACGATCCAGCCACTCTTTTTATCAAAATGCAACATGAAAGGAAAACGGACGATGATGCGGATCCGCGCCATACCGTGTTGAATGTGTTAAGACTCTTTTATTATCCCGCTTGAAAGCAACTTTTTTACTTTCAGCCACGCACAATGCAGAACTGAAGGCTTCAATCATACCACTTTCATCGATTTCAGTACTGAATTTACGAAAACGGACGTCTGATGAAATTTTCCGTACCTACCTACCTATACAAGGGCCTCATGTTCTCAAATGATAATATCATTATATCCTTACGAACATTCTGATACCAATAAAACCTTTTTTCAAAATTAACGAAGTTATGACTTTGGTTTATTATTTTCAATAATGAACCTTTGAAATCGACCAAGAAAATTGTTTTAACCCTTCTCAAAATTCGTTGGTTTACTTTTCTACGTAGAATACGAAAATCGAATAAAAATTTGGCCGTCCGTCCGCCGTCCGCGGCACTTTCTTCAGTTAGCATCGACCGATTTTGATGAAATTTGGTACTATGTAGGCTCCATTTGGGGTCTAGTTGTTGTGCCCCGAAGATTTTGGTTGATGTAGGTCACTTCTAAGGGTTGAAAAATAAGGTTTGAAATTTTGAAAACCCCCTAATTAAAAAAATTTTGACAAAAAGGTACTGTTTTTCCTTCAATTTAAGATTCTATTGAATTTTTAGAATTTTTTGAGACCACGTGGAGCTCTGTAGGACAAACCGTTCGCTCACTACGATAATTTAAAGGTTGGACGTACGATACGGCGTAGGATAGATAAATCAGAAACACGAGTGTGAATAACAAAAGAGGCCTCCAAAAAAGAACCTAATCTCCGTTCAAATTTTAGCTGACCGAAATGCGATCGATGTTTTTCTTCATGTTGGTTGGTGGTAACAATGGCAAAGCTCTGTTCTTTGCAGACGAGTGATCTGTAAAGAAAAATAATAAACCTTTGTGTAATAATTTGCAGCGATTTTAAAAAACATCCTATTTATTCCTCTACCGCACACTTGTGCATTAGGTTACTGTACGTAGAGGGTCCTACCGATCGGTTGATAGACGCAAAAGTAACCTACATGAACTTCGTAGGCTGGCTAATGAAATTATGGAAGTTTTGTAAGTATGAATGGTTGAAATGGTTAATAATACGAGTCTAAAAAGGACCTAATTATTAATTTTGGGTTTCAGGTGGAAAGAAGTGAGCAGAGAAATTGAACATTGGAGACGTTTGGATCAAAGGAGATTCTTGTTTCACCGCAATTTGTATTATAGATACCGATTACCTACCCAAATGTATATTAAGCTGAGGTCTGAATACCGTCGAATGCAAAGCACAAAAATTTTCTTGTGGAGACATTAATTTTTATAACTAAGTACCAATCTATCGTACAATAATGAAATACTGTGATACTTTCAATATACTCGTATAGGTGTTTTTACTTGTTCTATTCTTCGTCATTCCACAACCACAATATTTGAAACGAAATTTAGGAAATAAAATTGTATTCACGTCCATCAGTAGGTGAAGACAACTAACAAAATAAGTTCAAATCATGTAGGAATTTTCCAACTTGAACCTGTTGTCGGAATAATCGATTATTTTCTATCGATAATTTAACTGTAATTGGACCATGGTATCACTAGTGACATCAAATTTAGACGATTTTTCATGAACTCTGTGTAAGAAAATCGACCGTTAAGGGGGTCTCAGTCGGTCGCCGTTCGTTCTTAGTATTTCGCGAAATAGAAGGCGCAAAAACTTGAAAAGTTGTACCTAAATTTGAAATTTTAGAGGATTTTAGAAATTCATTAGTGCACGGCCCTAGGGAATTGAGAAACTGAAATATTGCCGCTGGAATCATCAAAATCGAACAATAATTGCCAAAGATATAAGGGAAAACATGGGAAAACCCGTTTATTCAAAAGTTGAGGACAAAAGTCCTCTTTTCCATGTTGATAGGTAGAGGACAGAAGTTTGATGTCAGTAAATAATTCCCAAGAATATCAAACAAATAATATTTTACACTTACCTACGAAACAACAATAATTCTCGTTCTTCCATGGCTACATGCTCCCCTCAGTATCACTCACGACCGGTGAAACCTTTGATCTTTCACTGACTGACCTGCAGACCTTCCCAATTCTCACAGACTTTTCAAATCAAGAATTGAAAAAACTCATCGAGATTAGATTATTGTCGGCTCCAAACGAAAACTACACCATTTCCAAGTAAAATATCCATGTAAAAGAAATGCATCATCCATGATACAAAAGCCCAAGCAATCGAGCGCAAAGGACCTTCTCTGTGTGGGAAGGTTTCTACATGTTTACCGAGCTTGTTCGCTCCCTAACCTAACTCTTGAAGTGACGCTAAGAGCCAAATTGATTTATTAAATAAGCAAATTTTGCTTGAAACTTAGCTTTCCGCTTGCACAAACTCTTTTTTGAGTTAATTCGTGAAGAATAGTTTTTGAGTTCGTGAATTATTATTCTCAAGTGTTCTTTTCTCATTGCCGTAGATTATTTATAAGTTGATAACTCGAACAAACATGGCTTCTGGACTGGAAAGTTATGTAAATCGTATCCTTTACGAACGTAGTAGGTGATTCTACTTACACTCACATTTTTGTTCTTACCTGATCAATTTTCTCGTTTGTGTACCTAATAGTTCTACTTATTCTTATCAGACCAAATCATTCGCCCAAGATATTAGAAAAATGTTCAATATCAGTCTGTTTCAAGCGTTTGAAGTCAAGTTCTCTACCAACTAGGTATTTTACTGGTGAGAACTTTGAGATACTGTTTAGTCCTTGCCAAAATTTGCGGTAAGCGTAGTACTTGGTACATAGATTCAGATAAACATAGTAAATAGATACTCTTTTGTACTTACCAAAAATAACAATAAACAGTACTAATAGGTTATTGTAGTTACCTATTACGTTATTGAAAGGTCCTAAGATTTCCTCCTGTATCGTGTAAGTACTTTTCTCACAACAACTATCGCATTGTTAAATGTTTATACCTACCATTCACGAGTCAGAAATCTAATGAATTTCATCAAAATCATCACTTTTATGAGAATAATCTTGTACAATTATATTTGGCCTATGTAGTGTGGCAGTTTATTAGTAGTCTTTCTCGAATTTGTAAAATTGATTGCGTTAGATTATTGTTTTTTCTTGACAACATTCCCTAGATACTGTCTCCATTGTGACTTCCGATGGACGAAACTTCGTGGTAAGTGTTGCCTTAAGTTTGTTGCCTTCTTAATTGACAAGGTTATTGGTGAGGGGAGGATAAATTGCGGCGGATCCTCAATATGTATGTACTTTATTTCGCATGTCGAGCTAGCTTTCGCCCAAGGGGCATCTTTCTTTATGATTTCCAATTGCTTTGGTAATAGATGTATGGTTGGATTTCATTTCTACTGTAGTTACATAAGTTACATCTATTGGCCCAAGCAGAACGGTGTTGGGTTTGGTAGGATTGTGCTTTACCCATTTAAGTTAAGTAGTTGATACCAGTAAGGTCCTTTCTCCAGGTAGCATTCGTGCTTATAATTAGTTATAAGTTTGATGGGATGTGGTTTGATAGCAAGGTTCTGACTTCCAGATCCTGTCTTAGATTTGATTTTTTGGTACTTTCGCATTATACGGGCGCCACTTAATTATGTTCCTTAATGTTTACGAACATGTTCGTAATTATGTTCCTAGGACTTTCCTTGTTTCGTAACGAATCAAACTATACCCGATGAGTCATAATTTCGCCCGCCAAACCAAAATTTATTGCTTCATTGCTTAACACAAGAATGAAGGGTTGATGAGTGAATGGAGTGACCGTGTTGTTGTTTGAGAGTTGGAGTCTATTTTTAATTTTTTTATTTGTTGGTACACGTTTCGCCAAAATGTTTGCCTGGTACTTTCGCACGAAAGTATGACTCATCGGGTATAGTTTGATTCGTTACGAAACAAGGAAAGTCCTAGGAACATAATTACGATAACCTAACCGCCGCAGCGCGCTGTATATAAGTGGCGCCCGTATAATGCGAAAGTACCAAAAAATCAAATCTAAGACAGGATCTGGAAGTCAGAACCTTGCTATCAAACCACATCCCATCAAACTTATAACTAATTATAAGCACGAATGCTACCTGGAGAAAGGACCTTACTGGTATCAACTACTTAACTTAAATGGGTAAAGCACAATCTTACCCAACCCTACACCGTTCTGCTTGGGCCAATAGATGTAACTACAGTAGAAATGAAATCCAACCATACATCTACTACCAAAGCAATTGGAAATCATAAAGAAAGATGCCCCTTGGGCGAAAGCTAGCTCGACATGCGAAATAAAGTACATAGGTACATATTGAGGATCCGCCGCAATTTATCCTCCCCTCACCAATAACCTTGTGGTAAGTGTGTTATGAATTGATTGGGTAGTTCTATTGTGGTAAAATAGTCCTCTGGGTGAAGAAATTAACGTCTTGACAGCTCTAGTCGGAGTTGAACACGATAAGCGCGTGGCCCAGTGTGTAGCTTGATAGTCCGCTCTGAAGTGTGGACAATGAAATATTTAGGCTTTTAGGAATGCCTTACTCTACAGTGAAATAAATGGGAGAGTAAGAAAAAGCACTGAGGTTTCACCAACCTTCTATACTGCCGTGCTAAGCCAGAAAGTCGTAACGTGAAAATTTGACCAAATTGAGTTATTGGTACCCTGGGGTTTTGGGGGTCGATTTCTATCGATTTCCGGAGTTTTAGAGTCGTATTAGAAATCCCTCAAACAAGCCTCCCGACTTTCACGTTAAGGCGTGTTAACTTGATTTTGCTTAGAAACTAGTCTTATCAGAGCGATTCAGAAGAAGAAAACTCGCATCTTGACACTGATAAGGGAATTTGCCCATTTTGACGATACGACTTCTTGCATTAAATCGGCATGTTAAGACTTTTTGTCTCTGAAAACTCAACATTTAGTGGTGACTACGTTTATACTCCAAGTGAATAAACGTTTATTTTTATTGATTCAGCAGTTTTTTCTTACACTCTGAACAGAGATATGATATACGATTGACTTTGAGCCAAGTAGGATGACAAAATAATCAATGTGAAATGGTTTCTTGAATTAAAATGTTAATTCAAATGAATGAATGTTTCAAGAATTAAAATGAACAGAATAGTCGTAACTTCGGGTTTACGACAGCGTAATCTCGTATCATCGTTTTTGACAATTTACACTCAAAGATGTTTAATTTGACTCTAGAAATCGATTCGGCTACTTGTTTCTTTTGGGTGAAGTCAAGATATGACTTTCTGGATTAGCACGGCAGTATAGAGGATAAAGAAACCCGTTTTGACTGTGCTATTGGAAGTGTCACATTGGTTTTATTGGTCTGCCTCTGTGGTAGACTGCGCAGTTCGTAATGGCTGCCTCTCCAGAACTGGTTTGGTAGCCCGGGAGCCGCCGTGGTGGGTGGGTTAGGGCCTGCCGAGACACCCCTGCCTGCAGAGCTCCACACACTCCTTATTCCGAAATAATCCAATTACATAAGTTCCTGTTTAACGTTGATTTTCACATTTTTAGATGCGTTTTTTTACCATATGATAACCGCTGTTGATTCCTTGCCTACATGTTAACATTTGTTAAATTATAATCAATTTGACGATTGTTGAGTACTGCCCTAACTGTACAATGAAGAAACATATTGAATTGAGTTATCACAGTTCAAGTAGGCCTTATCACGATTCTTCCCGGTGGTTTAACTCTCTGATTCGTAGATTATAATCTACTAGAATTTATTCATTTTGCTTGTGGAACTTTCTTTTCTTCCATACTTCGTCGCTTACGTTTTCGTGCTCCAGCATGGTCTGTATCTCTCTTGAGCATCCAACAGTAGTCAGCTAGCATATTGACGTCCCATCGTCCTTGGTAGCGTTTTTCCATTTCTCGAACGTCTTGGTGAAATCTTTCACCTTGCTCCTCACTGAAAGCTCCCAAGTTTTCTGGAAAGTATTCTATATGGGAGTGTAGGAAATGAACTTTTAAGCTCATGTTGCATCCCTGAGCTTTGTAGGCAACCAACATGCGATTCACAATGGATTTGTAGTTAGAGTCTTTCGAATCCGCTCTGAATATCCACTAGAACATGTTACAACCTGTGAACTATGTTCTGCAAGGCATCCTGACTTTTGAGAAAATCAAATGAACAACGTGTTATGACATGTTCTGGGCATCCTTACGCTTCTCCTTCTTCAAAAATATCCCATTCCCTTCTTCCCTACCTTCTCTATTTCAGTACATATCATTCCTGGGAGTGACAGGACTAAATATGAATGTGAAAATACTCAAGCAATGAGGAATTTCACCATGTCGGAATTCCCTATTTTTGACCCCAAAATCGGATTCAGCACCTCTAAAAAACCCCTGAGGCAAACTTTCAGCCGAACTTCCTAATTTACGAATAAACAAAACAGTGTAGAAAATACGAATGTTAAAAAAAAAAACGGGAAAATGACGTCATGCTGGAATAGTTCATTTATGGCCGCTTGAAGCACTGAGATCGAGAAATCCATAGTCCCCAGATGCAAAATTTCATGAAACAGTAAAGTTCGAAATCGAAAAACTGAAGAAAAAAATAGAAAAAGCGAGATGGGGAAAATTAGGTTTCCCCTGTTTTTGTTTGATAACTTTTCTCTTAGAAAACACGATTTCGTCGTCCCAATGGGCAACACTGGGAGGAGACGGCGATCCGAACAGCCCAATCAGCGAGCGTTCCCGCTGCATGTCTGTTTTCCCAGTTAGTTTTGAAATTAAACATTTTTATTGTCTCCCAAAAATAACAGGAGACTTATTTTCCGAAATCAGCCCGATTTTCATCTATCCCACACTATTAACTATTCAGGAAAATGCAAACAGAAATCGGTGAAATTCCTCATTCATAAAATTGACAACTTGGTAGCAACTACAGAATGGGGAATTTGCCTCAATTTTAGATTCTGGAATTTCAAGTAAATCCTATAATAGGGCCCTAGAATAACGTTTAACACTAGGAATAACCAAGGGGAAAAATTACCGTAGGAGAAAATGCCTAAACAAGTGAAGCCTCTGTTACAAAACACCGCGAAAATCGAGGAATATTGTTGACGTCATACGAAAAAAAAGACGCGAAAACAACTCCGACAACAGACAGAGTTCCAGCACCGCCACACAAAACGATCCAGTGAAATGGCTACTCGAATAATGTGATTCAAATCTTGAAACTAAATAAGAGAAGATGAAGACTAATAATGCTTGATAAACTAGTAGGTAGAATCGTATTGTATAAAGTGAGTAATATTGTTTCTTTTGGTCACTTTTGTGTCTGGGTTCTCCCTGCCAGTTCGCGGCGCACTCTTGTGTTATTCCTTGTAAGCTAAAAGTTCGTGAGTGTTCCGCTTCTGTGGTATGCGCCACAGAACCTCCTTTGAAGTCAGATTGGTAGAATATCCGTTACGTTTCACACATGGCTGCCTCTTACACATTGCCACCACATTTAAAATTTCCATCTTCCTTAGATTCTCTAAATTTTTTGGATGCGTTTTCGAGCAGCTCACTATGGTTTTATTCCATAAAAATAAACCCTCATTCGAAAAAAAAAGTGAGGCAAATTCCCCATTGAAGTTCAAGGCTGAATAACACCATACCGACAGTGAACTTGCAAAACCATATAAGTCCGATTTTTTTCAAAAATAAGGTTATTAGCTATTTGGATAGAATGAGACCCCCTTGATCCATCAAACGGAGCCAAACTGGCAAAAACTCGACTATCTCTTCTCTATGCGTCAAAAGCAACAAATATGAACCAACGTGTTAAGTCCACTTTGAAGCAAGTTTTTCTCGTTTCCTGTAAAATTTCTGGAAAACGACTTACATGGTTTTGCAAGTTCACTGTCGATACATGGAATTCAAAAAACCAGTTTTGCAAAAACTAGACGTGATGGAATTTTTTGAGTATTTTTTTCGGTTTCAGCATGTAAAAACCTATGGGAACTAGTAAAAAAATCGTTCGCAGGTTTTTGGTTGCAGACCTGTGTTATCTTTGAATCCAAAGCAGTCGCCATATTGAAAACTCGTTACTTCCGGTTTATCCAAGAATAAAAATATTTTCATAGACAAGACTTGGATCGTCCACTTCAAGTTGGAAATGATTGAACTTTGTGTTTAGGGAACGCTGAAGGGTTTCGACCAAACCATCAACCTGATCTTGGATGACAGCCACGAGAGAGTCTACAGCGCTACTCAAGGAGTCGAACAAGTTGTTTTGGGCCTCCACATCATCAGAGGAGATAACGTGTAAGTGAAGCATCGCTCTGAGTAATATTATTAATTCAGGTATCAATGTGGTTCTGTAGTAAAAAAGTCTGCCAAATGGGAGTGGCTCATAGCTTCCTTTAATCAATAACCCGATTGTACACATGATCCGATGCATAGTAGCTAATCTCGAAACATCAATCTCTAAAGTACCTTGACCTCTCTTCATAGGGGACCATCTGCTCGTCAATCCTCACAATCTCTGAGAATTTCGGTAGTAAATTAATGAAGAATTGACTGTTGTGAAAAGGAATTCATGACAGGCAGACACGAGACTAAAATTGAACCCATTTTTTTGAAAGGAGCTATGTGACATTTTCGGCCATTTTCACTTTTTTTAATTTTCTGGGTCTCCTTAGTTGGTTACATCCATACATCGATTGTGATTAAGAGGAACCTCGTATCATTGACGCTTCCCATAGAAAAAAAGGTTGAAATTGTCTTTTGAAAGGGGCTGAGAGGGGCTGTGAGCCATCTACACGTCAACCTGCACAATATCTGAATATTGTTGCAAAATGTGGAAGTTATGGCTGTTACAAGGATTTCACGCTTACGCATGCGCATAAGATACATTCAATTTGGGGGCCATGATTTTCATAGGGAACCATCATCATCACAACTCGGATAATTCCTGAAAATTTTATCCAAATCAGATGGGAAATGTAGAAGTTATGGCCGTGGCGAGGATTTCACGTTTGTGGATGTGCAGCGGCTACTATCAGTCCGGGGGTAATGATTTTCATAGGGGACGATCTACAAGTCAACCCGCACAATCCCTGAA
Source organism: Apolygus lucorum (assembly GCA_009739505.2). NCBI lineage: Eukaryota > Metazoa > Arthropoda > Insecta > Hemiptera > Miridae > Apolygus > Apolygus lucorum. The sequence goes on along the minus strand of CM019170.2, from coordinate 2,269,885 downwards.
AATTTCATCAGAATTGGATGAGAAATGTAGAAGTTATGGCTGTGGCAAGGATTTCATGACAGACAGACAGACACGGAACCAAAATTGCCCAAGAAGGTCGGAAACATAAAACGCGAGTGGAAATTTTGATTTTGGTTGATTGGATTTTACTTTTGAATAAACTGATCATACCTATACATCTTTTATGTTATGATGTTTTATGTACATACTTTCATCAAAATATCATTTTGATAATGTACATAAATAAATAATAAATAAATAATAATAATAATAATGTACATAAAACATCATAACATAAAAGATGTATAGGTATGATCAGTTTATTCAAAAGTAAAATCCAATCAACCAAAATCAAAATTGAAACATATTATGTTTCATTCAATGAATAAAGCTGGTTTTTTAACGATTTCAGTCCTGAAAAATCGATTTTTTTTAAAGGGGGTATGTGAGAGCATTTCAAATTGCAATTTGATACACTTCCCCTTGCTGAAACATTCTGGAGGATTGTAGAGTATAGAACTGTATTGGAATATTTCAAAAAATGGGATGTTTTGATCGTTTTGACAACTTGGGACAGTTTTTTGCGTTTTCCCTAAAGTTTCACAAATGACACATAACCCCTTAAAAAAAACGGGTTCAATTGTTCAGGAAGGCCTAAAACGAAAAAAAAAGAAATAGATACCTATGTTTGTTTTGGAGAACATTTTTGCTTCGAAGTCTGCCAAGGGAGCGGGAGAATCAAATTTTCTACTCGCGTTTTACGTTTCAGGCCTTTCTCAACATTTTTGGTTCTGTGTCTGTCTGTCTTGAAATCCTGTAACAGGAAAAACTATACAAAGTTATTGTCCGACTGCGATGAAATTTTCTTGAATTTTGCGGGTTGGTGTGTAGATGTCTCCTATGACAATCGTCACCCCCAGACTGATAGTTGCCACTGCGCATGCGCAAACGTGAATTCCTTGTTTCTGCCATAAAGCTGGATTCACATGGGACGGAAAGACGAGAAGTGGAGGGGGTAGGCGGAGTCTGCGGAAGATTCACATGGATGGAATAACCTTCCTCCTGGAAGCCTCTGAAATGATAACCTTTCTCTGATCTGTAACCTCGGTTGACAGTGTTTTGAATTTGACAGTGGTGGTGATGGTCATTTGTCGTTAAAATTCTTAAATTAAAAAAAATAAACAAAAGAGCGCGAGTGTGGAACCTCAGGGTGGCTGATTGTGGATTTCAACAATCAATTTTTTTTATCCAATAATCGATAGTTTCAATGGGTTTTTTCGACAAAGGAATACAATCTGGGGATACATCATCACAATTCCTCAACACATCAATTGCATCGAAACAATCGATTGTTGGTTACTATCGACAGTCGGCCACCAATAGTGCAACCTCCTCTAGTGGTTATCCACATGGAAAGCGGAAGACTGTATACAAATTTCTTCCGCTGATGGACTTTCCACTGTTCCATCAAGATGGCGGCCACCATTCTCCACTGGGGAAAATGCCTTTCCATCGTTCTGACTTTTCCATCCCATGTGAATCCAGCTTATCTTCTAAAACAGTCATTTTCAATCCAATTTAGTTGAAATTCTCAGTAATTGTGTGGGTTGACGTGTAGATTGGTCCCCTATGAGGGTAGTGGAAGGTACTTGGAGACGGTTTCGAAATTAGCTACTATGGATCGGATTATCTGTACAATCGGGTTATTGTTACGAGGAAGCTATGGGCCCCCAAAAGTTGACCCAAAAGCTCAACTTTCCAACTGTGTGGTCAGAATTATTTTCAATATTTTTATTAGTGGAGAAAACCGCGCTTGAATGCGAAAAAACGTGAATCTTTTTCAACGAAATCGACGGTTTGACGGGATGATTCGGGGGGTCTCCTCCTCTCACTCTCCATCCAACCCTCCTCCCGTCAAACCGTCGATTTCGCTGGAAAAAAAATCACGGTCATTCAAGCGCGGTTTTCTCCACTAATAAAAATATTGGAAACAATTCTGACATACCGTTAGAAAGCTGAGTTTTTGAGTCAACGTTGGGGGTTACAGTGGGAAATTAACTGACAGTTTCAGCAAGGCTTACGAACGTTCAAAAAAACTGTACATTTCCGAGATTTTCGAGAGTTTATTGTTCGGGCTCATTTTTCAACATCTGAGTCTTCTTTAAAACGTTTTATTTAGCACTAGGGCGATAGAGAATTTAACGCTCTTTCCAGCGGTGTAAATTACATTTGAATTTTGACTGAAAAATAAGGGAGTTATGGATGTTTTAATGGCGTAAGGTCGAAAATACGAAAAACATCTTAAAAGTGGAAAAAAGTTGGATTTTAAGAGGGTAAAAAAAATCAAGTGACAAAAAAAGTGGCAAATTAGTAGTAGAATCGAAACCTGGCCGGTGGTGCGCCCGAAAGGGTTAGACCCTGTAAATTGTATATCGTTCATATACCTGGAAAACCATGTAAGTCGGTATTTTTTCGAAAATAAGGTTTTGAGCTCTCTAGGTAAATTAGGGTCGCTTGATTCATTTAGTGAAGCCGTTTTCCAATCTGATGAATAGTTTTTTTTTATCGAGAAGGCATAGAAAAAACGTGTAAGTTGGTTACCTCTTTTTTCGCCGGAAAACCATGTAAGTCCTGTGTATGCCTCCATAAAAGTAAGCAGCTCACGCCGGTGGCAAGTTTCCATCAAAGATATTCAGTTTTTCTTTCTTTTTTTCATGTAAAAGTTTACAAAATCATAAATGGAGTTCGGAGAAAGTGATCATAAATGGAAACCTTTTTATAATTCTCAATTTCAGCAATAAATTCCACTCCTTGAATTCTGCAGACACGTGATTTTCCATACTGTGGCCAACCTTAAGATCACGACCTACTTGTTTTTTCCGCATTGTTTCTAAATTATTTAGTAGGATAATTTCAGATGAATTAATTGATTTGTCGGCTGTTTTACCTAGCTGTAGTGCTGATGTTAGAAAGAACAAAAGGATATCAGTAGAATTCTTTTGGTCTGCTTATGTTTTACAGGAAACTGTGTAAAATTAATGATACAAGAGATAATAATTAAGGAAATTCAGCTCTGACCAATCCCAACCCCTTACCCATCCCTAACCCACATCCAACCATTCCCTTACCCATCCACAGCTCATCCCCAGCCCAGCCCTGTCCTATCCCTAACTCATCTCTAGTCCATCCCTAACCCATCCTCAACTCATACCCTACCCAGCCCTGACCTATCTATAACCCCTAACCCAACTCGTCCCTAACCCATCCCCAACCGAGCCCTGACCTATCCCAACCCCCAACTTATACCCAGCCCTCCCTAACCCGTTCCTAACCCATCTCCAACCTATCCCTAACCCCTATCCCATGGAAGAATATTAGGAAGAATCACTCCATAGGGGAATCTGTGACGCTTACTGCAATGGCGCCACCTCTGGAAGCGTAAATGAACTATCAGCTTAGGTGGCCGATCGCAAGAGTGTGTGAATTGGGAGAGAGAGTAGAACGCAAACGCGAAAGTTACCAAAAGATGCCATTTCTATTGCGTCCTTACCTTCTTGCGAATCATCTCAGTCTTTTTTTTTATACAATAAGATTTTTCGTCAAGTTCTTTTCAGTCAGTTTCGTTAATTTTTGTTAATATCTTTATCTAGTTTCTATTTTCTACGTAATAATGAAGTAAACTTTCAGGTCACGTCCATCAGGCGTTTTCACCTAGGTGCCATAAGGTGGGAATTGCTAAGTGCATCGTAAAATCAATATTGAATAAGAACATAAATTTTTCATTGTGCTCAATGGAATAGGAAAAGAAGTTTGTGTATTTATATATTAAATGTAGAATATTTTGGGCCTTTCGAATTATGAACAATGCTGTCACAGCACTGCTGTGGCCAATCCAAACTGAGAAGAAAAAAAACTTTAAAGAAGCTATTATAACTTAATTAACTATTATTATTTGCCACAATGTTTTTCCTCTGTGTTCATACCTTCCCCCTTCTTCCGATTTTGTAATTAATAGTAACGAACAATAATTTTAGCTTCTTAGTCAATAATCAATAGGTAATAATAATACAGTCAATTATAGAAAATAGTCAATAATCAATAATATCATATTATGATCTGATTGTTTGGATCAAGTTTCGTATACCTACCCAAATTGGTCATTTTTTTTCATGAAAAAAAAACCGACATTTTCAACAAAGTAGGCGACTACCTACCTGTAGTCAGAAATACGAGTAGTTCCAGTTTGGTACTTTGCATTTCCCAACGAGCGAATTTAAAAAAAAAAAAAAAGCTTAACTATATTGTGGCCAGTTAAAGGTAATACAATGTTTTTTGTAAGAAGCGAATATAGATTTATCTACTCGTACATCAAGGTTAATTGAGAATTTGACGTGATATATAACTCAGTTGATGTAACTCTTTTTTCTGAACATCATTGTTGTTGCGCCTGTTGTCACGGAAGTGAGGACGTCCGAGCGAGCTAAAGCGTTGTAACTTAGCCTGAGAGGGCAGTTTGGTAATGCTGGGTCTTGGGTTCAAAACCATGCCCATCTAGAATCTTTGGAAAGTCGAGCCTTTGTCCTCATTTATTTGAATTTTCGGTCATGAGTGCATCTACAACTCTATCTATCGGCGTCCTCTACTACTAGCTGAAAGCTTCTCTAATCTTCTCTTCTCTAATCCTCTAGTAGAGGGGGATTTTTTCCAGCACACTTTTTAACCTTGAGTGACACTTCCTAATACTTCTTCCATGCCCTATCCCATCCCTAACCTGACTCACACCTAACCCATCCTCAATCCATCCCTAGTCTATCTGTAACCCATCCCCAGCTCATTCCCAACCCAGCCATGACCTAACTATAACCCCTAACTGTATCTAACTCATCCCTGGGTAAAACCCTTGTTTAAATGAAACAAAAGTACCTAGTTGCCTAACACATAAATTCAATGCATACCTAGTTACGGTTGTGATAGGTAAAGTGTTCCTATAAGTAATGGTTGTAATGGAGAGAGAAAAGTAATGGTTGTAATTGAAGAAATGGTAATTGAGGAATTGGTATTATATTGAATAATTTATTGCTCAACTCTAGTAATATTAAGACTGAAGACTGTCATTTTGACTCAAGGAGCCTTAAAGTTGGACTGCGTATTAGTCAACGCCTATGAATTTTCATTTAAATATTTTCCTTTTGCATCGATTTGGGTATTTTGTGTTACCTTTAAACCTGGAGAAAAAAATTGAGTAACATAGCTTATCTATATACATAAAACGCCAACCGTACGTATGTATGTATGCACGGAGGGATAGTGGGAGTGGGAGAGTCGGCGGAATCGGAGATGGGAGGAGTTAAAGGGATTGGGGGCGGGAGGAGTTGGAGGAATCGGAGGCGGGAGGAGGTAGAGGGGTTGGGGGCGGGAGGGGTCGGAGAAATTGTTTTTGCCTGCTTTTAGTAGGCTTTTCAACTAATAATTAAATAATAACCCAAGCTGGGTATATTTTCATGAAAATCTAATTGAAAACCATGTAAGTCGGGTGTCAAAGACTGGGTAAAAGCATGTAACTCCATTTTTTCGTTCGCTGAAGTAAATTTTGATGAAATTAGTCTCAGGCTCTTTGAAATACTACTGTTATCACGAGTTTTAAGGAATGGAAAGAAAAAACTTATTGTAAATGGGATGAAAACTTAATTATCTAGTTTTTAGTGTCCCCTGTAAAATCTGATAAACTCGACTTAGGTACATGGTTTTCCAGGTATGAATGGTATACTGAAAATCGAAAAAAACCAAGAATCGTGTAAAAAAAACTTTCTAAAAGAAATTGCAACACCATTGTTCCGTTCCTCAACCACACCTTCAACTGATAGATTTCTTTTAAAATTCTCTCATTGGTTCATGCTTCATGAATGGACTTTATGTTTTATTCCAGTGCGCTGGTGGGAGAGATGGACGAGGCTTTGGACGCGCGATTGGACCTCAGCTCCCTGAGAGCTGAACCCCTCGGCCAGGTTGCCCATTAGAATTCATCCTCTAACTTCACTCAAACCATAATTTTCCGCCGTGTACATAAGTGTTTCCTCAGATCCAGATTCGCTGTAAATGATTCCGATGTTCGTTGAAATTCCATCAAGCCTACTGTTTATTTATAATACGAATAGCTATTAAAGTAATTTACTTGGTACCTTCAGTGCTTTCTAGTCAATTCTTCCACACCCACCCATTAGTTTTTGGTTTATTATTTTCCTTAATGAAAAAAAGTAACCCTCTCTCAAAATTTGGTGGTATACTTCGATATATCCAATATCCAACAGTCGAATACAGATTTTTCTCGCTCAGTAGGGAATTTGCCTCATAATTTTTAATTTTTCTTTCGAAAGAGGGTTCACTGATATGGAAGAACTCTTTAGTGTGCCGCTCAAAAATGCATCCAAAAAATTTAGAGAATTTAAGGAACATGGAAGTTCTAAATGTACCAGAAGTCTGTGGCGTGAAGAGTTTTTCCTTACAACAGCAGCGCTACCTCTGATAGCGCACATGAACCAACTAGCTTAAGTGATTGAACAAACGAATGTGCCACGAACTGGCAGAAAGAACCCAGACTAGGGATGGGTATCGTTATAAAAGTATTGTATCGGAGTATCGATATCCCAAGTATCGTTGGGCATGAGTATCAATATTTTAAAACATCGAGTATCGATACTTTAGTGTCACAAACCATCAATTTTATCCAATATTCTCAAGAAAAAATAATTTTTTTCGATTTTTATTCATTTTTTACTACCAAGAGTCCAAGCAGAGTGATTTTCTCCATGATAAACAAACCAAAGAGAAATGACCCAAATTCTACCTTCTTCATTTTTAAGCCATTATGTTGAATTTTCCGCGAGAGCTGTATCGATATTCGATATCCATAAATATCGCATAGTGCAGTATCGATACTAAAATATCGAGTATCAGTAGGTGATCGATATTTTGAAATATCGAGTACTGATGATCCCATCCCTAGCCCAAACATGAAAGTTATGAAAAGAAGCAATTTTACTCACTATTTTTTACCTATTAGTATATCAAGCTTTATTAGTCTTCATCTTCTCTTATTTAGTTTCTATATTAGTTAGTTTTGATATTTGAATCACATTATTTGAGTGAATCATTCCTGTCACGAGGGCGCCTGCGACTCTACCTGTTGACATTCTCTGACACTATTTGCTGAAACTCCTTTCATGCTTTGCCAGAGCACAGTTTTGCTGGCTCCACCTTGCCAATAAGTCTTACTTTCCATATCTCTGTATTGGAGCATTAAATTCTACTTTCCTTACCTCCATGGTCACATATTCACTCTACTTTACTTACCATTAGCGATTAACTCCACTTTACTACTTTCCTCATTGCCATCTTGCCTATACATCATACGTTCCTTTCATTAATTGGGGTATCAAAATCTACTTTCCTTACCTCCAGGGTCATTGATTCACTCTACTTGACTTACCATTACCGATATCTCTATCAGGATCAAGGATCTCTGTCAGGATCAAGGATCTCTGTCAGGATCAAGGATCTCTATCAGGATCAAGGACCCTCGATCTCTATCCTGATCAAGGATCTATGCCAGGATCAAACAGCCTTGATCACTATTAGGTTCGAGGATCCTTGGTCTCTATCAGGATCAAGGACCCTTGATCTCTATCAGGATCAAGGACCCTCAATCTCTATCCTGATCAAGGATCTATGTCAGGATCCAACAGCCTTGATCACTATTAGGTTCAAGGATCCTTGGGCTCTATCAGGATCAAGGATCCTTGATCTCTATCAGGATCAAGGACCCTCGATCTCTATCCTGATCAAGGATCTATGTCAGGATCAAACAGCCTTGATCACTATTAGGTTCGAGGATCCTTGATCTCTATCAGGATCAAGGACCCTCGATCTCTATCCTGATCAAGGATCTATGTCAGGATCAAACAGCCTTGATCACTATTAGGTTCGAGGATCCTTGATCTCTATCAGTATCAAGGACCCTCAAAATTTATCCTGATCAAGGATCTATGTCAGGATCAAACAGCCTTGATCACTATTAGGTTCGAGGATCCTTGATCTCTATCAGGATCAAGGACCCTCGATCTCTATCCTGATCAAGGATCTATGTCAGGATCAAACAGCCTTGATCACTATTAGGTTCGAGGATCCTTGATCTCTATCAGGATCAAGGACCCTCGATCTCTATCCTGATCAAGGATCTATGTCAGGATCAAACAGCCTTGATCACTATTAGGTTCGAGGATCCTTGATCTCTATCAGGATCAAGGACCCTCGATCTCTATCCTGATCAAGGATCTATGTCAGGATCAAACAGCCTTGATCACTATTAGGTTCGAGGATCCTTGATCTCTATCAGGATCAAGGACCCTCGATCTCTATCCTGATCAAGGATCTATGTCAGGATCAAACAGCCTTAATCACTATTAGGTTCGAGGATCCTTGATCTCTATCAGGATCAAGGACCCTCAATCTCTATCCTGATCAAGGATCTATGTCAGGATCAAACAGCCTTGATCACTATTAGGTTCGAGGATCCTTGATCTCTATCAGGATCAAGGACCCTCGATCTCTATCCTGATCAAGGATCTATGTCAGGATCAAACAGCCTTGATCACTATTAGGTTCGAGGATCCTTGATCTCTATCAGTATCAAGGACCCTCAAAATCTATCCTGATCAAGGATCTATGTCAGGATCAAACAGCCTTGATCACTATTAGGTTCGAGGATCCTTGATCTCTATCAGGATCAAGGACCCTCGATCTCTATCCTGATCAAGGATCTATGTCAGGATCAAACAGCCTTGATCACTATTAGGTTCGAGGATCCTTGATCTCTATCAGTATCAAGGACCCTCAAAATCTATCCTGATCAAGGATCTATGTCAGGATCAAACAGCCTTGATCACTATTAGGTTCGAGGATCCTTGATCTCTATCAGGATCAAGGACCCTCGATCTCTATCCTGATCAAGGATCTATGTCAGGATCAAACAGCCTTGATCACTATTAGGTTCGAGGATCCTTGATCTCTATCAGTATCAAGGACCCTCAAAATCTATCCTGATCAAGGATCTATGTCAGGATCAAACAGCCTTGATCACTATTAGGTTCGAGGATCCTTGATCTCTATCAGGATCAAGGACCCTCGATCTCTATCCTGATCAAGGATCTATGTCAGGATCAAACAGCCTTGATCACTATTAGGTTCGAGGATCCTTGGTCTCTATCAGGATCAAGGATCCTTGATCTCTATCAGGATCAAGGACCCTCGATCTCTATCCTGATCAAGGATCTATGTCAGGATCAAAGAGCCTTGATCACTATTAGGTTCGAGGATCCTTGGTCTCTATCAGGATCAAGGACCCTTAATCTCTATCAGGATCAAGGACCCTCGATCTCTATCGTGATCAAGGATCTATGTCAGGATCAAAGAGCCTTGATCACTATTAGGTTCGAGGATCCTTGGTCTCTATCAGGATCAAGGATCCTTGATCTCTATCAGGATCAAGGACCCTCGATCTCTATCGTGATCAAGGATCTATGTCAGGATCAAACAGCCTTGATCACTATTAGGTTCGAGGATCCTTGGTCTCTATCAGGATCAAGGACCCTTAATCTCTATCAGGATCAAGGACCCTCGATCTCTATCGTGATCAAGGATCTATGTCAGGATCAAACAGCCTTGATCACTATTAGGTTCGAGGATCCTTGGTCTCTATCAGGATCAAGGATCCTTGATCTCTATCAGGATCAAGGACCCTCGATCTCTATCCTGATCAAGGATCTATGTCAGGATCAAACAGCCTTGATCACTATTAGGTTCGAGGATCCTTGGTCTCTATCAGGATCAAGGATCCTTGATCTCTATCAGGATCAAGGACCCTCGATCTCTATCGTGATCAAGGATCTATGTCAGGATCAAAGAGCCTTGATCACTATTAGGTTCGAGGATCCTTGGTCACTGTCAGGGTCAAGGATCCTTGATCAATATCAGGATCTCTGTTATCGTTGTGTGTTAAGCGACCTTAAGGGACAACATTTTCAAACCACCCTAGCTCGAAAACTTTAAAATTTAAAGTTTATTTATTTCAAATTAATGAATAAAATACCTGTACTTTTATATTTAATATAAAAGTACAGGTATTTTATTTATTTATTCATTAATTTATTTCAAATGAATGAATAAAATACCTGTACTTTTATATTTAATATAAAAGTACAAGTATTTTATTCATTAATTTGAAATTTATTTAATTTTAAAGAATTTGTCATCACTCAGAGCTCTGTGGGACCAACCGTTAGCCTAATGAGGACAATTATTACACGATTAGTACTGCTCCCTGCTACATAACTGTATTTCAATAAATGTGATTGCAATCAGCGACTAATTTCCAAACAAACAACCAGAGGTTAGTTAAATCAGATATTTCATTAGAATATTCACTTCCCTCCTCACCTGTACAGGCTTTTATAGATCTGAATAATCTTAGTTTCCTTCACAATTTAATTGCTGCCATTCAACGTCATTCAACAAACTCTTCAAAAACCTTTGAAGTAAAGGGTTTGAGAACAAAAACTCCTCACTTTTCAACTTCATCTTTATTTGTGTTGAAATAAATATTTTAAGTACAAAATTTTATTATTCAAAAAAACCTTTCTAATCAAATGGCGATTTCTTCTTCGTGACTCAATCAATACAAAACACATTGCAAATAAAAATTTAGATGCACAGATACTTATGTAATGTAGGAATGTACTTATTTGTAATACAATGAATTATTCAAGGAACTAGAATAACCGTATACCTGAATTATTTACAGTGTGGAGCAATATTTACATACTTTTTATATTTGAAAGAATTTAATCGACTTCCTCCACAGTTGGGCCGCCAGATTGACCGTTGTAGTTCTGCTGACCGCAGTTTTGGGCTCCCTGGGGGGCGCCTTGCTGGTGGATTTTCTTCATGAAGTGGACGCATTCGTTTTGGAGCTCCTGCAGTTTGTGATCGTACTCTTCCTTGGTCGCCAGAGAGTTGCTGTCCAGCCAGCGGAGGGCATCGTCGCATTTGGACCGCGCCGTTTCCTTGTCCGAAGGCGTCAGTTTGTCTCCAGCTTCGTCCAGAGCTTGTTTCACGGAGAAGATGTAGGATTCCAGTTGGTTTCTGGAGGCAATTCGCTCTCTTTGCATCTCGTCTTCTGCCTTGTAGCGATCGGCTTCGTTCACCATTCTGTCGATTTCCTCTTTCGACAGCCGCCCTTTGTCATTTTTGATGACAATGTTCTTGGATTTGCCAGAGCTGCTGTCTTTGGCTGATACATTGAGAATGCCGTTTGCGTCCAGATCAAACGTAACTTCTATCTGAGGAACGCCTCTTGGAGCAGGAGGAATTCCAGTCAGATCGAAAGTGCCCAGGAGATTGTTATCCTTGGTCATAGCTCTCTCGCCCTCGAATACCTGGATCGTTACAGCAGGTTGGTTATCGGAGTAGGTGGTGAATATCTTCGACTGCTTGCAAGGTATTCTGGCGTTCCTCTCGATGATCTTGGTCATGACTCCTCCAGCCGTCTCAATACCCATCGACAAAGGTGTCACATCGACGAGGAGAACATCCTGGATTTGAGAACTCTGATCTCCACTAAGCACCGCTGCCTGCACTGCAGCTCCATAAGCGACAGCTTCGTCCGGGTTGATCGACAAGTTCAGAGCCTTTCCATTGAAGAAGTTCTGCAAGAGGGTTTGAATTTTAGGGATCCTGGTTGAGCCACCTACCAAAACCACGTCATGGATGGCCCCCTTGTCCATTTTGGCGTCTTGCAGGCACTTTTCCACAGGTTGTAAAGTGTTCCTGAACAAATCTGCACACAACTCTTCAAATCGGGCTCGTGAAATCTTGGTGTAGAAGTCCACTCCATCGTGCAGAGCATCTATTTCGACATTGGCTTCGGTGGAGGATGACAAAGTGCGCTTCGCTCTCTCTGCTGCAGTCCTCAATCTTCTCAACGCTCGTGGATTATTCCTGATATCTTTCTTGTACTTCCGTTTGAACTCTTCAGCCAAATGGGTGACCAATCGGTTATCAAAGTCTTCTCCTCCGAGGTGGGTGTCCCCTGCTGTGGCTTTCACTTCAAACAACGAACCTTCGTCTATCGTGAGGATTGAAACATCAAATGTGCCACCTCCCAGGTCGAATATCAGCACGTTCCTCTCACCTTTCAAGTTCTTGTCCAAACCATAAGCCAAAGCTGCGGCAGTTGGCTCGTTGACGATCCTCATCACATTCAATCCTGCAATTGCACCAGCATCTTTAGTCGCCTGTCTTTGAGAGTCGTTGAAGTATGCTGGCACAGTAATTACAGCATCCTTGACTTTCTTCCCGAGATACGCTTCCGCCGTTTCCTTCATTTTAGTCAAAACCATCGAGCTGATCTCTTCCGGAGCGAACGTTTTCTTCTCTCCCTTGAAGTCGACTTGAATCTTTGGTTTGGAACAATCGTTGACAACTTTGAAGGGCCAATGCTTCATATCCTCGGTTATTTTTGGGTCGTCGTACTTCCTTCCAATCAACCGTTTGGCGTCGAAAACCGTGTTCTGAGGGTTCATTGCTACTTGGTTTTTGGCAGGATCGCCGATCAAGCGCTCGGTGTCAGTAAAAGCCACGTAACTAGGGGTAGTTCTGTTACCTTGGTCATTGGCGATGATCTCCACCTTCCCGTTCTGCCAGACTCCGACGCAGGAGTAGGTTGTTCCAAGATCGATTCCAATAGCTGACATGATGTATTCTTGGTATAAATTCGCTGATAAGTCACAATATCACAATCACTGATCGTTAAAATCACTTGACTCGCGTCAAAAGACTTTTAGTGGTAGTTGAACTTGCGTTCGAATCGCTTTCTCGTGAGAAACTGAAGTCCCGCCGCGGATCTGTCATATTTAAACGGCCGCGGGCAGTTCTGGCTGTTTCTCGACCCAACGGCGCTCTCCCATTGGCTGAGGCTCGACACACCCTCGACCCTTCCGACCGCCGTAGAACCTCCTGGACCTTTCTCAAACCATGGAAATCTCCTCGTTTCTATTTTCGTCTCGGAATTCTACAGAAAACAACAAATGATTGCATAACGGTTTATCATTTCCCGGTATACTCGTCGACCTGCCTGTAACCGACCATGAATCATCACGCAAGCTTTATTTGTCAAATTCATTTTGAAAGAAAGTAGGTACCAGCAAAACATCGTTATCTGAGAGTTTAGGATGCATTCATTACGAAATTAGGTACTTGGTTGCTGAGAAAGCACAAGTGAGTGACTTGGAACTCAAAAAAACCCAAAAAGATCGCATTATTTATTATAATAAATATTGCGCTTCTTTTGGCCCATTTCCGTCAGTGAATATTCGTTAGCGATTCTCAATCGTGTTTCTGCTATTTTATTCGTCCCAATTTCAAGTCCTTTTAGGGATTGAACGGTTGGTCCTACAGAGCTCTGGATGGTCTCATTCGATTCTAAAAATTCAATACTATTTTCAGTTGTTGAAAAATCTGTAGCTTCACATCTAACGTAACATTTTAACGTAACTCTAACGTAACGTTCTAAGGTAACGTTTTTTTATCTAGGACGTTATGAAAATTTCTTTTCATCCCTTTTTTCATCCCTTAAAAGTGGCTGACATCAGCCAAAAGGGGCACAACTAGACCCCAAATCGACCGACATAGGTACCAAATTTCATCAAAATCGGCCTATGGTAACTAAAAAAAGTGCCGCGGGCAGAAATTTTATATTAAATTTTTGGATTCTAAGTAAGCTTGGAAAGTAAACCACCAAATGTGGTTGGGTGGAGGGGGGGGGGGGTTAAATTTCTTCCCTTGCTCAATTCCAAAGATTTAGTCGTTCGTTATTGAACGTAATAAACAAAAACGCTGAAAAAATGTTGTTTTCATTGACAAAGCCTACCATATTATCGCACAAGGTTAACAATTAAGTTAAATTTGACAAAAATTGCTTAACATAGAAAAAAATTATTGGGTATCCGAAACACTAATTTGAAACTTTTTGGTTTATAAATCTCAATAATAAACCTTTCGAATCGACCAAGAAAAAATTTTTTTTCCACACCCCCTCAAAATTTGTTGGTTTACGTTTCAAGGCACGTAGAATCCAAAAATCGAATACAAATTTGACCGATTTTGATGAAATTTGGCATGTAGGCACCATTTGGGGTCTAGTTGTGCCACGAAGATTTTGGTTGATGTAGTTCACTTCTAAGGGTTCAAAAATGAATTTTGAAATTTTGAAAACGCCCTAACTCAAAAAATTTTGATGTAAAGGTATTGTTTTTTCTTCAATTTAAGATTCTATAGAATTTTTGAGACCACGCGGAGCTCTGTAGGACAAACCGTTCGCTCCCTACGAGAATTTTAAGGGTTGGACGTACGATAAATCAGAAACACGAGTGTGAATCGCAAAAGAGGCCTAATCTCCGTTCAAATTAAAGCTGACCGAAATGCGATCGATGTTATGGCTTCTGCGTGGCTTTGCAGACGAGTGATCTTTATAGAAAAATTATAAACCATTGTGTAATAATTTGCAGCGTTCTTTTACGGATTTCACGTTTCAAGGTAAGTAGAATCCAAAACGCTGCAAATTATTACACAATGGTTTATTATTTTTCTATAAAGATCACTCGTCTGCAAAGCCACGCAGAAGCCATGAAGAAAAACATCAATCGTATTTCGGTCAGCTATAATTTGAACGGAGATTAGGCCTCTTTTGCGATTCACACTCGTGTTTCTGATTTATCTTACGTCCAAACTTTAAATTCTCGTAGGGAGCGAACGGTTTGTCCTACAGAGCTCCGCGTGGTCTCAAAAAATTCAAAAATTTCTATAGAATCTTAAATTGAAGGAAAAACTATACCTTTATATCAAAATTTTTTGAGTTAGGGCGTTTTCAAAATTTCAAAATTTCTAAATTCATTTTTGAACCCTTAGAAGTTACCTACATCAACCAAAATCTTCGGGGCACAACTAGACCCCAAATGGAGCCTACATACCAAATTTCATCAAAATCGGTCAATGCTAAGTGGCAAAAGTGCCGCGTACGGCGGACGGACGGCCGAATTTTTATTCGATTTTTGGATTCTACGTACCTTGAAACGTAAACCATCAAATTTTGAGGGGGTGTTAAACAATTTTTTTTCATAGTCGATTCCAAAGGTTCATTATTGAAAATAATCAACCAAAATCGAATAAAAATTTGGCCGTACGCGGCACTTTTGCAACTTAGCATTGACCGATCTTGATGAAATTTGGTATGTAGGCTCCATTAAATAGTCTAGTTGTGCCCGAAGATTATGGTTGATGTAGGTCACTTCTAAGGGTTCAAAAATTAATTTTGAAATTTTGAAAACGCCCTAACTCAAAAAATTTTGATATAGAGGTATTGTTTTTCCTTCAATTTAAGATTCTATAGAATTTTTTAGAATTTTTTGAGACCACGCGGAGCCCTGTAGGACAAACCGTTCGCTCCCTACGAGAATTTAAGGGTTTTACGTGCGATAAATCAGAAACACGAGTGTGAATCGCAAAAGAGGCCTAATCTCCGTTCAAATTAAAGCTAACCGAAATGCGAGCGATGTTTTTTCATTCAAGCACCATTGCCGTCCTTAAATTTAGTAAACCTTAAGCGGGCTTCTGATGATAACCCTGTTTAGCGGGGAAAATCACCAAAATTTATAAAGAGAGTTTGACAAATTTTCAATTTTTAAGTGGAAATACCTGCCTACTATCCTAGTGTACAGTTTTCTGAACTGGTCATGATCTCGTGAAATGGAAAATTTAACAGCCTTTCCAAAGTACACTAAGATTTGAATTTGCATGGAAAATTAGGGTGTTACGATCCATCCACGACCATTTTAACACGTCCCGTGCGGAAGACGCATACGTTGCGTCATGCGAGTCGGGGCCACCAGGCGGGAGACGCATACGTTGCGTCATGAGCCCCTTCGTTTCAGAATGTTTTCTTAAAATCCGCCTGGCAGGAAAGTATTCCGAAGCTTGTTTACTTGCAAGAAATGGGTCCAGACTACCCACACAAAGCGTCGTTTGTGATAAGAACGAGGCTTTCACATTGTTTTATCATCTACAGTCACAGCAGGTTCGTTTGCAAGTGATCTTGGTTTTTCCTCAATTTATTACCTTATTTTGTGAGTTTTTCGTGGATTTTTGGCGTGGAAACGTGAAATAATAAAGGTAAGTTGTAATATATACTTCAAAAGCATGATTCGATGTGTAGGAAGTTCATATTCCTCGATTTTTGTAGTCCGTCAGTGTGCACTCGGTAGGTGCCCAGCTTCCCGTTGTTATCTTATTTGATTTCTTGTTTCATTTCGACTATTTTCAACGAATAAACTAACTTTCATCGCGGTTTTGATCTGTTATTATAGTGAAGTGTTTTTACTGAATTTTTAGTAACGTTTGGTGCCTACCTAATTCATTTCTAGATGACTGATGGGCCATCATCCTCCAAGTTCCAAGGTTAGTCAATTTTTTAGTCAATTTAGTTAGTTAATTTTTTTCACAGCTTTTATATTTTTCAGGTAGGTAGCAAATACCTATAAAATATTAGGCGAATTGATCTCATTATTATTTTGTTCGACTGTTCAAGTTTTTATTTTGTATGCAAATTTTGTTCAATTGTTCAATTTTTTATTCTTGTATGCAAATTTCTCTGTTTTCCCAGCTGTTCCATTTTTGACTGCTCTTTTTTGTGAATGTTTGGGTTGAAAATATAAAGTATAATTATATAATCTTCCGTGTTATATGATTGAGCTTTGTTCAGTCATTCATTGCAATAAGTGGCAATGAGTGACTAAACAGCTTGGAAACCCACTGATCACACCTGCCAGGCGGATGACGCATATGGTGCGTCATTAGCAAATTTCTAAGAAATCATAGCAATAACAACTTTTTAGTGCCATATCACATATATTTGAAGCATTCTGAGGCGATAGGCGAAAAAAAAGTTTTCCGCTTGGTGGGAAGGTTTACAAAATCAGACCCGCAGTGAACGTGTTAATACAGCAAGGTCGACAGCAGAAGAGACAACTGACATTTTGAGCGGGTGAAAAAAAGTGCTACAAGGAAAAAGTTGTTGTAGATTAGTTGTAAAAATCGATTTCTGAAGTATTGTTGTTTGGTTTACAGAAACCTTGTAGAATTCCGAGACGAAAATAGAAAGACGAGAGACGAGGAGATCTCGATTGATTGAGAAAGGTCCAGAGAGTTCTACTGCGCAGAGATGGGCGAATTCTTATTCATACTCGTAAATACGATTAAGAATACAAATCATATCTGCGATTTTATGATTATGAATACGAATACAGTTAAAAATATGAATACAAATACAATTTTTTTTAAAAATGATTTCCCTAAAAATCGATTTTTTAAAAACGATTTTCCCTGTAAATTTTACATTTTTAAATGATTTTCTCCCGAACTCTGGACATGTTTATGACCTAACATTGTCAAAATAATCAATCAAAATTCGAAACGCTCACCAATTCTTATAGAATTTTTCACGCAAAATCGAATGAGACCAAAACCAGGTCGCTGCGACCAACCGTATAGAAACTACGACGTAATTCACGCTAAAAATCGTATTTTTACGATTTTTACTGAAAATCATAAAAAGTTACCAACCTATGATTTTCAGTGGAAATTGTAAAAAAAATACGATTTTCATCGAAGATTTCGTCGTAGTTTCTATACGGTTGGTCGTAGCGACCTGGTTTTGGTCTCATTCGATTTTGCGTGAAAAATCCTATAAGAATTGGTGAGCGTTTCGAATTTTAGTTGATTATTTTGACAATTTTGGGGAATAAATCAGACCAAAATTCCGGTAAAAATCATAATTTTTTTATGATTTTCTGTGGAAATTGTAAAAAAAAAAATACGATTTTCAGCGTAAATTACATCGTAGTTTCTATACGGTTGGTCGCAGCGACCTGGGGGTGGTCTCATTCGATTTTGCGTGAAAAATCCTATAAGAATTGGTGAGCGTTTCGAATTTTAGTTGATTATTTTGACAATTTTGGGGTATAAATCAGACCAAAATTCCGGTAAAAATCATAATTTTTTAATGATTTTCTGTGGAAATTGTAAAAAAAAAAATACGGTTTTCAGCGTAAATTACATCGTAGTTTCTATACGGTTGGTCGCAGCGACCTGGTTTTGGTCTCATTCGATTTTGCGTGAAAAATCCTATAAGAATTGGTGAGCGTTTCGAATTTTAGTTGATTATTTTGACAATTTTGGGGAACAAATCAGACCGAAATTCCGGTAAAAATCATAATTGTTTATGATTTTCTGTGGAAATTGTGAAAAAAAAATACGATTTGCAGCGTAAATTACATCGTAGTTTCTATACGGTTGGTCGCAGCGACCTGGGGGTTGGTCTCATTCGATTCTGCGTGGAAAATCCTATAAGAATTTGTGAACGTTTCGAATTTTGATTGATTATTTTGACAATGTTAGGTTCCATAAATATGCCCAGAGTTCGAGAGAAAATCATTTTTAAAAAAACGCTGCAAATTATTACACAATGGTTTATTATTTTTCTATATTGATCACTCGGTCTGCAAAGCTACCGACCATCCAACATGAAGAAAAACTCGATCGCATTCTGGTCAGCTTTAATTTGAAACGGAGATTAGGCCTAGTTTGCGATTCACACTCGTGTTTCTGATTTATCGTCCGTCCAAAACTTAAATTCTCGTAGGGAGCGAACGGTTGTCCTACAGAGCTCCGGGTGGTCTCAAAAAATTCTATAGAATCTTAAATTGAAGGAAAAACAATACCATGATATGGAATTTTTTGAGTTAGGGGCGTTTTCAATATTTCAAAATTCATTTTCGACCAAAGAAGTGACCTACATCAAGCAAAATCTCGGGGCACAACTAGAACCCCAAATGGGAGCCTACATATACCAAAATTCATCAAAATCGGGCGGACGGACGGCCAGATTTTATTCGATTTTTGGATTCTACGCACCTTGAAACGTAAACCAATAAATTTTGAGGGGGGTGTTAAAAAAAATTTTTTCTTGGTCGATTCCAAAGGTTCATCATTGAAAAATAATAAACCAAAATGTTTCAAATTTTATTTCGGATACCCAATAAAATTTTGGATGTTAGGCAATTTTTGACAAATTTAACTTAATTGTTAACCTTGTGCGATAATAATATTATCGCACAAGGTTAACAATTAAGTTAAATTTGTCAAAAATTGCCTAACTCAAAAATTTATTGGGTATCCGAAATAAAAGAAACAATAAAAAAAAACAACAATAAAAATAAAACCTATACCATAATACCATATTATGGTAGGGAGGTAGGTTTGGTCAATGAAAACGACATTTTTTCAGCGTTTTTGTTTATTACGTTCAATAACGACGACTAATCTTTGGAATTGAGCAAGGGAAGAAATTAAACCCCCCCCCCCCACCTCCACCCAACCACATTTGGTGGTTTACTTTCCAAGCTTACTTAGAATCCAAAAATGTAATATAAAATTCCGCCCGCGGCACTTTTTTTAGTTACCACGGGCCGATTTTGATGAAATTTGGTCGATGAAAATGTGGGTCGATTTGGGGTCTAGCTGTGCCCCTTTTGGTTGATGTCAGCCACTTTTAAGGGGTGAAAAAAAGTGGTCGAAAAATTCAAAACGACCTAGATAATATACGTTAGATGTAAAGCTACAGTTTTTTTTTTCAATTGAAAATAGTATTGAATTTTTCGAATCGAATGAGACCACACAGAGCTCTGTAGGACCACACCGTTCAATCCCTAAAAGGACTAGAAATTGGGACGATAAAATAGCAGAAACACGAGTGAGAATCACAAACGAATGTTCACTGACGAAATTGCCAAAAAGATCGCATTATTCATATAATGAATAGGTAATGCGATATTTTTGGGGTTTCTTTGAGTTCCAAGTCACTCAACTTGAGCTTTCTCAGCAACCAAGTACCTATTTTCGTATGAATGCTCCCTAACTCTCAGGTAACGATGTTTTGCTGGTACTTTTCTTTCAAAATAAATTTGATAAATAAAGCTAGCGTGATGATGCTTGGTCGGGTACAGCAGGGGATCGAGTATACCGGGAAATAATAAACCGTTATACAATAATTTGAAGCGTTTCGTTTTAGATTACTTGTTTTCTGTAGAATTTCCGAGGCGAACACAGAAAGGCGAGAGACGAGGGGGATCTCGATTGATGAGAAAGGGTCCAGAACGTTCTACGGCGGTCGGGAGAGTCGCGGGGGTGTGTCGAGCCTCAGCCAATGGGAGAGCGCCGTTGGGTCGAGAAGCAGCCAGAACTGCCCGCGGCAGTTAAATATGACAGATCCGCGGCGGGTCTTCAGTTTCTCACGAGAAAGCGATTCGAACGTTCAAGTTCAACTACCACTAAAAGTCTTTGACGCGAGTCAAGTGATTATAACGATCAGTGATTGTGATATTGTGACGTATCAGCGATTTATACCAAGAATACATCATGTCAGCTATTGGAATCGATCTTGGAACAACCTACTCCTGCGTCGGAGTCTGGCAGAACGGGAAGGTGGAGATCATCGCCAACGACCAAGGTACAGAACTACCCTAGTTATGTGGCTTTTACTGACACCGAGTCGCTTGATCGGCGATCCTGGCCAAAAACCAAGTAGCAATGAACCCTCAGAACACGGTTTTCGACGCCAAACGGTTGATTGGGAAGGAAGTACGACGACCCAAAAAATAACCGAGGATATGAAGCATTGGCCCTTCAAAGTTGTCAACGATTGTTCCAAACCGAAGATTCAAGTCGACTTCAAGGGCGAGAAGAAAACGGTCGCCCCGGAAGAGATCCAGCTCGATGGTTTTGACTAAAATGAAGGAAACGGCGGAAGCGTATCTCGGGAAGAAAAGTCAAGGATGCTGTGATTACTTGTGCCAGCGTACTTCAACGACTCTCAAAGACAGGCGACTAAAGATGCTGGTGCAATCGCAGGATTGAATGTGATGAGGATCGTCAACGAGCCAACTGCCGCAGCTTTGGCTTATGGTTTGGACAAGAACTTGAAAGGCGAGAGGAACGTGCTGATATTCGACTGGAGGCGGCACATTTGATGTTTCAATCCTCACGATAGACGAAGGTTCGTTGTTTGAAGTGAAGCCACAGCAGGCGACACCACACCTAGGAGGAGAAGACTTTGACAACCGATTGGTCACCCCTTTGGCTGAAGAGTTCAAACGGAAGTACAAGAAAGATATCAGAATAATGCCACGAGCGCTGAGAAGATTGAGGACCGCAGCAGAGAGAGCGAAGCGCACTTTGTCATCCTCCACTGAAGCCAACGTCGAATAGATGCTCTGTACGAAGGAGTGGACTTCTACAACACAAGATTTCACGAGCCCGATTTGAAGAGTTGTGTGCAGATTTGTTCAGGGAACACGTTACAACCTGTGGAAAAGTGCCTGCAAGACGCCAAAAATGGACAAGGGGCCATCCATGACGTGGTTTGTTGGTAGTGGCTCAACCAGGATCCCTAAAATTCAAACCCTCTGCAGAACTCTTCTTCAATGGAAAGGCTCTGAACATGTCGATCAACCCGGACGAAGCTGTCGCTTATGGAGCTGCAGTGCAGGCAGCGGTGCTTAGTGGAGATCAGAGTTCTCAAATCCAGGATGTTCTCCTCGTCGATGTGACACCTCTGTCGATGGGTATTGATGACGCTGGAGGAGTCATGACCAAGATCATCGAGAGGGACGCCAAGAATACCTTGCAAGCAGACGCAGATATTCACCACCTACTCCGATAACCAACCTGCTGTAACGATCCGGTATTCGAGGGCGAGAGAGCTATGACCAAGGATAACAATCTCCTGGGCACTTTCGTCTGACTGGAATTCCTCCTGCTCCAAGAGGCGTTCCTCAGATAGAAGTAACGTTTGATCTGGACGCAAACGGCATTCTCAACGTATCAGCCAAAGACAGCAGCTCCGGCAAATCCAAGAACATTGTCATCAAAAACGACAAAGGGCGGCTGTCGAAAGAGGAAATCGACAGAATGGTGAACGAAGCCGATCGCTACAAGGCAGAAGACGAGATGCAAAGAGAGCGAATTGCCTCCAGAAACAACTCGAATCCTACATCTTCTCCGTGAAACAAGCTCTGGACGAAGCTGGAGACAAGCTGACGCCTTCGGACAAGGAACGGCGCGGTCCAATGCGACGACGCCCTCCGCTGGCTGGACAACAACTCTCTGGCGACCAAGGAAGAGTACGATCACAAACTGCAGGAGCTCCAAAACGAATGCGTCCAATTCATGAAGAAAATCCACCAGCAAGGCGCCCCCCAGGGAGCCCAAACTGCGGTCAGCAGAGCTACAACGGTCAATCTGGCGGCTTCAGAGCGGCGGCCCAACTGTGGAGGAAGTCGATTAAATTCTTCCAAATATCAAATTATGTAAATATTGCTCCCTGTTTTGTAAATAATGTAAATAATTCGTACTCTAATTGTACATTTTTGTCAGATGTACGGTGATTCTAGTTCCTCGAATAATTTATTGTATTACAATAAGTACCTACCTACATTATAAAGTATCTGTGCATCTAAATTTTTATTTGCAATGCTTTTTTGTATTGATTGAGTCACGTAGAAGAAATCGCCTTTTGATTAGAATAAGTTTTTTTAATAATAAAATTTTGTACTTAAAATATTTATTTCAAAACAATAAAGATGAAGTTGAAAAGAGAGGAGTTTTTTGTTCTCAAACCCTTCACTTCAAAGGTTTTTGAAAGTTTTGTTAGTCGTGACGTTGAAATGGCATTAAATTTGTGAGGAAACTAAGATTATTTAGAATCGACAAAGCCTGTAAAGGTGAGGAGGAAGTGACTATTTCTAAAAATAAATATATATTCAGATTTATTCATTAA
>CM019170.2:2207404-2246786 GCA_009739505.2 Apolygus lucorum | reverse complement strand
ATGCCCTCCCTGCACTCTCTTTGGAAGATGCCTACGACTGTATGGAACTGCCTGTTTTTGGAATGGTGAGGAGTTAGTAGTGAAAGTCGGATGAGTGGCTGGTGCGAATTGGTAGGTACGTCGAATGCTGTTGGAGATCTGGAGTAGTTCGGAACAGAGAGGGGTATACATTTAGGGAGAGATGGATAGTCAAATGAGAAATTTCACCATGTCGGAATTTTCTAACATATAACATAACAGGAGACTTGTTTTCCACAATCAACCCGATTTTGAATCTATCCCACACCATCAACTATTCAGGAAAAATGCAAACAGAATTCGGTGAAATTCCTCATTATCAGCGGCAATCTTTTAGTTTCTCAATTCCCTAGTTTGATGCACTGACGAATTTCGAAAATCCTTGATAATTTCAAATTTAGGTACAACTTTGAGCGCCGGTTTGTCAGAGATTAGATTAACCCGGAACGAGGAAGGAACAGCGACCGACTGAGACCCCTTAACGGGGATTAACTTATTTATTTGGCCGACTTTGGGCCGTTTAAACTCGAGCCCCACGAGACGGAGTTTAAACTCGTAAAGCCCTCTGGTAAGAGAAGTTCATTGATTTTAACATCGGTTACTTTCCGCTGCTGAGAAGGCCATCTAGAAATGAGTGAACTTGTCTTTAAGTTCAAGTTCACTCCATCTTCAATGTCCTAATAACCAAAGCAACACAGCCTCTCTTTGTCTCTTCCTTACACCCAAAATGTCAAAGAAATTATGCTGAAAGATCTAATTTCTATGATATAGAAAAAATCACAAGTTTTTTTCCATGCTCCATAAATTGTTTTCAAATACTATGTGTTGTGTCCATGTACACACATGTCTTGTTTTCTAGTTTAATACATCACTTTCCGATTGAAATTTGTACAAATTGTCATTTTTTCCTATACCTAGGTAACTAAAAAATCCTATCATTCTACTTGCAAAACTATGAATCTGCACACTATATCTGAATCTCACCTCATCTGGTTTCGCTCCTCCTCCTCCACCTCCACCTGTAAACAATTTCACATTTCCCATCAGTTCATCTACAAACAATTGAGAAAACATTGGTGAATTAATTTTTTGATGTATTTTTTAATGTGTGGCGGCGGGAGTTTTCGGTGTAAAATAGAAACAGAACTGAAAACCTAATGGGGTGTGCGCCTGGGTCGGAAAAGCTGTTTATAGTTATTTTTAATATAAACTAGACTTCATCCTGAGAATTTTGACACCAACCGCGACCTACTAGCGTGAGAAGACCTTTTTCTATGATTTTTCAAAGTTTCGACCGTTTATGACGTCACAGTGGGCTGGGGGGTCCCGTGACGTGGGGAGAGGCGCGTGACGTCATAAACATTCGAAACTTTGAAAAATCATAGAAAATGATCTACTCATCCAAAAAGAGAAAGGCTGGTGTCAAAATTCTCAGGATGAAGTCTAATTTCGATTAAAAATTTAAATGAAAATCAGTTGCACCCCCCATTGATGTTTAAACATTGTGTTTTGTAGGGATGGGCGATAGTCGATATCGAAATATCGATAGTTGGTGACTATCGATAGATAGTCATCCACTATCGATAGATTTTTGCTTTTTTGTACTTGAAAATCTCAGCATTTGGGGAATTGTGATAATGGAACTGAGACGATTGGTGCAGCCTCAACTCCGGGAATTTCAGGTGAATGAACTCCTCAATTCACTGGTATTCTCAAAGTTGAGGCTCGTGTCAGTATTTTATTACCTGCTGTTTGTTGTGAGTACCTCATTTCGAGAAATTAGACGTACACCACTTGTGCAAAGACACAAAATTCGTGGTATACCTCCTAACCTAACCTTACCTCCTAACTTTACTCTCTCGCTATCACTCATCAGCAACAACAAATCGTTATTGACTACGAAACGTGAGAGCATGTCCAAAGCAAATGCTGAACGCTGCTGGTAATCTCCAGGTTTTAATTGTTGCACAATTGCCAGCTTATAGGGATGGAGATGCAACTCACGTTTTATGATCCGTCGAACAGAAGAGTGGGAAATTCGCAGGGCCTGAGCGTGTTGCCGTGAGGAACGAGCAGGGCTCTGCAAAACAGCTGCTCTCACCCTCTCCACGTTCTCAGGGGTCCTTGTCGTCCGTGCTGGGCCAGGTGGTTTTTGTTTGGTGATCACACCCGTAGTGCGAAATGCATTGACCCATTTGATGATAGTTTTCCGATCAGGAATAGCACCGCGTCGAGGAACATTGAACCTGATCCTAAATGCGCGTTGAACTGCCACCACTGATTCATTGTTTTTAACAAACGCGTCGTACATGAACACACGATGCTCCACACCCCATCGCTCCATGGCGGCAACTAAACTGCATCCCCTAACGGTTCCAACGAGACCCCTCCCACCTGCCTACCCCCTCACCATTCGGAGAACCCCCCCCCCCTTACTTTTGGGGACGTTCCCGTGACTCACCCTGTATTTTATTACCAGCTGTTTGTTGTGAGTACCTCATTTCGAGAAATTAGATATACACCACTTGTGAAAAGACACAAAATTCGTGGTATACCTCCTAACCTAACCTTACCTCCTAACCTTACTCTCTCGCTATCACTCTTCAGGCAATATGTGGCTCAAGGGGAAATGCAAAACTGGAAATTATTTTTAAACATTTTAAATAAATTCGTTTTGTGTATGAAATCTTTGTGTAATCTCATGAATATACTGAATCCTGCTAGTAATAGATAATTCAATTCAATTACATTAAATTCTCATTTGGCTTGTAGGTACGGAATAGGGAGAGCCACTATCGATAGTATGATCGTTTTTAATCGATAGTATCGACCTATCGATAGTGCTGAACTATCGACTATCGCCCATCCCTAGTGTTTTGATCGGCGTATGCGAAGCGGATTGCGTACTTCTAATTCGATCATCTGATTCAACGTGAAAAGGTGATACCTATATACCTATATAGAGAGTTCCTAAAGACGATTTTGGCAGGACTTGTGGCAGGACCTTAAAACGAAAAGATCCAATTATTTTGAGTTTTCATATTAAATATGAAATTTTAATGTAAATATTTAAATCAATTTTTATGTAAATTTTAAATTAAAATGTATTTAAATTTTATATACAATTTTGTCCAATCGAAAAAACAAAAAAAAATATTTAAAAAATCATCGAGATCCACTGAAAAACCTATTCGCGCCTACGGAGGTTTTGAAGTCGGTCAAAAATAGTCGTACTTAGGACCTAATTTTACTTTAGACATGAAATATTTGCACTATTAATTTGGGATACTAACACTTGTTTTCATAATGGAATTTATTCTACGAATTGATGAGAATGCAAACCGTTACTATTATTAGTCAGTGTTTATTTTGAACTGGGCGTCCCTGTTTTGATCAGTACTTGCAGTACATATTTAGTGAGTTTATCACCTTAACATCTCAATTATAGTTGAACTCACCTTTGCCTTTTCCCATGTTCGGCTGGAATAATACGAGCTGCTCACTGGTTGTTGATGAATCAGGCGAGAACTTGGGGAAAAAACTGGGGTATCCGAGGGAAACTACAGCGTCTCTTCTGCATTCGCCCCCAAAAAAATTCCTTCTTCCCGATGAGTCTAATTTGGGAGTTTGGCACCTCGGCGCGCATTTTGGCTCAAACCGATGGAGGGGTGGAGAAGTTCGCTTTGCGCTGTTAGCTGAGGCGCAATCAAGGTCAGCGGCTGCAAGGTCGATTCTAAATTCATCGAAAGTTTAGGTGGTCATTCGTACAACCTCCAACACGGATTGAGAGTTGATTTCACAGATTCCTTATTCTGGTTAAATCAGAGTTATGCAGTACGTGCGAATTTTTCATCGTTTTTGCCTCATCACTTATTCAGCAGTTCAAAAAAATTTCAAACTCAAACATCTCAAAAATCTGGTCTTCCAACTCAATGCTCTCACCATATCCTACCTACCGCAGATGGCTTACGCTCCGGGATTTTCAAGTACTGACTTCGTCGAAGCGTACCTATCTCAAAAGTGGCCCAACTCCACCGTGATCTACACTGACGGCTCAGTAATTAACAAAAAAACGGGGTGCGCATTCTATGATAGCTCCAACAAGTTCTCTAAAAGCTTCCGCCTCTGGAATCGAGCTAGCATATACTCTGCAGAAGCATTCGCCATAGTACAAGCTCTAATATACGCTCAAGACCTGGGAGAGTCTTGTAAAAGTGTAGTTCTGCTAACCGACTCCCAAAGTATAGTAAAACAATTGTGCCATCTGACATCTAATTCACGTCTCACTTACCTCGAAACAGAAATAATGAAAAATGCGGCAACCCTTCACAATCAAAGAAAACAAACGTACCTAATCTGGATTCGAGGGCACAAAGGAATTCGAGGCAACGAAATAGCGGACGAAAAGGCGAGAAAATCTATTTTCATACCACAAACATTAATATAAACCCCCCCCCCCCTGTTTCACCTACACAGATTTAAAGATAACATTTGCCCAACACCTTACCTGTAAATGGAAGATTTACCACCTCAACTACCATGGGGGCAACGATATACCGCGATGTTTCCCAAACCATCCAAAATTAGTTGGTTTAGGCCCCAACCATCGACCTCAACCACTAAATTCCTTAAAACAATGATCAGACTGAGAGCGGGGCATGCACTATGTAAGGCTTATCTATACAGGGTGCCTCTCGACTTCTGCTGGAATTTTTATCAGCATGTTCTGTCTCCTCTGATCGTGTGTGGGGCAAAGCAGGAATATGTGTTCCATCGTTTCCTCTTCATCGTTGCAAGAATCACACCTATTGTCACTAATCATCCCGTACTTATACAGGGTGTCACCCTAACTCGAGGACCAAACTTCAAGGATCGATTCTACAACTAATTTGCAAACTTTTTTGTCTCTTGACATTTTGCTTCCTCACTACCGAAGGTAGGGAAGCTTTGTATTCGTGAAAGAAGTGAAAAAAAAAATGTCCTCCAAAATCAAAATTTCCACTTGCTTTTTGCGTTTTAGAGCTTCCCGAACAATTTTGGTTCCGTGTCTGTCTGTCTGTCTGTCTGTCGGTCTGTCGGTCTGTCTGTCTGTCTGTGGTCAATCCTTGTCCCGGGCAAAACTATACTAACCTGTGGTCCGATTTTGATGAAATTTTCAGGGATTGTGCGGGTTAGGTCCTAGACGGTCCCCTATAAATTTCAGCACCTTCGGATCAGCTGAGTGAGCTCCAAGGCCATTTTCTCTCCTGTTGAACGCAGGAAGCTGAAATTTGAGAGGCAGGGTCAATGGAGAATGCTGAAGGTGCCTGAGTGGTCACTGATCAGCTGAGTGAGCTCCAAGGCCATTTCCTCTCCTGTTTTTCGCCAACTGATTCTATACGTCCATGTTACAATGAGTGAGGAAGCTATACTGCCCACCCAACTTGGCAGACGTTTTTTTTAAACGCTTTAAAATTATACTTTTTTCACTTTTAAGATTTTGTTCGTGTTTTCGACCTTGAGCCATTAAAACGGCCATAACTCCCTCAATTTACTGGATAAACTCAAATATGAGTATACCGTTGGAAAGAACGTTAAATTTCCTATCGGTTCATCAGGACACGAAAGCTTTTCAAGCCTTTCGTATAAGTGAATAAATTGGTCAAAGTCAGAAATTTAAAACTTTCTCGAAAATCACCATTTTTCAGGCTGACTCATCTTATGTAATAAACAGCCGTATCGACGGGCACTCAACGGAAAAAACTTGCCCAGAATCTCAGCTTTCCAACGGTCTATCAATGTTTCTTTTTAACATTCAAATTAGAAGAGTAAATGAAGTTTGAATGCCAGAAAACGTGTGTTTTACAAGCAAATCCAGTGTTTTAAGCGGTTTCTGGTCCCCCTCGACCTCAAGATGGCTTGACGATTTTGGTATCATTTCCTATGTAATTTTCTACGCTGAATCAAATAGTGATACTTCCGAATAGTTCCGACTGCTAGAAAGTGGATTTTTCGAAGAAAACCTTCGTTTTTCGTACATAAAATACGCATTAGTCTTAAATGTGGTAGTGATCATGAAGTAACACCTTTGAACTCAACAATAACTTCAATCAACTAGAAATTCGGTGTTTTTATTGAGTTAAAAGGTGTTACTTCATGCTCACTACCACATTTAAGAATAATGCGTATCTTATGTACGAAAAACGAAGGTTTTCTTCGAAAAATCCACTTTCTAGCAATCGGAACCATTCGGAAGTATCACTATTTGATTCAGCGTAGAAAATTACATAGGAAATGATACCAAAATCGTCAAGCCATCTTGAGGTCGAGGGGGACCAGAAACCGCGTTAACCGCGGGTTAAAACACTGGATTTGCTTGTAAAACACACGTTTTCTGGCATTCAAACTTCATTTACTCTTCTAATTTGAATGTTAAAAAGAAACATTGATAGACCGTTGGAAAGCTGAGATTCTGGGCAAGTTTTTTCCGTTGAGTGCCCGCCGATACGGCTGTTTATTACATACGATGAGTCAGCCTGAAAAATGGTGATTTTCGAGAAAGTTTTAAATTTCTGGCTTTGACCAATTTATTCACCTATACGAAAGACTTATAAAGGTTTTGTGTCCTGATGAACTGATAGGAAATTTAACGTTCTTTCCAACGGTATACTCATATTTGAGTTTATCCAGTAAATTGAGGGAGTTATGGCCGTTTTAATGGCTCAAGGTCGAAAACACGAACAAAATCTTAAAAGTGAAAAAAGTATAATTTTAAAGCGTTTAAAAAAAATGTCAAGAGACAAAAAAGTTTGCAAATTAGTTGTAGAATCGATCCTTGAAGTTTGGTCCTCGAGTTAGGGTGACACCCTGTATAAGTACGGGATGATTAGTGACAATAGGTGTGATTCTTGCAACGAAGAAGAGGAAACGATGGAACACATATTCCTGCTTTGCCCCACACACGATCAGAGGAGACAGAACATGCTGATAAAAATTCCAGCAGAAGTCGAGAGGCCCTTCAACGTAGACTCCCTCCTTTCCAAGGAGAACTCGATCGTCTACGATGCCTTATTCACATTTCTTTCGGAAATAAATCACAAAGTCTAAATGTGATATCATTTTACTTTATATGATTTTGGTTTATTATTTTCAATAATAAGCCTTTGGAATCGAGCAAGAAAAAAAAATTTTAACCCCCCCTCAAAATTTGATGTTTTACGTTTCAAGGTACGTAGAATCCGAAAATCGAATAAAAAAATTTCCGTCCGTCCGCCGTACGCGGCACTTTTCTTAGCAACACTGGACCGATTTGGTTCAAATTTGGTATATGGGCTCCATTTGGGGTCTAGTTGTGCCGCGAAGCTTTTGGTTGATGTAGGTCACTTCTAAGGGGTGAAAATTAAGGGTTGAAATTTTCAAGAGTGCCCTAGCTCGAAAACTCTCGAAATAAAGGTATCGTTTTTTCACCAATTTTGAATAGTACTGAATTTTTAAAAAATTTTGAGACCACCCGGAGCTCTGTAGGACAAACCGTTCGGTCCCTACGAGTACTTGAAGGTTTTCCTTCGATAAAACAGAATCATGAGTGTGAATCGCAAAAGAGGTCTAATTTCCATTCAAATTTTTCGGACTAAAATGCGATCGCTGTTCATTTCTTCTTTTTTACTTTATTTTATTTAGGCGCATGCAACCTGTTCTGGTCATGGACGCCAAATACAAAAGTTAACAATTATTATTTAAATTTCATAATACAAGCGAATTTTTTTTAGTTTTTCAAAAATTGGTCTCAAGAAGGTTGAATTGTTTCCTAACAACTGTCCAAGGTCCTGCGGAAGTACTGGAGGAATGCTACGAAAAACTGGACATTCCGTTAGCAGGTGGCAAACAGTCAGTTGACATCCACAGATGTCGCAAACAGGAGGAGGAATCCGTATCTTGGACATGAGGTAACCATGTGTCAGTCGTGTGTGACCAATTCGCAGTCTTGTCAAGATGACCTCTTCTTTTCTTGAATGCGTTATCGTTCCATCTTCATTCACTCTTGTTCTGCTCGATGATGACCATGGTGAGACATCTTTTTTTATTGCCCAAAGCTTTTGATGTTGCATAAAACCCCAGTCCGATTTCCAAGAATTCCAAACAGAAATTCTCAAAGTGGAAATGTGGTCGGAACGAATGTATAAGGGAGATGTTATGCTTTCCTCTGCGGCAGCTCTTGCTTGTCGGTCAGCTATCTCATTTCCAACTATTCCGTTATGGCCAGGTACCCAACAAATAATAACGGTAAGGTAAGGTGGGGCAAGTGCAGAAACGGGGTAAGTGCGTAAGTGGGTCATAACTGTTGCTATTGAATTCAAAACTAGACGCCATCTACAGACTGCGTTGGCAACTATATGCCTTCTAACACTTGTCCGCCAGAGAGCGCTAACGCCAATGGCAATCTCACCAGAGGGTTATGAAGTCACGTTGTGCCTTTTCAGTCTGCTGCAAAGTTGGTGGTCCCATCCTCAACCATTTCCATCGGCCGAATTGGTGAGTATTTTGAACTGTTTCTGAGGTTAATCTACAAGTTCTGTAGTTGTATTTCACTCTTATAACTGAATAAAAACGTAATATTTTTTAATCAGTGAGTTACGCCCTACCACGCACTTACCCCACTAGTTTTTCAAAAAGGGGTAAGTGCGTGGTAAAAACCTGGGAAAGTGCGTGTTATCACGCACTTCCCCCTGGGGCAATTACGTGGTATCCCACCCTTGCCACAGGGTTTCTATTGGTACCTATTTACTCAAGTTTGAAGGTTTCGCCTAATAGGTATATTTTTCCAGCATTAATTGGTTCAACATTTCTGCCTTATTTTCATCAGATATGACAGGTTTTAGTGAGTTTTTGAAGAAAATTAAATTTTTAAAATAATTTATCATAAATTACCTACTTTTATCTTGATAATTTAAGTATAATAATATTACCATTCCAAGTAAGTATAGGAACATATATTATATGGTATATAACTTTCTCTTTCATTGTTACAGTTCTATTTATGCGGTTTTCTCGTCAAAATGGTGAGAAATTACCTGAGGAAGACTGACAGGGGTAAACAATACTCCCAAGAAGATTTCATTCATATTGTGATTTAGCATGTAAAAAAGTTATATTTTGATTCATAGCATGTATTTTTATACCTAAAACCTTTAAAATGTATTCAAGTTATGTTCAAGTTCCTGTGGACTTATTAAAAAGAGTTTATCGATGGTGTTTGGTATTTTCGTTTTTCACCCTTCTTGTCCTGGTGTTGACTTGATGAATTTCAAAAGTTAATAACTCAGTGAATTTTTGTCCGATTTTGAAATTTCAATTTGCAAAATCCTTGTTGGAAGATGCTCCTTTCGGCACTTGCCCCAGCGAAAGTAGCAGGCAAGTTCCAAGCTTTTCACAGGCCAGTTATGCACTTACCCCGTGTTGACGGGGCAAGTGCGTAAGTCGGACTTGAAAAACCTTTTTGATGATAATGCTAATAATTTTCAAGGTTATGGAAAAAACAATTATATATTTGAAAACAGGGGATTCATAGGTACCAAGAGCAAAAAGAAATATTAACTTAACATCAACGGCAGATTATTGAGGTCTTGTTGAAGGTGAACTTTGCAAAACATACCACGCACTTGCCCCACCTTACCTTAACGCCTTGAAGCCTAAGTCGCTGGACAGAGAAGAGAATATGCTTCACCAATGGGTGTGCGTCCACTCCTTTTTTAATTGCTTGAATGGCGCTAAGTGAGTCAGAACACACCAGAACTCGCTCTTCTCCCAAGGTAGCTAGTGTCAATGACTTATGAATTGCATAAAGTTCGGCGGAGAATATGGAGCAGCTTGGAGGCAACGAAAACTTGTGAGCGCCTGAATCGACATAGACAGCACATCCGACCCCACTGGACGTTTTTGAACCATCACAATATGCAATGGTACAGGGTGACACATTAGCAATGATCTCATAGAAAGATGCGAGGAATTCGGGTGGTAAAGTCGATTTTTTGGCATATTTCGTGAGTGTCAGACAAAATTGTGGTGGGACTAGGGTCCAAGGTGGGACTGGACAAGTGCTTTCAATGACAAAATCCGGAAGTGTCAAGGAATGAGAGAGCAAGTCCGAGCGGATTAAATCAAGAGATGTATTCAGGTAAGAAGGTGAGCCGAGTGGAGGTGGATGTATTGGAATTTCGTGGAAGGGATGATAGGCAGAAGCTTTAATTTTGGCTGCATATCCCAAGGCCAGTATACTTCGTCTGTAAGAGAGCGGTAATTCGCCAGCATCAACGTTCAAGCTTGGGATCGGGCTCGATCGAAAGGCTCCGGTTGCGAGGCGAATTGCTTGATTATGGACAGGGTCGAGGCGTTGCAGAGTTGTTGGTTTTGCAGTTCTGTAAAGAATGGACCCATAATCCATTTTTGCTCTTACGTATGCCCTGTAGAATCTGAGCATGCAAACCCGGTCGCTTCCCCATGAAGTATTGGCCAGGGTCTTTAACAAATTTAGCGCCTGTAAAGTGTTTGTTTTTAATTTTGATACGTGTTTGTCCCAGGATAATCGTCTGTCTAGCTCCATTCCCAAATAACGGACATTGTCTGAGAATTTTATATGGTCATTTTCTATCGTTAGAATTGGTACGCTTGGATTACGTTTCCGAGAGAAAATCATTGCAGTTGTCTTACGTTTGGAAAAAGATAGACCTGCTGCATGCGTCCACGTGATCAAGTGATCAACAGTAATTTGCATGTGTTCAGTGATCTTCGAAATTAGAGGCGCAGTGGTGTAGATCAAAAGGTCGTCCGCAAATAGACAGGCTTCAACTGGATGTGAAACTTTTTCAGCACATCATCTATAGCCAGTGAGAACAACACTGGGCTAAGAACACCTCCTTGTGGGACTCCTACCTCCTGCTTTCGTTGACTTGAGATTGCACCTCCATTGAGAACTTGGAACCTTCTATCTTCCAAATAATTTTGTATGAAAGCAAAAAATTTGCCTCCGATTCCTCGTTCATCAAGAGCTTTCATTATATGAGTGCGCGAAACGCGATCAAATGCATTTTCAATATCAAAAAAACACGGCCAACACCTCCTGTTTGTTTTGAAATGCTTCCTTCACATATGTCTCAAGGCTAACTAAGCAGTCAAGTGTAGACCGCCCTTTCCGAAAACCAGACTGTTCTGGAGCGAGCATAGAATTATGTTCCAAGTACCAAGACAGTCGGAGAGCTACCATCTTTTCCAACAACTTACATAGACAACTAGTTAAGGAAATAAGTCTGTAGCTGTCCGCCTTCATAGAATCTCGCCCTTTTTTCAAAATTGGGATAGCCATAGCTGATTTCCAGGAGTCAGGGAATAGTTTAGCTGAAAACAAACTGTTGTAGAGGCTGAGAAGGATGTTTTTACTCTGTTTGGATAGATTTCGGAGCATACTGAAGGGAATTAAATCAGGCCCTGGTGCTGTATTTCCTGTGTTCGATAGAGCATTTTCTAGTTCAGATATAGAGAAAGGAAGATCCAATGCTTCAATAGGAGGAGAAGAAGGA
This sequence comes from Apolygus lucorum, assembly GCA_009739505.2. Taxonomy (NCBI): domain Eukaryota; kingdom Metazoa; phylum Arthropoda; class Insecta; order Hemiptera; family Miridae; genus Apolygus; species Apolygus lucorum. The sequence continues at coordinate 2,235,216 of CM019170.2, read as the reverse complement.
AGATAGGTTGCTGGTGTCGAGTTAAGATTGTTATCCTTAGTTGTTAATTCGTACTGTTCTGCAATTTTATTTGCGATGGACAGAGGGTTGATAATTATCGTGCCATCATTTGAAATCAATGACTTAATGAGGGACGAGTTGTGACCTCGGCCATTGATATTTTTCACTTTGTTCCATATTTGAGAGGCTGGAGTGAGTCTGTTAATTGTTGATATAAATTCGATCCAGTTGTCCCGTTTGCTTTTCTTGATGATTCGCCGCGCATTAGCTCGAGCTCTTCGATATTCTTTCAAACGCTGTTCCGTGGGATTCCGCTTGAAACGTTTCAATGCGTTTTTTCTCGTTCTTACAGCAACAGAACACTGAAGATTCCACCATGGCACCGATAGTCTATTTGAAGGGCACTTGAATTTTGGTATTGAACTATCTGCTGCCTCAATAATAGCCTTGGCGAACCGATCTATCGAATCGGTTGATGACAGATCAGAAAATGGTATGGTTTGAGCCAATTCATCAAGGAGTGCTTGAAAACCAGGCCAGTCAGCTTCTTTAATTTTCCATCTAGTTATTTTCTGTTCTATTTGCGTAATACGGCAATGTACGTCAATGAAGATGGGATAGTGATCGCTACTGAAGAGGTCTTCACTTATTGCCCAATCCAGGTGAGCCGCGAGTTGGGGGCTACAAAGCGAAAGATCGATGGCAGACTGGGTTCCATTCGCTGGATTAAATCTAGTGTTCTTTCCAGAATTAAGTATGATAAGGTTGTATTTCTCCAAGACTTTTTCTATTATAGTTCCTCTCCCATCTGTTTGCATGGATCCCCAAAGAGGGTTGTGAGCGTTCATGTCTCCGAGTATCATAAATGGGGATGGAAGCTGTTCGATGAGTTCTTCAATGGCAACTTGGGAAACATACGAACTTTGGAGGTACAATGAGCAAACTGTAAGTTTTATGGGTGTCAACAGAGTCAAGGCCACAACCTGTAAGTTTGTGTTTAAATTAATTTGGGTCCATGGAATAGAATCACGAACCAAGATGGCACAGCCACCACAAGCTATTTGTCCTCCGAGATAGTCTGAGCGGACCACATCGAAACCATTAATTTTGAAGTAGTTTGAAGGTTTGAGATGTGTTTCTTGCAGAGCCATGATGTCGACAAACACATCTCGAAGCAACAACTTTAAATCATCTGATCGTGTTATCAAACCGTTTACATTCCATTGTAGAATTTTCATGAATTGTTTGGTAGTTTAAAATAGGAAGTGTTTTGTTGAAATTGAATTTAGCTGTTTGTTGTTGATTGATCAAGAGGTTGGAAGTTCACGAGTGTTTTTTCTTTTTCTTTTTTTGATTTTTCTTGATTGGCGAGGAAGGAGTTTCATAAGTTAGTTGTTTTCTTTGACTTGTCGAGTAATTTTCAATTTCTTCTGCTGATGTTTTCGAGTCACTATCGTCAGTGGCTGAGTTCACAGACGCAGCAGAAACAGAACGTTTCAAGAGCAAAGGAGCTTTGGTTGTAAAAGTTGATAACTTGTCAGTTTCAGGAACCAAAGCGGTAGGGTTATCAAGGGTTTTCTCGTGTGTTATCCTAATGGCTGAGGATTCTTTCTCAAATGATGGTTCAGAACTATGCGGTGACGTATCGATTGTAATTGGTGAGCTTTTGATAACAGATTTCTCGATTGATTCTATCCGAGATGAGAGTGTTCCTAGAGCAGATAAAATGTTACCAATTTCTGCACTAATTTTTTCGAGAGCAGATGGGGTCATTACTTTGGGATTGCTACTAGCTGCTTGTGAATAACTGGTGGAACGATTCACAACGGCTCCTCTAACCTTAACTAAAGCATCATTTCGTGAAACGCTTTCTAGTACTCTTATCTCATTAACATATGAAGCTTTCTATTTTTCGAATCGAGTGTGAAGCGTTTAGTTCTTTCTAATAAACTTGATTGTGAAGGTGTGAAGCCAGTATGGTGTGGTAGGTAGTACCTACCAATAGTTTGTAGGTAAAAAAAGTTGGTAGGTAAAAAAAATGTTGGTGGGTAAAAAACGCTGCAAATCATTGCTCAAAGGCTTCTTCACTCTTCAGATCACTGATCAGCTGAGTGAGCTCCGAAACCATTTTCAATCCTATTGAATGGAAGTGCTCTTCCAGGCGTCTCCAGCATTCGAGGAGATCTTCTTCACTCTTCAGATCACTGATCAGCTGAGTGAGCTCCAAAGCCTTTTTTACCCCTATTGAATGGAAGTGCTCTTCCAGGCGTCTCCAGCATTCGAGGAGATCTTCTTCACTCCTCACATCACTGATCAGCTGAGTGAGCTCCGAAGCCATTTTCAATCCTATTGAATGGAGGTGCTCTTCCAGGCGTCTCCAGCATTCGAGGAGATCTTCTTCACTCCTCACATCACTGATCAGCTGAGTGAGCTCGAAAGCCATTTTCAATCCTATTGAATGGAAGTGCTCTTCCAGGCGTCTCCAGCATTCGAGGAGATCTTCTTCACTCTTCTGATCACTGATCAGCTGAGTGAGCTCCGAAGCCATTTTCAATCCTATTGAACGCAGGAGCTGAAATTTGAGAGGGAAGGTCAAGGGAGAATACAGATGGTGGTAGGTGCTATTGATGGAGAACCAGTGATCTATACAGAAGGATGATCTATACATAAAATAATAAACCTTTGAGCAATGATTTGCAGCGTTTTTCAATGGTATGCTATTCTAATTTATTATTTTCATCTTATTTCTTCCTAAATCAATAAGCTTTCTCTATTTTATTATGTAAAATTACTTACTAGGGCTGGATGTATTATTGGGTGTAAGCCTAACTGGTCTGCCATACGGTACCAGTCGATTCTGCAACTAATTTGCAACAAAAAATGTCCCCTAGCGATTTTTTTTTAAACCCTTCGTTTTCGAGTTATTTTAACTTTAAACTTTTTTTTCGTGATTTTGACCTTATGTCATTAAATTGGTCATAACTCCGTTAATTAGCTGTGTAAATTACAATTTGAGGATATCGTTGGAAAGAGCATTAAATTTCCTATCGGATAGATGCCTTAATTTTTTTTTGAGTCAAGGTTTGAGACATGAAAACGTCCTCTAAAAAGAGAATTTTACGTAATTTTTGAAACCTCGCATTCTTTCAATCTCAAATTGAACTACGAGAACCCATACTTTTCAAGATGCAAGAACAGTGAAAACTGCGCCAGAATCTTAGCTTTTCAATGGTATAATCAAAACATATTCTACAACCGTATTTAGGGGAGATTCCGTGTTTGAACGCGGAAAAACGTGCATTTTTTCAACGAAATCGGCGCTCCGCCTAGTCGATCTGAGGGGTCGGACGATAGCAGTGAGTGGGTCGGCGCCGCAGTAGACCGCGAGGCCTCTGGAAACAGGAGGCCAGAGCGCTGATTTCGTTGAAAAAATGCACGTTTTTCCGCGTTCAAACACAAAATTCTCCCCTAAATTCGGTTGTAGAATATGTTTTGATTATACCGTTGGAAAGCGGAAATTCTGGCGCAGTTTTTACTGTTATTGCATCTTGAAAAAGTATGGGTTCTCGTAGTTCAATTTGAGATTGAAAAAATGCGAGGTTTCCAAAATTACGTAAAATTCTCTTTCTAGAGGACGTTTTCATGTCTCAAACCTTGACTCAAAAAAAAGTTGAGGCATCTATCCGATAGGAAATTTAATGCTCTTTCCAACGGTATGCTCAAATTGTAATTTACACAGCTAATTAACGGGGTTATGACCAATTTAATGACATAAGGTCAAAATCACGGAAAAAAAGTTTAAAATTAAAATAACTCGAAAACGAAGGGTTTAAAAAAAAATCGGTAGGGGACATTTTTTGTTGCAAATTAGTTGTAGAATCGACTGGTACTGTATGGCAGACCAGTTAGGCTTACACCCTGTATACGATGCCAATAAAGAAGAAGGGAAAAAAAACTCAAAAATCTCACCTGCTCGTATTTTGCGATTTGAAGCTTCCTGGATAAGTGTCTCAACAATGTCTAGTGTCAATAAGTGTCTCTGCCGTCATCGGCAACAATACGGAGTCATCATCGGATTTCGATGACATTTTTGGGGTTTTTGCAATTTCGCCCCGAGGTAGGTAATTTCATCGCCATCGATCTACTAGCAGAAGCAAACACGTTTTCTCAACAACGTTTCTATTTCGATTTCTACACATCAAATTTTGGCCCAATTGGGGAGATGCCTGGTTTAGATGGATAGTTTATCATTGATTTCTTCTTTATTTAATCTGTAGGTACCTCGGAAAGGGCTAATTTTAAAAAGCAAAATGTCATCAACAAGATCTGGAGCGACTTCTCGAGTTGGTGTTTGTCGATGAATTCAGATAGGGAAAATCATTTTTCCTGTTTGGAGATTCTAAGAAACACTACAGGGTGTCCGAAAAAGATACGTCCGAACTTCAGGGGTCGATTCTACAAGATATTTCCAACAAAAAAAGTAGCAATTTTCTTTTAACCTTTTGTTCTTTCAAGTTTTTTAGTTTTTTTCAATTGAAAGAAAAATATCCTTCCTCCCTGTTATGTCAAAACTATTTGAAAAATTGCTTCTTAAACCTCTCAAACCATTGATAGAAGATAGATATTTAATTCAAATCACGAATTCGGATTCAGAAAAAAACATTCAACTATAGATCAAGTCCATCGAATCACTAACATAATAGAAAAGGCCCTCGAAGGTAAGAAAATATGTGCTAGTATCTTCTTGGATGAGGCACAGGCCTTTGACGAGGTTTGGCACGAGGGATTGGAGTACAAACTGCACAGAGATCTCCCAAAACAGTACTAGGTACTTACTGCTAAAATCCTACCTTGAATACAGACATTTCAGGGTGAAGCAAGATGACCAATACTCTGGCTTGAAGCCAATAAAAGCTGGGGTCCCGCAATTGTCTTAGGGCCAGTCCTTTATCTTACTTACCTCCAACGAGAAGGTACAACTGTTGCCACCTTTGCAGATGATACGGCTATCCTCTCCGTCGATGATGATATCGAAGCTGCAACTAGTAATCTACAGAAGTCAATCACTGAGGTCTCTAAGTGGACCAAGATGTGGAGAATAAAGTTGAACGAATCAAAATCAGTTCACATCAACTTTACTAACCGAAAAATTCCAGTCATGGATGTTGAGATCAATTCAAATAAAATAACCCATACCGATGCAGTTAAATATTTGGGTATGACCCTCGATTCCAAATTAAACTGGAAAAAACATATAGAAAAGAAAAAAGAGGAAATTAAAATCAAATTTAGAAAGATGTATTGGTTGATGGGAAGGAATTCTCGTCTCTCTCTCCACAATAAACTGCTTATTTATAAGCAGATCCTTCGCCCTATCTGGACCTATGGAATTCAGTTTTGGGGATGTGCCAAAAAATCAAACATTAACAAAATCCAAACCTCCCAAAATGAAATACTGAGAAGTATAGTGCGTGCACCTTGGTACTTGAGGAACGAGACTCATCGAGACTTGAGGATGGAAACAGTCCACGAAATTATCGCAAGGTACTCAAGGAGGCACGAGCAACGCCTCCACAATCATGAGAACCTGGAAATGCTCTACGTTTTGGACAACGAAGATGAACTCCGGCGACTCAAGCGAAAAAAAAACCACTGGACTTAGTTAGTGCTGTTAAAGTGCAGTTATAGCTCAGTGTTGAAGATACTGTTATGAGAAGGGACTGCGTTTTACTGTAAACTGGCTCTCAAGGAGTTTAAAAATTTTATGTAATTTTGCTAGATGGATTGTATTTAATATTCAGTTGCAATAATAAATGGGTGATTCTCAGAAAAAGCTCAATAATAGTGTTATGGTTGGGTTTCTCCAAATATGCGTCCTGGTTTTTTTTTCTAATTTTTTCATTGGGTTTATTCCCGCCTCTGCCTACTAGAACCTCTTGAAAAATTTACTTTTATCCGAAATTAATACCTTTTCTTTTGTCTTGAAAGGCTCAATTCTCATTACCACCACCTGTAATGATTTAATTTTTGCCTACAAAAGTCTTCTCCTAGGCCTTGGAAAATATTGATTGCGTGAAAAAACGAATGAAACTGAAAGTCTACATGTAGATCTCATCAAAAACAGAGTGGTGTGATTTTTAAATCTATTTGGTGATGCCAATAACTTATTTCAAAAAGTGTAATGGTGAAAAGTCTCATTACCGCACAAGAATCAAGATTTTCCCTCCCATAGCGACCAACAGGACATTTTGGCGAACTTTCGACGAGAATCACAGTGGCAGTACTGCAGAGCGCCAGAGAACTCGCCTCCGCCATTTCCCTCGTCAGTTGGTAAGCAGGGGTGGTTGTTAAAGATCACGTGTCAGGTGCTTACGTTTATTGTTATCATTACCACAGTTTAATGATTCTCTTTCAATGTTGGTGACTAATTTTTTTAGATCGCATTTTTCTGTAGCCCACTAATTGCCTTCTCAAACGGCGTAGGATGAGGAATATAGTATGTACAGAACGAAAATGGCAAGCTCTCAAATTTTGAATTCTCATTACCACACATCAAACCATCTCATTACCACTAACTTAATAAAGTTCAGTGGTAATGATAATAGGCGTGTGGTAACGAGAAAATGTTAGTTGAGTATTTTAAAGATGAAGATGAAGTATATATTATATTATTTTCTACGTCAAGTATCTATTGACAGTTTTTAAAAATGAAACGATTTTAGGTTTTCGAATTCTGATATTATTATTTCCATATTGCCCTAAGCCCTTAGAATAAAAAAATTCTTATCGTTCCCTTAGGTAACCCTCAGAGATGACTCGCCCTACACTTTACACAGCGGAACAATTGTGTGAACAAAAAAGGGAGGCTGATCGAAGGCACAGTATGGTCAAGAGTTTCTTAAAAAATATTTGCCTTCTTACTATCCAGTTAATGAAACAAATCTGTGATGTAATTAAGTTAATTATGTGACGAATATCAACAAAATTGTCAAGTTAATTAACATAAAAAGTTGAAGATTGATATATATTATGTTGTAGACTGATAAGACTTTTTTGAATGTCATTTGACTGAGTGTTTTAGTTTGTTTACAGTTCTTTACCTACTTGGAATACATTGATACTATTCTGATTTTCATTGATTTTAGTTTATTTATTCCCTCCCTATCAATCTATAGAAAAGAGAAAAATGGAGATTTTTGAATATAATCATCTTATCCAACCAACTGGACAAGCTCATTGCTTGAAAGGTAGAAACAGAATTGTGAAACTAATACCATATTCTTAATACCAACTGCGCTCCTCATTACCATCACTTAAAAAAAATAGTTCTCATTACCGCCGCACTAAAAATTTTCAAAATTGAAATTTGAGACTAAAAACTGTGAATTTAGCTCTATCTTGCGTTACACATTCTTCTTTAAGTTCCCAGGAAACTTGATGAATTTTTTTTACACAGAATTGTGAAACTAATACGTTATTCTCAATACCAACGACTTTTAAAAAAATCAAGTTCTCATTACCGCCGCACTATAAATTTTCAAAATTGAAATTTGAGACTAAAAACTGTGAATTGAGCTCTGTCTTTCATTACAAATTCTTCTTACCGTTCCCAGGAAACTTCATGAATTTTTTTGAATTTTTTGGAGACGGTTCACTTTATCAAAGTTTGAGCCTTGAAAATTGAGCTTTTTCTGAGAATTACCCAAATCACGTTAAAAAAAAAATTGAAAGAAATACCTTGTAGAATCGACCCCTTTCTCGGACACCTAGCTTGGTGGACGTTTTTCGGATTCACACGTTTTCTGGCTGCATAATGATCTGCTAGTAGGTTGAAGAATGCGTGGTCCTTCTGTTCCTGGTACAGTAGGGGTAGGCAGCGGTATCTGGCACTGGGAGTTCCCCCTCTGAACTCCGCCTACTCAGCTCGCCTGACGGCATCTCCACTTCTTCAGTCCCTCGGATGAAGCCGCGTCCTGAGCTGCTACGTCACCTCTCACCTCCAGCCGCGTTCGAGTAGTTGTCGGGCCGTCATTCTCGCGAAAGCCACAGGAAACACTTGTCGGAGGTTCCTTCGTCGCCCAATCCTCAAGGTGAGATTAGAATACAACAGTGTAGGAGAGTTTCATCTAGCTAAGGAAAAACCAAGACCATAGATGACGTCAGTTAGACCCCTCTCATAATCACATGCAATTCCTCAGAATCCTCCTCCTACATGTAAAAAAATAATTTTCACATGTAAAAAAATAATTTTCACATTACGTTCTCGCAATGAACAAAATATTTCTTAGCAAGATTTCTAAATCATCATTCAGAGGAAATTGCCTAAGCCCAACAAAAACCAATACCTACCTACCTACCCTAACAATTATTTTAACGTATTGAGAATCTTTTGACAGCTGCCAAAATAAACGAACTGGATTGTATCACTCAGAGGTTTAGGTGGTTGACCTTTCAGCGCGGGAATAGCAATATTCTTACAGCGTGGGCTTCGCGCCAAGGAGAATTAACGCCTGCAGATGAATTGGTCGAAACACCAAGAAGGTATCACTTTCACGTTTAAGTAATTGAGTATTGATCAAGTAGGCATTGTAGGATGACCAAGGCATCATCGGGTTTCCCCTTTCAGATTTACAAGCCTTTTTATACCTCAAATAATCAATAGAAAATGTTGCAATGTTAAATCGATTTCGACGGTTAGTTAACATCAACCTTTGTTGATTACAGATTTTTTCTACACTTTGAAACCTTTTCTATGCTAAAGAACGCGGTTTGGTCCAAATACATTAAATAGGTACTCATTTCCTAACTTTTTGGGACTTGAGAGGTTAGAAGTGATGCGATTATCTGTATAACCAAACGCTGCAAATTATTACACAATGGTTTATTATTTTTCTATATTCATCACTCGTCTGCAAAGCCACCAACCATCCAACATTATGAAAAACATCGACCGCATTTCGGTCAGCTAAAATTTGAACGGAGATTAGGCCTCTTTTGCTATTCACACTCGTGTTTCTGATTTATCGTACGTAAAACCCTTAAATTCTCGTAGGGAGCGAACGATTTGTCCTACAGAGCTCCACGTGGTCTCAAAAACTTCTAAAAATTCTATAGAATCTTAAATTGAAGGAAAAACAATACCTTTATATCAAACTTTTTTGAGTTAGGGCGATTTCAAAATTTTAAAATTCTTTTGGAACCCTTAGAAGTGACCTACATTAACCAAAATCTTCGGGGCACAACTAGACCCCAGAAGGAGCCTACATACCAAATTTCATCAAAATCGGTCAATGCTAAGTGGCCAAAGTGGCGGACGGACGGCCAAATTTTTATTCGATTTTTGGATTCTACGTACCTTGAAACGTAAACCATCAAATTTTGAGGGGGTGTTAAAAAAATTGTTTTCTTGGTCGATTCCAAAGGTTCATTATTGAAAATAATAAACCAAAATTTGGCCGTCCGTCCGCCGTTTGCGGCACTTTTGCCACTTACCATTGACCGATTTTGATGAAATTTGGTATGTAGGTATGTAGTTGGTATTTTGGTTGATGTAGTTCACTTCTAAGGGTTCAAAAATGAATTTTGAAATTTTGAAAATGCCCTAACTCAAAAAATGTCGATATAAAGGTATTTTTTAATATTACGATATTAAAGGTTTTTCCTTCAATTTAAGATTCTATAGAATTTTTTGAGACCACGCGGAGTTCTGTAGGTCAAACCGTTCGCTCCCTACGAGAATTTAAGGTTTGGACGTACGATAAATCAGAAACACGAGTGTGAATCGCAAAAGAGGCCTAATCTCCGTTCAAATTTTAGCTGACCGAAATGCGATCGATGTTTTTCTTCATGTTGGTTGGTTGGTGGCTTCGCAGACGAGTGATCAATATAGAAAAATAATAAACCATTGTGTAATAGTTTGCAGCGTTTTATACCTCAAATAATCAGTAGACAATGTTACAATGTTAAATCGATTTCGACGGTTAGGTTCATCAACCTTTGTTGATTACAGATTTTTTCTACACTTTGAAACCATTTCCATCCTAAAGAACGGGGGTTAGGTCCAAATACATTAAATAAGTAGGTACTCATTTCCCAACTTTTTGGGACTTGAGAGGTTAGAAGTGATGCGATTATCTGTATAACCAAAATGAATGACCAGTAGAGTCAGTATTGCCCAGTTGAATTTTGGAGTTTGGTAATTCAGCTGATTTTTTCTACACTTTGAAACCTTTCCCAAGCTAAGGAACGCGGTTTGGTCCAAATACATTAAATAAGCACTCATTTCCTAACTTTTGGGGACTTGCGAGGTTTTGAAAGTGATGCGATTATCTGTATAAACAAAAATGAATAATGAGAACGTCATAATTATTCAATATTGAAATTTCACAAAAAAACATTTCGAAACATCTTAGGTTTATATTTATATCATAGAACATTCAATTCTATTGAGATTTTTTTGATTGATTTTCATTCTGATAGGTAGTACATATCGATACCTTAAAGCACAAAGGTACTATGTACATCCTTCCACATTTTTAATTTTTTTTTTTTTTTTTTTTTTTTTTAATTTCAGAAGAACTCAAATTCAACAAAACTATTTGTGGTGAAGGCCTGTAGCCACTTTAAGTCCTTTTTCCTATATTCTTAAATACTGTCTACAACTCTAGGTCTCTGGCAACCATATTTTTGCAGCCATTAAACTATTATCCAGTTTTCTTGACGACAATAGCTTGAAAATTTATTGAGGAAATTAAAGAGCTTAGTGTAATAAGCCATTATTTTAGGCATTGTGCATGGGTGATAATTTCTTGTGCGTTTTTCTCAAAACTCCATTTTTGGACATAGCACCTTTGTGCTTTAAGGTATCGATATATTTATACTCTTTAATGATCCTATTTTACTGATTAATTTACCGTTGAGAGGTACGAATTCAGCTAGTGTTATATAAATTCGTAATAGGTATGGAGAACGTTGAGTGAACAGATTCTGATTACAAGACATCTCACAACTAACATCCGTTTCCGCGGCTGTGTGCCGTATCATCACAAAGAAATAGTAAGCCATTGCCCTGTTACGATGCGTCATTCAGTCGGTGGAATTAAACTGGGAACCACTGAAAATCACGGACTAGACTGGAATGGGAAGAGACGGGTACGTAGTAAAAACTGTGAAAAACATACATTTACAAAACAGGTTTTTTGCCCTAGGACCGATAGTAGCCGCTGCGCATGCGCAGACTTGAATTTCTTGTAACTATAACATTTTCCATTCAAATTCGATGAAATTTTCAGAAATAGTGCAGGTTGACGAGAAGATGGTCCCCTATGAAGGTAGTTCAAGGTTCTTAGAGATTGATGTTTTGAGATTAGCTACTTTGCATCAGATCATCTGTACGATGGGGTTACGAATACGAGGAAGATGTGCCACACCCACTAGGCAGACGATTAGGTAATACGTAATATGTATTGGATTAGTAATGAGTGGGAGGTATTATGAACAGATGATGATATGCTGAAAAAAAATTATTTATTGTACATCATGTAATGTTTTTTATGCGGTAAAAATTAGGTCTTTCCGATTCAAAATTCTGAACTCTTGTGAGCTGAGCCTCCTGAACGATACACGAAAACATCTGCCAAGTGGGTGTGGCACATCGCTTCCTCGTATCCATAACCCGATTGTATTGATAATCCGATGCATAGTAGCTTATCTAACATCATTCTCTAAGTACCTTTCGCTACCCTCATAGGGGACCATCTACACGCTAATCTACACGTCATCCCGCACAATCTCTGAATATTGTTGGAAAATGTAGAAGTTATGGCTGTGGCAGGGATTTCTTGACAGACACACAGACAAACAAACACGGAACCAAAATTGTTCAGGAAGGTCTTAAACGTAAAACGGTAGTGGAAATTCGATTTTGGAGAACATTTTTTCTTCAACCTTGAAAAGTGAAAACAGCACACATAGCCAAATAAGTTTGACAACTCCAAATGTATTCTCCCCTGGTGCGATTCCTCTCTCTTCATGAAGAACCAGTAGTCCCTTTTTTTTCAAATTCCAAGTTCTCTCGTTGCCGATATTAATATGGTTGTGGATTTCGCTATTCCATAATAATAGCTGTTTATAACTGATAATGAGGTTTAGAGGATGTGGTTGACTGTCTGATAAAATGAGAGAGTTCAAGTGTTGCCTTGTAGAATTGGTGTTCAGTCATGTAATATTAGTCATACTGGATTAGTTGGATGGATCACTTCACTGGTATCAGCGGGTGGATGTACGAGAATTGTGGAGGAAAGATGGAAAACCATGTGAGTTTCACTGTAGGAACGTTGCTAATTTCCAAATCGTTTGGCAAAGGCCGCACAGCAAGCCAAAGACCCAGAAATAATAGCGCTGGATGGTCGCTTTTTTTTTCGGAAGCCTTCTGCTCGAGCAGCCTGTTGGTGTAGCTCGAGCTGTTAATTATAATAATAATTTATTTGTCAAAATAACAGTGTGTAGGACAATTGTCAGCAAAGTAAGTAATGGCTAAAATAGGAAAAATATCACTCAAGTGAACCTGTCGTTGAATTTTATATCAAAGAAAGAGTCTACTCTGTAGAGTTCGGCCGAGATCAATGTTTTCTCAACAATCTTATTGATAGTGATGACTGGGAGCTACGGGAAAGTTGAGGCAGATGGCTGTAGAAGCCCACACCAGACTGAAATGGATCAGTCTTCATTGATTTAGTGAGGCGAGCAGGTGGGGGACATAACTTGAAACGGATATGTCGACTGTGTAACTGTGGTTATCAGATCCACTCATGAAAGAGTTCAAGTTACCCAACACATGTAAAATGCATGTATACACATATTGAGCTGGCAGAGGAAGAATGCCCTTATCTCTGAAGTGTCCTCGACAATTGCCACTCCAGTCAAGCACCTTCATGATGCGAATTGCTCTCTTTTGGAGCTTGAACAAATTGATAGAGCGCGAAGAGTTTCCCCATTATATAATACAATGTGATAAGCGGCTATGAAAACATGCAAAATAAACAAATCGCAGTACATCAGACGAAGCCTTCTGCTCGAGCAGCCTGTTGGTGTAGCTCGAGCTGTACATGAAGAAGCGAAGCGGGCGACACCAAAACGTGACGGAGGTCAATAGGGAAATTCACATCATGTTGAGCGCTGGAGATGTCGAGGATGAGGGCACTCAAGGGAAGTATGTCCAACTCGAGAAGGATCCAACCGTAAAGACGGCATGGCACCTGCACATATTATGACAAATCTAAGTTCCTTGGAGTGCTGGTAGTACGGCGAAATGGGACATCGCCGCTGTGATTTCAAAAAGTTTAGGAGAAATAATTTGGACGGACGAAGTGAACCAGAAGGATTTATAAATGTGGAAAGAGAAGGAAGCCACAGAAGGAAGGACAAAGGGAAGAGAACATCGAGAGCGAAGTGGATAATGAGCTGAAAATCGGTGATATTGGAAGAGCGGACAAAAAACCTTGTCGAAGGTTCTATCGTGGAGAGATCGACTTTCAATCATGAACAAAAAAGTCATCAATAAGTAATAACAAAGTTACTTCAACAAGGCTTTTTTCCAGTTATTTATTTTTGAACTAAAATTCGTAAGTCACCGAAACTCCGCTTTACCGCTTTACTTTCTTAGGTCCCATTAGTTTCACATTAAAACTAGATTATCAATGCTCGTTTCCAATCTCTAATAGTGGATCTCATCACCCAAATACCTAGTAGTCCAGTCAAATTAGCAGTTAGGGTTTGCATTAATTCCGGACAAAGCGAAACTTTTATGGGTGACTTGTGGGTGCCTATGGAACATGTTTTTAGTATATTCTACTAGATTCTCCTTGTGCTAACTTTTTGGTGCCCCAAAAACCGCGATTTTTCGGCACTTGTTTCAGTTTTTTGCCTATAACTCGTACACGATGCATCCTACGGAAAATTTTACTCTTTCCTTTACTAAACAGGATGAATTTCTGCGTCGAATGACCACCTGAAACGTTAAGATCGGTTCAGCCGTTTGGCCGAAATCGATCGTTGAAGTTTGGCGATTTTTCCCAAATTGGTTGAAAAATGGGTTACGCTCAAGTTTCAAGGCCTGTACATCAAAAACGGCGTATCCAACCAAAAAATGTCACATAATCAAAGTTGTAGAGAATCAAATTTTGTGTAAGAAAAGCATCCCCCCTTCCTTCCCCCTCCCACCCGCCCCTACCAAATGATAGAATAACGAAACAACTTCTGAGTAAACGAAATTATGAGTATTGAAAACGGTGTTGCAATCAAAAAATGTCATATAATCAAAGTGAAACGTCTGTTGTTCAACTTACTAAGGCACTGAGGTACTTGTAATACTAGAAAAGGCGAAAGAAAAACATTCTCCTGGTCCTAACTTTTTGGTGCCCGAAAAACCGCGATTTTTCGGCACTTGATTCAGTTTTTCGCCTATAACTCGTACACGATGCATCCCACGGAAAATGTTACTCAATCCTTTATTAAACAGGATGAATTTCTGCGTCGAATGACCACCTGAAACGTTAAGATCGGTTCAGCCGTTTGGCCGAAATCGATCGTTGAATTTTGCCGCTTTTTCCCAAATTGGTTGAAAAATGGGTTACGCTCAAGTTTCAAGGCCTGTACATCAAAAACGGCGTATCCAACCAAAAAATGTCACATAATCAAAGTTGTAGAGAATCAAATTTTGTGTAAGAAAAGCATCCCCCCTTCCTCCCCCCCCTCCCACCCGCCCCTACCAAATGATAGAATAACGAAACAACTTCTGAGTAAACGAAATTATGAGTATTGAAAACGGTGTTGCAATCAAAAAATGTCATATAATCAAAGTGAAACGTCTGTTGTTCGACCTAAGGCACTGAAGTACTTATAATAATAGAAAAGGCAAAAGAAAAAACATCTCCTAGATTCTCCTTTTGCTCACTTTTTGGTGCCCGAAAAACCACGATTTTTCGGCACTTGTTCCAGTTTTTCGCCTATAACTCGTACACGATGCATCCTACGGAAAATTTTACTCAATCCTTTATTAAACATGATGAATTTCTGCGTCGACTGACCACCTTCATTTTTTATATCGGTTCAGCCGTTTGGCCGAAATCGATCGTTGAAGTTTTGGCGATCAACCAATTTGGGAAACATTGCCAAACTTCAACGATCGATTTCGGCCAAACGGCTGAACCGATCTAAAAAATGAAGGTGGTCAGTCGACGCAGAAATTCATCCTGTTTAATAAAGGATTGAGTAAAATTTTCCGTAGGATGCATCGTGTACGAGTTATAGGCGAAAAACTGGAACAAGTGCCGAAAAATCGTGGTTTTTCGGGCACCAAAAAGTGAGCAAAAGGAGAATCTAGGAGATATTTTTTCTTTTGCCTTTTCTATTATTATAAGTACTTCAGTGCCTTAGGTCGAACAACAGACGTTTCACTTTGATTATATGACATTTTTTGATTGCAACACCGTTTTCAATACTCATAATTACGTTTACTCAGAAGTTGTTTTGTTATTCTATCATTTGGTAGGGGCGGGTGGGAGGGGGGGAGGAAGAGGGGATGCTTTTCTTACACAAAATTTGATTCTCTACAACTTTGATTATGTGACATTTTTTGGTTGGATACGCCGTTTTTGATGTACAGGCCTTGAAACTTGAGCGTAACCCATTTTTCAACCAATTTGGGAAAAAGCGGCAAAATTCAACGATCGATTTCAGCCAAACGGCTGAACCGATCTTAACGTTTCAGGTGGTCATTCGACGCAGAAATTCATCCTGTTTAATAAAGGATTGAGTAACATTTTCCGTGGGATGCATCGTGTACGAGTTATAGGCGAAAAACTGAATCAAGTGCCGAAAAATCGCGGTTTTTTGGGCACCAAAAAGTTAGGACCAGGAGAATGTTTTTTCTTTCGCCTTTTCTAGTATTACAAGTACCTCAGTGCCTTAGTAAGTTGAACAACAGACGTTTCACTTTGATTATATGACATTTTTTGATTGCAACACCGTTTTCAATACTCATAATTTCGTTTACTCAGAAGTTGTTTCGTTATTCTATCATTTGGTAGGGGCGGGTGGGAGGGGGGAGGAAGGGGGGATGCTTTTCTTACACAAAATTTGATTCTCTACAACTTTGATTATGTGACATTTTTTGGTTGGATACGCCGTTTTTGATGTACAGGCCTTGAAACTTGAGCGTAATCCATTTTTCAACCAATTTGGGAAAAATCGCCAAACTTCAACGATCGATTTCGGCCAAACGGCTGAACCGATCTTAACGTTTCAGGTGGTCATTCGACGCAGAAATTTATCCTGTTTAATAAAGGATAGAGTAAAATTTTCCGTAGCATGCATCGTGTACGAGTTATAGGCAAAAAACTGAAACAAGTGCCGAAAAATCGCGGTTTTTCGGGCACCAAAAAGTTAGCACAAGGAGAATCTAGTAGAATATACTAAAAACATGTTCCATAGGCACCCACAAGTCACCCATAAAAGTTTCGCTTTGTCCGGAATTAATGCAAACCCCCCCCCCCTTTTTTGGCTAATTTGACTGGACTATAGTTGGAATTCATTATCTCGTTTCTCGCTGGTTCTAGGGGGAATTCGGCTACAAACGGAGGATTCGTTGTAGGATATGTAACGTGCGAGCACAACAAACAAGGTTTTTAATAGAAATGACGATTAATGAATTCTGAACATAAGTTCAGCACGGTATCACACTTTTTAAATGTTGGCACCAAAACATTCGTCTCTCGTAACAACTTTAAAGTTCAATAATGAAGATATCCAGGATGTTAAACCATTTCCTCCCGAGGGCTGTAGTAGCACTGGAATGGTTTCATTCTGTTGAAATTTAACACCAACATCTCGGCCATGGCATACTGGTCCACTTGTGGCATTTTGCACAAAACATACGTCTTTACAACAACTACCTAATGATTAATGAATAATGAAGTTGTGTGATGAAAGTGCAGAAAGGATGGTCACGATAACCCTAGTGAACTGTAAGGAGAAATGATTGTAGAGTTGAATGAAGGCGAAGGGACTGATTTGTTGTTAATTGGTGGAAACGATGCCTATACTGAATGACTCTACCTACTTCACAGACAGATGGACGGGAACTTGTTGTACTGGGTTGTTTCCTCTACATAGAAGGGAGGCTGGATAGGGTAGTTCCATCTTTAGATGAGGCTTGAAGTATCTTCTCCACAGGATGTTACAGCTATATATTTTTTTTCCAAGCGTTTTACTCACATTTTTCGTGAACAGGCGGTTCATTTTTCTGGGTGACAATATAATAACAGATACGTTCATCAAATGTGTGTGGAATACTTTAACATCTCCAAAACCTCAAATTGGGGGAAATTGTGGAATTACTCCTGTTTTGAATAGGGTGTGCGCCTGGGTAGGAAAAACTGTTTATTGTTATTTTTAATCTAAGGTAGACCTCATTCTGAGAATTTTGGTACCAACCGCGACCTTCTAGCGTGTGTAAATCTTTTCCTATGAATGTTTAAAGTTTCGACCGTTTATGACGTCACCATGGACTGGGGGGTTCCGCCCAGGCGGGAGGGGCGCGTGACGTCATAAACGGTCGAAACTTTGAAAAATCATAGAAACCGATCTACTCACGCTAGAAGGTCGCGGTTGGTGCCAAAATTCTCAGGATGTAGTCTACTTTCTATTAAAAATCTAAAAAAAAAAAAAAAAAAAATCAAGGCGCACCCCCCATTGAGTTTTACTTCACATTAAGTCCTATGGACACCATACATGAATCATTGTCTTCACTATCATCTCTCTTCGGATTAAAAAAAAACTAGATTTTGTCACTACTGGTGGTCAATATCCAAAAATCTATGAGTAACAGTCTTCTCAAGTCAGTGTCGATTATTTTCTGTTTCATGGATTATTTCATTCAGTTGGAATAACAGCCTAAGAGCCTCAAGTCAATTAAAACTCAAATTGGACCAAATTCCACGAGTTCGATAAAATACTCACTCCAACAACCATAAAAGGGATAAGAAGGTCACTTTGCTCAAATAATTCCATATTTGGTTTCATTATTCTTCACTATTGAACTTTGAACAACTACGGGGGTAGACCTACGGTTCTACAGTCAGATCATATTATAATGATTAATTTTACTCCATTTTTATCCACCAAAAAAGATTTTGAGTTTTCTCGCACTTTATTTACAGTTTTCTCGCAGGCACAAAGAAAATATTTGGGGTCTTAGCTGCAGCTCGACCCAACTGGAGATTAGCTACTTCTCCCCCTTACTTTATTTATATCGTGATGTGACGCCCGCAAACAATATAGTAACATGATGCTATTTCGAAGGTGCAATTTCTTGTGCCACGAAGTGACGCCAGTACCCAACGTTCAGAAAACAAATGGAGACGTCCATGTTAATAATTAATTAAATGATTTTTTATTGTTAAATGATAAAAGTACTCAAGCAGCAGGCGAAATAATTTCACTTGCAATCTGAGTTTTAGAGGTTTTTGAACAACTTTGGTTCCGAGCTGAACCACTGAGGTCAATTCCTCAAAACACAACTATTAAGTACATGGAAAACGTCACGGTTTAATTTTTAAGAAATTTACTTGATTGATCTGAGGAAATGTCTCTTGTTTTATGACCCTTCATGTAAATTTGACCTCGTGTGGAGTTACTGTCAACCCTTCTCCCTTTTCCCCGTTTTTGTCCTTGTAGGAGGGGAGCTAAATTGCCTTCCAAACTTGGCAGACGTTTTTCTATTGGTTTATTATTTTAAATAATGAACCTTTAGAATCGACCAAGAAAAACATTTTCTTTTAGTTTTTTTTTCAGTTGGACAAACCGTTCGCTCCCAATGAAAACTTAAGGGTTGGTCTTACGATAAATCAGAAGCACGAGTGTGAATCGCAAAAGAGGTCTAATCTCCGTTCAAATTTTAGCTGACCAAAATGCGATCGCTGTTCGATTCTTCGAGTAGTCCTCAGTTTTGCGTCCTTAGCAACTGTCCTAGTGAAGGCACCCACAACTCCCTATTTTTTCGAATTGAGTGTAAAGCGTTTACTTTGTCAAAATAAGGGGTTCAGCTGTGGCCGACCGAGTTGCGGCATGTGCCTCTGGAGACCCCGGTTGCGGGGCCGTAAGTTCGGGGCTCGCCTCGGGAGCATATTTTCGGGTAAGCCGGTCGCAGTTCCCCCTCGTCACAACCCAATGGTGAGGCCAATGGGAAGCCGTGAGCGAAATCATCAGAACAAATTATGATCTTCCCTTAGGAAGACAGCTGATGACGTCCACGACGCCAGGAACGGCAGTCGGACAAAAATCCAACCTGAAATGATTGTTTACTACTGCTTACTTATTTAATTTACTTATTTTGTCAAAATAAACATGCGAAGCGAAAAAAAATGGAAAAAATCTATGTTTAATCATTTGCAGCGTTTTTTTATTGCATATTTTAAGGTTGATAGGTAGGTAAGTGATTGCTCTTCAAGGTCTTGGTTTCGGAGGTACCGAAATTCATTGCGAATGTCAAGATTCGCAGTTTATAGTAGTTTCTAGTGGTTCCCTTTATAATTCGAGAGTTAAAAATACTGATTACGGGGACTCGCGGGAGTGTCATAAATGCCTGCGGGCTAAGAATATGAATTCGCTTCGGAGGAAGTCATTTGTGACATTCGCTCTTTCGACCTTGTTTACCGCCGAGTAGATCCCCCTCTGCCTTAGCAGCTACGAGAAAAACATAATGATTAAGTACCTACCAAAGAAAAGAAAATAGTAGACTAGGGAAGAAGAATATGAGGAAAATTGTAAACACCAAGCGTGAGTGCAAACGTTTTTTGATGGCTTTTTTCGACATAGGTGAGGAACTTTAAAATACACGGGAATCAACCTCCATCATACCTTCATGTAAATACAATGGTACAAGACAAGGCAACATTGAGCAAAATAGGGGAAAACAGGAGTTTTCTATCACTTTTACGTAGATACAGTCTACTGAAGTGAAGGAAGGACTGTTCAGCTGAACGGTCTTCTCAAACACGCGGTACAAATTAACTAGCCAACTGTAATCACTAAGAGCGCAGCAACGCAAGGTCAACACATCTTTGTGACCGACATTCCAACTGACTGACTGTGGAAAGACATAAGAATATTCTTCTTCTTGGCAATGGAAGTTGCTACCAGGTAAACCTACCACCTGACAAGTGTCTAGCCAATCGGATTTTCAATGTACAATCCATCAGGTGTTTTCTTCCTCAATATCGAAGATAAAGCAGATCTGTGTTCGAGCAGCAAGTCAAAACTCTTCTAATTATTACAAAATGGTTTATTTTTCTGTACGAGTATAGATCACAACTGCAAAGAATACGGCTACTTTCCTTCCAACAATTTAACAAATTTAAGTACTGAATTTTTAGAATCGAATGAGACCACCCGGAGCTCTGTAGGACCAACCGTTCGCTCCCTATGAATAATGAGAATAATCCCTAATGGGGTTACGATAAGTCGGAAACACGAGTGTGAATCGCAAAAGAGGCCTAATCTCCGTTCGTTAATCCTAATCGCTGTTCGCTTCTTCAATTTGTAGGTACTTAGTTTTGCGACCTTAGCAACCAGTACCGTAGACTGGGGTGATAGTGATCAATTTCTACAGTTTTTCTTTGAAAACTACCTGTGTAATAATTCAAAAAAATCTGAAAAAAATAGTTTATATTCTCCCACATCTTACGAACAGTATCCTATATCAAACTTTGAAATTTTGTTGAATTAAGCTCATTAAAAAAACGTCTGCCAAGTGGGTGTGGCACATAGCTTCCTCGTATCCATAACCCGATTATATAGATGATCCGATGCATAGTAGCTCAAAACACCAATCTCTAAGTACCTTCCACTACCCTCATAGGGAACCATCTACACGCTAATCTGGACAATCCTAGAAAATTTCATCAAATTCGGATGAAAAACTAAGTGAGTAGATGTATGTGATTGGATCAAAAAAATACTTAGCCTCGGCTGGGATTCGAACCCGCGACCCCTAGGGGACAGTTGAAATCATGGCTGTTACAAGGAATTCACGTTTGCGCATGCGCAGTCGCTTCTATCAGTCCAGGGATGATGATTTTCATAGGGGACTATCTACAACCTAATCCGCATAATCCCTAAAAATTTCATCGAAATCGGGTGGAAAAAATGGAAGTTATGGCCGTTACAAGGAAATCACGTTTGCGCATGCGCAGTCGCTTCTATCAGTCCGAGGATGATGATTTTCATAGGGGACCGTCTACACACCAACCCGCATAATCCCTGAAAATTTCATCGAAATCGGACAATAACTTCGTATAGTTATGCGCGTTACAAGGAATTCATGACAGACAGACAGACAGACAGACAGACAGACAGACACGGAACCAAAATTGTTCAGAAAGGTCTAAAACGCAAAACGCGAGTGGAAATTTTGATTTTGGAGAACTTTTTTATTTCGTCCTTGAAAAGTGAAAACAAAGCTTCCGCTACCTTGGTAGACTCGGAAGCAAAAAATCAGGGTGATCGGTATCACCCCCCACATAGGGGGTGATAGTGATCACTAATTTAAAATCGAACTTAAACAATTAAAAAACGTCTGCCAAGTGGGTGTGGCACATAGCTTCCTCGTATCCATAACCCGATTGTATAGATGATCCGATACACAGTAGTTAATCTCTAAACATCAAAACAAGTTAGTCTGTAACATCCTTGAAAATTTCATTGAAATCGGATGGAAAATGTAGAAGTTATGGCCGTTACAAGGAATTCAAGTTTGCGCATGCGCAGTCGCTTCTATCAGTCCGAGGATGATGATTTTCATAGGGGACCGTCTACACACCAACCCGCACAATCCCTGAAAATTTCATCGAAATCGGACAATAACTTCGTATAGTTATGCGCGTTACAAGGAATTCACGACAGACGGACAGACACACAGACCGACAGACAGACAGACACACAGACAGACAGACACGGAACCAAAATTGTTCAGAAAGGTCTAAAACGCAAAACGCGAGTGAAAATTTTGATTTTGGAGAACTTTTTTTTTTCGTCCTTGAAAAGTGAAAACAAAGCTTCCGCTACCTTGGTAGACTCGGAAGCAAAATTGTTTTTTAGTACCCTGAGGTTAACAAAAACCACTAACAACTCATTTCAGAACAATTTTTATTGAAAAACTAATGAAAACCAACTCTTTACTTATGAAAATCAGAATAAAGCCAAAATTCAAGACTCGTGATATCCTCTTCAGTATTGCTTCCGAGTCTACCAAGGTAGCGGAAGCTTTGTTTTCACTTTTCAAGGACGAAAAAAAAAAGTTCTCCAAAATCAAAATTTTCACTCGCGTTTTGCGTTTTAGACCTTTCTGAACAATTTTGGTTCCGTGTCTGTGTGTCTGTCTGTCTGTGTGTCTGTCTGTCTGTGTGTCTGTCCGTCTGTCATGAATTCCTTGTAACGCGCATAACTATACGAAGTTATTGTCCGATTTCGATGAAAATTTCAGGGATTGTGCGGGTTGGTGTGTAGACGGTCCCCTATGAAAATCATCATCCTCGGACTGATAGAAGCGACTGCGCATGCGCAAACGTGAATTCCTTGTAACGGCCATAACTTCTACATTTTCCATCCGATTTCAATGAAATTTTCAGGGATTTTACAAATTAGTATTTAGATAGGCACCTATGAAAATCACCACCTTCGGACTGATAGTAGCCACTGCGCATGCGCAAACGTGAATTTCCTTGTAACGGCCATAACTTCTACATTTTCCATCCGATTTCAATGAAATTTTCAAGGATGTTACAGACTAACTTGTTTTGATGTTTAGAGATTAACTACTGTGTATCGGATCATCTATACAATCGGGTTATGGATACGAGGAAGCTATGTGCCACACCCACTTGGCAGACGTTTTATTATTATAATGAGACCATTCGTGGCACATGATTGGTTACTGACAAGAAACAACTTATTTTAAAGCACTTGTTACCAAAAATAATGATGGACCAATCACTTTTTGATAGTTTCGGGGCATTTCGGCCGTGATCACTATCACCCCCTGAAAATGATTTGTTTTTGTTTTTAACAGATAACCAACTGTAATAACACGGAAAAAAAAAACTAATTGCAGATATTTCATGCTTACCTCTAGTAGAAACAAAATC
The DNA here is from genome assembly GCA_009739505.2 of Apolygus lucorum. Classification (NCBI taxonomy): domain Eukaryota; kingdom Metazoa; phylum Arthropoda; class Insecta; order Hemiptera; family Miridae; genus Apolygus; species Apolygus lucorum. The sequence goes on along the minus strand of CM019170.2, from coordinate 2,212,015 downwards.
TTTTCGCTAGAACTTCACCACATAACACCCGACACCGGCACAACAGAAGTTACAATCACAATGTCAGCTGGGCCCGATTTTGAGATTTGTTTATTTCCTTATCAGCTACCATGGTAACCTGGACTATCGGGCGGGAACGATAACCCCCCAGAGAAAACATTGCTACGAACACATAACACGACCTAACTTTCCATTTAGGACTGTGTGGAGCGCTGCAATCGCCTGCAAATAAAAAAAGGCTTGTTGATCAGTATCACCCCAGCATATCAGTATCACCCCAGTCCACGGTAATCAAATTTCCTAATAATTAGGGCAACCTCAACTCCCCGTTTCTTTTAACTGAGTGTGAAACGTTTATTTCTTCCAAATAAACTTGATTGTGAAGTAGGTGTGTGGTAGGTAGGTCGTATCTATGGCTGGTAAATGGTGACAATGGCAAAGCAGTGTTCTTTCAGACAAGTGATCTATATAGAAAAATAATAAACCTTTGAGTAATAATTTGCAGCTTTTTCTGTACAACTGTAGATCACAACTGCAAAGAACACGGCTTTTCCGTTTATAGCCTTGATACTTACCTACTAACAATATTAACGCGCAAGTTCAACCATCAGTTTGTCAGAAAGTGCGAGTACTCGTGCCTACCAGGAATCCCAACCTTATCAGAAAGTTGAGCAAGTCCGTTATGAAGAGGTATCTTATCACAATCGCGAACAACCTTTCAATCATGTTGGTGTTCGTCAATCTAGAAACTTATCAACATAATCGTGGAAACACGATGAAGTGAAGAAAAAGACACAAGTGAAGAAACATACTATTATACGTTTAATGTCACTATCAACGATAGACTATTTTCGTTAATCAGTCAAACACGATCAATGCACATCAACATCTTTTTGAGATATACCCACACGAGCAAAGTGACTTGCATTACGGAACATCGACGATTTATAATAAAATCCATATTCAGGTCACCACAATAAATCACCGCCTGAATTTTATCGAAAATTCACATTTTCTGAATAAGGGCGCCTGTGTTTTCGCTAATAATTTTATTGAAAGAGAATCACTTCTCAGTGGTTGCAATGCGGTTGTTCCGTATTTACGATTTACGGGCTTGTCGTATTGAAAAACATATTGAACATAATGGAGAAAGAACTGCAACCCGTCGAAAAACAATGTTCAGACAAAATGATTCCAGAGTGTGACATGGGAAACAACTCTAAAACGCTCTTCACAGGATGTTTCAAGTCATTAACAAACAAAAACATCTTATTTCTTTAAAGAAACCCCTTTTTTTGTTTTCTACTATAATATTTTTACTACCTATTTTTTTTTACCCATTCAAAATACGTCAACACATCAACCTTCATAATCAACCTAATACGCCGTAGTAGAGGAAGAATGTATGTTCTACCCCATAACTATTAATACTACGACCTTTGACCTTTACCCCTACCCCCCTCCCACCCCCTGACCCCACCCCACCCCCCCTCCCGCCCCCTGACCCCTCCCGCCACCGCCCCCCTCCCACCCCCCCGTACTCCTCCCGACCCGTACTCCTCCCGCCCCCTACTCCTCATGACCGTACTCCTCCCGCCCCGTACTCCTCCCGACCCGTACTCCTCCCGCCCCGTACTCCTCCCGCCCCCTTATTCCTCCCCTCCCCCGTACTCCTCCCGCCCCCTTACTCCTTCCGCCCCCATACTCCTGCCGCCCCTTTACTCCTACCGCCTCTAACCTCTACCCCCTTACGCCTTTCGCCTCTTACTCCTCACTCCCCCCCCCTCCCCCCCCGACTCGTTCCTATCACTCCCCATACTCCCCCACACGTACCCCATATATCCCCCCATACTCCCACGTACTCCCCCAAATTTACCCCCACATATTCCCCCATACTCCCACGTACTCCCCCAAATTTACCCCCACATATTCCCCCATACTCGCCCAAACTTACCCCACATACTCCCCCATACTTACCCCTACCCACTACCCCACATACTCCCTCTTACACTCACCCATACTTCCTAACACACTCACCCATACTCCCTCACACCTACCGCACATATTCCCCCATACATACCCCCACACACTCCCCCATATACCCCACAAACTCCCCCTCACTCTCACCCCTCATTCTCACCCTAACTACCAATGCCATAAGGTAAAAACTATAATTTAAGCTAGGTTGAGAATGGAGCTTCATGATAGGTTAACTAGATGGCACTATGGTCGATCTATCCTACCTTGTAATCATGTTTCAATCTCTATTTTAAGTTTCAAAGTAAGGTCAGTACAACTAAGAGAAATTTGTACTGAAATTTGTTGTCCTGAAAAGGACAGTTCAAAGGATCTAAGGTAAGTACAACTAATTTCTTTACCATTAAGATTCAATTAGTAACATTGTTCGACCCTCTTGGTCGTTGGAATTTCCAACTAAGCTCTTCTTTTATGTAAATTTAACATGTTGGTCTTCAAAAGGACCGATGAAAAAACTTATTCTTTACGAAATCACACACTTTTTTTAATAATTATTTTTATTCAGTCTTTCCTTCTCTTGTATAAATTGAACTTGTTGGTCCTCCAAAGGACCGATGAAAAATTTTAATGCAAGAATAAACGATACAATGAAATAGAATAGAAAAATTAGTGTTCGTGGTCAGTTAAACATTGGGAACACCACGAAAGAAACCCTGAATCTAAGCTGTTGTTCAATAGCGGCTGGTCGTCTTCTGGTACTGGTGAGTATCTATCAACGGACGGAGATGGAGGTAGTAGATGCAGAAGAAGGTATGAGGGAGAAAGGTATGGGTATTCGACGACAGAGTAGTCTTCAAACGAGGGAGTAGGAGATGGGCTGTAAGTTTTCATCTTCTTCCTGGGAGGCGACTCTCTGGAAGATGGCATCACAGCATACGTCTGGGAAAATGACCATAAAAATTATGTAAGTAAGCAGTAAAAATTAAAATTGGTACTTGAAAGTATCTATGAAACTGAATCTACCTTATTCATGGGGTCAGAGTACTCCTCTTCATCAGTGGATCGCGTTGAGAATTCGTTATTTGTAACCCACATTGATGGAGAAGCAGGACTGGGCGATCTTTCCTGTGGAGAGGCCCGAGTGCAGGATAATTCGTGGAGCTGGCATGCTCTTACTGTGACAAAGTTGGCACCACAAATTGAACACTGCTTACTGGAAGAAGCCATCTGAAAAGTTCCGATGAAACATTTATATTTACGATAGTTGAATATGGATGAAACTCATAATTTGAATGCGGTAAATGATAACTTACCTTTCACACAAATTGCAAGTCGTGCTGTCTGTTGACAAGGCCTCTGTAGATGAGGTTGACTGATCTGATGACCTTGTTGTTGTACTTCTGAATTTCGTCCTCGGTGAGTACGTCGTTGAACCGTTTTGGTAGGAAGACTCTAATGGAAGCTTCTTGAAGACAGCCAATGGGGATCAATGAAGCCACGATAGTGTCACCAAAACCGACTTTGCAATCTTTGAAATGAGAGCACTTCGTAGGGAACTCCAATGCGAAGGTCTGACAGACGGCAGATTCCGTTGTTCTGGTTGTGGCTGCGTTGAGTTGAGATGAGAGAGAGTTGATCATCTTGAAGAGCAGGAGCAGAATGAAGAGCCGCCTCCAAGAGCAGCCCCTTATATACCCAAGATCAACCACCCCCTTTCCCCCTCCCACCACCCACCACCCCCAAGGTCAAATTATTTGTGTATAACTTCTCTGTGAATAAGTATTCCTTCTCATTAGGTAGGTAATTTTTAAGGTTATCCTTCTTAATAGAATTCAATAACTTCTCAATGAAATTGTATTCCTTCTGAATGCACCTTCAGTCAACAACCCCAACAATTAAAACTTTTTTTTTCTTGTATTACTTCTCTGTGAATAAGTATTCCTTCTCAATAGGTAGGTAATTTTGAGCTTATCCTTCTTAACAAAATTCTATAACTTCTCAATGAAATTGTATTCCTTCTCAATGCCTGGAGTCAAACTCCACTCCAATTCAAACTTTTTTCTTGTATTACTTCTCTGTGAATAAGTATTCCTTCTCATTAGGTAGGTAATTTTTAAGGTTATCCTTCTTAATAGAATTCAATAACTTCTCAATGAAATTGTATTCCTTCTGAATGCACCTTCAGTCAACAACCCCAACAATTCAAACTTTTTTTTTCTTGTATTACTCCTCTGTTAATAAGTATTCCTTCTCTAATAGGTAGGTAATTTTTGAGCTTATCCTTCTTAACAAAATGCTATAACTTCTCAATGCCTGGAGTCAAACTCCACTCCAATTCAAACTTTTTTCTTGTATTACTTCTCTGTGAATTAAGTATTCCTTCTCAGTAGGTAGGTAATTTTAAATTTATCCGTCTAAACAGAATTCTATACCTCCTCAATGAAATTGTATTCCTCTCAATGCCTATAGTCAAACACCCCCTATCAAACTTTATTCATGTATTACTTCTCCGTGATGAAGTATTCCTTCTCAGTACGCATTTTTTAGGGTTATCCTTCTTAACCGAATTGTATACCTTCTCAAAGGAACTACCCCCCTCCATTCCCACCCTATATAAGGAGCTGCTCCTCCTCT
>CM019170.2:2097928-2207304 GCA_009739505.2 Apolygus lucorum | reverse complement strand
TCACTTTTCCTCGTGAGCAGTGGCGATGATTGTCAAAGAGGACCATCTACACTCCAATCCGCATGATTCCAAAAATTTCATCGAAATCGGATAGAAAATGTAAAAATAAATTATGGCGGTTTGCGCATGCGCAGTGGGTACTATCAGTCCGGGGGCGATGATTTTTATATGGGACCATCTACACGCCAACCCGCACAGTCCCTGAAAAAGTCATTTACTTCGTATTTCGTTCAGTTTTGCTAGTTACAACGATTTCATGACAGACACGAAACCACAATAATTGTTCAGAGAGGCCTAAAACGTGAGGTGGAAATGATAATTTTTGTAGAACATTTTTCTTTCATCCTTGGAAAGTGACAATGCTTCCGCTACCTTAGTAGACTCGGAAGCAAAAATAAAACCAGGCTTGATGAAATTTCTTCGGAGACTTCCCAAGAGGAAAAATTAATTGTTAATAATTCCCAAGAACATCATACAAGTAATATTTTACACTTACCTACGAAACAACAATATTTCCCGTTCGTCCATGGCTACATGCTCCCCTCAGTATCACTCACGACCGGTGAAACCTTTGATCTTTCACTGACTGACCTGCAGACCCTTCCCAATCCTCGCTGGCTTTTCAAATCAAGAATCGACAAAACTCATCGAGATTAGATTATTGTCGGCTCGAAACGAAAACTACACCCTCCCACCCTTTCCAAGTAAAACATCCATGTAAAAGAAATGCATCATCCATGATTCAAAAGCAATCGAGCGCAAAGAACCTTCTCTGTGTGAGGAGGTTTCTACATGTTTACCGCGCTTGTTCGCTCCCTAACCTAACTCTTAAAGTGACGCTAAGAGCCAAATTGATTTATTTGCTTGAAACTTAGCTTTCCGCTTGCACATTTTAAACTCTTTTTTGAGTTATTTCGTGAAGAATAGATTTTGAGTTCGTGAATTAATATTCTCAAGTGTTCTTTTCTCATTGCCGTAGATTATTTATAAGTTGATAACTCGAACAAACATGGCTTCTGGACTGGAAAGTTATGTCAATCGTATCCTTTACGAACGTAGTAGGTGATTCTACTTGTTTGTTACCTGATCATTTTTCTCGTTTATATACCTAATAGTTCTACGTATTCTTACCGGACCAAACATTCGCCCAAGATATTAGAAAAATGTTCAATATCAGTCTGTTTCGAGCGTTTGAAGTCAAGTTCTCTACCAACTAGGTATTTTACTGGTGAGAACTTGGAGATACTGTTTAGTCCTTGCCAAAATTTGCGGTAAGCGTAGTACTTTGTACAATAATAGATTCAGATAAACATAGTACTTGGATACTGTTTTGTACCAAAAATTACAATAAACAGTACTTATAGGTTATAGTAGGTACCTACTACGTTATTGAAAGGTCTTAAGATTTCCTCCTCTATCGTGTAAGTACTTTTCTCACAACTATCGCATTGTTAAATGTTTATACCTACCATTCACGAGTCAGAAATCTAATGAATTTCATCAAAATCACCACTTTCATGAGAATAATCTTGTACAATTATATTTGGCCTATGTAGCGTGGCAGTTTATTAGTCTTTCTGGAATTTGTAAAATTGATTGCGTTAGATTATTGTTTTTTCTTGACAACATTCCCTAGATACTGTCTCCATTGTGACTTCCGATGGACGAAACTTCGTGGTAAGTGTTCATAGTTGACAGGGTTATTGTTGATGGGAGGATAAATTGCGGCGGATCCTCTGTAGGTATGTTGTTTATTTCGCATGTCGAGCTAGGGATGTCCCAAAAGTGTCGATGCTTTTCGAAAAAAGTATCGATACTTTTTTTCCTGATATATATCGTAGTATCGATACTTTTTTTCCAGTATCGGAGGCGATACTTTTTTACCTCTCACACTAGATCAAAATGCTATCTATTTTTTATCTCTCACATTAGATGAAAGTCTCGAATTTAAGTAGGTACCTCTTTCTCTACGTAGATTGTTGGGACTTCAACAAACTAAACAAAGATGATGTACCACCACCTCTAGCTCTCTATTGGTGGGTTTACACGAGGCCAGTCGGCAGTCCAGTCGACTGGCGCCAGCTACTGGCCTCGTGTGAACTACACTGGCGTCCAATGACGCTCCAGTCCAGTGGAAAAAAGTCACGCCAAATGACTGGCACGAGGAGTAGGTTTCGCGCCAGTCCAGTAACCCCCACCACCAAAAACGTGAGCTGTCGCGAGTCACTGGAATCGTGTGAATCACACTTTCCGTTCCAGTCCAGTTGGCAGTCCAGTGGTTTGGTTTTCTTTTCTCTCAGCCAATTTATTTATTGTAATAAAATGCCGCCGAAAAAGTGGAGTGACGAATTAAACATGAAGTTCGTTCAAGTGTACAAGGAGTGTGAATGTTTGTGGAATCAATTCGACCCACTCTTCAAAAATAAATTTGCGCGTGAATCCGCACTAAAAAAAATTGCCGAAGAAATGAATTTGGACGATTTTGGCGTTCCAGAAGCGAAGGCAAAAATTAAGTCTCTTCGCAGTACTTATAACCTGGAATTGGTTTTTGATCAACCGCCTCCATGGTTTTTGATGAACTGGCGCGAGTTCACTGGCTACGTCTAAACGGGTACTGGCGCCAGTCAGCTGGCGCCAGTCAACTGGACTGCCGACTGGCCTCGTGTAAACCCACCATATGGGTCTGTTCGGAGAGGCAGTCCGGAACCAAACTGGAACTGAAAAGGGAGGGGATAGAGGTGAATGGGCTCCTCCAAGCCCCTCGGAACCGTTCAGGACTGCCTCTCCGAACAGACCATAATCATTTTATGATAACCTGCTGTCCTCCATCATCTAGGAAGGACCACCAAAATGTTAACCCAACCAAGTGCAATACGAAAACAAGTTCCTAAACAAAAAAATGAGTGATTTATTGTTTTGTTCATTCTATATTAATTATTATCCTCATGATGGAGAGATGTCACACTGATAGATAGAAACATAAAAGGCATTTTCACACATTTTTCGAAAAGTATCGATACTTTTAGAAAGTATCGTTTCGATACTTTTTGATACTTTCTAGATGTATCAATACGATATTATATCGATACTTTTGAAGTATCGGACATCCCTATGTCGAGCTAGCTTTCGCCCAAGGGGCATCTTTCTTTGTGATTTCCAATTGCTTTGGTAGTAGATGTATGGTTGGATTTCATTTCTACTGTAGTTACATAATATGTAACATATTATGTAACATAATATGTAACATATTATGTTACATCTATTGGCCCAAGCAGAACGGTGTTGGGTTAGGTAGGATTGTGCTTTACCCATTTAAGTTAAGTAGTTGATACCAGTAAGGTCCTTTCTCCAGGTAGCATTCGTGCTTATAATTAGTTATAAGTTTGATGGGATGAGGTTTGATAACAAGGTTCTGACTTCCAGATCCTGTTTTAGATTTGATTTTTTCAATAATGGTCCAGAGTTTTTTTTAAATCCCAAATCCTTTAAATTTAATACGTGCCTCGGAAATGCTGGGGCTTATATGCTTGTATTTTTCAACTGTTACTTGCTGGGTTCTATAATCAATATATGAGGGTATCCCACTTTTCTTGAAGAGATGTTAAAAATTTTTTAGCTGATTCAAGGGGCCACATGTTCAGGTAGTCTGGGGAAATCTTACCCAACACCGTTCTGCTTGGGCCTATAGATGTAACAGATGTAACTACAGTAGAAATGAAATCCAACCATACATCTACTACCAAAGCAATTGGAAATCATAAAGAAAGATGCCCCTTGGGTGAAGGCTAGCTCGACATGCGAAATAAACAACATACATATTGAGGATCCGCCGCAATTTATCCTCCCCTCACCAATAACCTTGTGGTAAGTGTATTATGGATTGATTGGGTAGTTCTATTGTAGTAAAATAGTCCTCTGGGTGAAGAAATGAACGTCTTGACAGCTCTAGTCGGAGTTGAAAACGATAAGCGCATGACATAGTGTGTAGCTTGATGGTCCGCTTAATTTAGGCCTTTAGGGATGCCTTCATTAAACTTGATTACTGGTTGCTAAGGAAGCGTAACCCATGGCTCATCTTTCAATTTTCTCTGCTTTCAAGGTCACGAAACAGCTAGTCGATTGTTTGCCTTTGCTGATGCTGTGGTAGTGGAGGTATAGGAATACTTGACCCCCCGCCTGCCCCTCCAATCGTCTTTTCTCATCCAAAACAGTCTCGCTAAATTCATTTCTTTGAACTGCTTGCCTTGCATCGCCGGTCCCCGCGCTAGTTCACATACCATCCACAATCGATCGAAGTTACCAATCTCTACAACTCTCTGGTGTGTTGCGGGCTAGTATCCTAGGAAAAATACGTACCTACTTATTCCATTCTCCTATTTCATCTAACTTCCTTGGTTATCATGAAATAGTCCCTAAATTTTATTAAAATTTTCCAAAATCGGCTAAATTTTACTTTCAAAAAATGGAAATATAGGAGAGTCTCAACAAAACTTAATTTTTTCATTTTGTATATTTTTAGTAAGGCAAACAGTGTTTGCTATGTTTGCCTGGAGGAGACGCCACTGGTTTTGACTGTGCTGTTGGAAGTGTCTCATTGGTTTTATTGGTCTGCCTCTGTGGTAGACCGCGCAGTTCGTAATGGCTGCCTCTCCAGAACTCGTTTGGTAGCCCGGGAGCCGCCGTGGTGGGTGGGTTAGGGCCTGCCGAGACACCCCTGCCTGCAGAGCTCCAACCAACCAACCAACCCCATGGTGCTACAGCCCGTGTCGGGCCTTGACCTGCTCCAGTAGCCGTCGCCATTCCGTCCAATCCCCGGCAACAACCCTCCAATTTCTCAGGCCCATCGCCCGACAATCCTCTTCCACTCCATCCAGCCAGCGGAAACCAGGTCTACCTCTAGGCCGCCTTCCTCCAGGACTCCCTCGTATGATGCTGCTTGGTGTCTCTGTGTCAGCCATGCGTGCTACGTGGCCGGCCCAGCGCAGCCTCCCACATTTAATGCACCCGGTAATGCGCTGGTCATTATACAGAGAGTAAACTTCATTATTATACCGGGTTCGCTACTGTGTGCCTTCCCTGACTGGTCCAAATATCCTTCTCAGGATCTTTCTCTCAAAGACCTCAAGTGCGTTTAGATTTGCTGCAGTCAGGGTCCATGTTTCTGAGCCGTAGGTGAGGATCGGGCGGATGAGGGTCTTGTACAGGAGGAGCTTGGTATTCCTTGACACGTTCCAGGACGTGAAGTGCCCCACCAATCCAAAGTAGCTTCTGTTGGCATCCACAAGTCTAGCTGCAATTTCTCGGGACATATCATTAGCAGCTGTGACAACAGACCCAAGGTATTGAAAGGATTCAACACCCTGGAATCTGTACTCACCCATGCCAATTTGTTGGATTGGTGGTGGATTACGCATTGCAATCATGTATTTCGTTTTTTGCTCATTCACCACGAGTCCCATTTTTCGTGCTTCCCGGTCTAATGCCAAGAAAGCCTCCCTCACATCCCGCTCACTCCTGCCAATCACATCGATGTCATCTGCTTATGCCAGTATTTGGACGCTACGGTTGAAGATGGTGCCTTGGCGATCCAAACCAGCGTCCATGATTGCCCGATCAAGAACTGTGTTGAACAAGATGCATGCCAGTGCATCCCCCTGCCTGAGTCCTTTGGTCGATTGGAAGGTGTCAGACAGGCCAGCTTGCACTTTTACTCGGCAGTTGACATCCCTCATTGTGAGCCCGACCATCCTTATCAACTTTTCAGGGATGTCAATCTTGCTCATGGCATCGTACAGCTTGTCTCGATGGATGCTATCATACGCAGCCCTGAAGTCCACAAAGAGGTGGTAGGTGGCAACGTTGAACTCTCAGGTCTTTTCCAGGATCATCCTCAATGTAAATATTTGATCAGTCGTGGATTTATTTTGCCTGAATCCACACTGGTAATTCCCGATTTTAGGTTCGACTAAGGGGAGAAGGCGGTTATATACAACGTTGGACAGCACCTTATAAGCGACAGTAAGCAAAGAAATACCCCTGAAGTTGTTGCAGTCCATTCTATCGCCCCTTTTGTGTATGGGCCAAATAACACTCTCGGTCCACTCAAGGGGGAGCTCTTCGTCTTTCCAAATTTTTAGTATTAACTCATGAATAATTTCAGTGAGATAGCTGCCACCACACTTCAAGAGCTCACCTGGAATCTGATCAGTGCCCGGGGCCTTATTTTTCTTGAGTTTATTCAAGGCACTCTCGACTTTGCTGAGGGTCGGAGGGGAATTATCATGAATTGGTTGTTGTTGCCTGCAGAGCTCCACACACTCCTTACTCCGAAATAATCCAATTACATAAGTTCCTGTTTCACATTGATTTTCACATTTTTAAATGCGTTTTTTTACCATATGATAACCGCTGTTGATTCCTTGTCTACATGTTAACATTTGTTAAATTATAATCAATTTGACGATTGTTGAGTACTGCCCTAACTATACAATGAAGAAACATATTGAATTGAGTTATCACAGTTCAACTAGGCCTTATCACGATTCTTCCCGGTGGTTTAACTCTCTGATTCGTAAGCTTGGTTCACATAGGTGCGTAATGTCCGTAATCCGTAGTGCGTAATTGGATGCTATTGGCTGGGAGCCTCACATAGGGGGCGCCTCAATCGGCTCCAGCCAATAGCATCCAATTACGCACTACAGATTACGGACATTACGCACCTATGTGAACCAAGCATTAGATTATCTTTGAATCCAAAGCAGTCGCCATATTGAAAACTCGTTACTTCCGGTTAATCCAAGAATAAAAATATTTTCATAGACAAGACTTGGATCGTCCACTTCAAGTTGGAAATGATTGAACTTTGTGTTTAGGGAACGCTGAAGGGTTTCGACCAAACCATCAACCTGATCTTGGATGACAGCCACGAGAGAGTCTACAGCGCTACTCAAGGAGTCGAACAAGTCGTTTTGGGCCTCCACATCATCAGAGGAGATAACGTGTAAGTGAAGCATCGCTCTGAGTATTATTATTAATTCAGGTATCAATGTGGTTCTGTAGTAAAAAAGTCTGCCAAATGGGAGTGGCTCATAGCTTCCTTTAATCAATAACCCGATTGTACACATGATCTGATGCATAGTAGTTCATCTCGAAACATCGATCTCTAAAGTACCTTGACCTATCTTCATAGGGGACCATCTACTCGTCAATCCTCACAATCTCAGAGAATTTCGGTAAAAAATTAATGTAGAATTGATAGTTGTGACAAGGAATTCATGACAGGCAGACACGAGACTAAAATTGTTCAGGAAGGCCTAAAACGAAAAAAAAAAAAAAAAAATAGAAATGTTTGTTTTGGAGAACATTTTTGCTTCCAAGTCTACCAAGGGAGGGAGAGAATCAAATTTTCCTCTCGCGTTTTACGTTTCAGGCCTTTCTCAACTTTTTTGGTCCCGTGTCTATCTGTCTTGAAATCCCTGTAACGAGAAAAGCTATACAAAGTTATTTTCCAATTGCGATGAAATTTTCAGGAATTTTGTGGGTTGGAGTGTAGATGTCTCCTACGACAATTGTCACCCCCAGACTGATAGTAGCCACTGCGCATGCGCGAACGTGAATTCCTTGTATCAGCCATAAAGCTGGATTCACATGGGACAGAAAGGTCGGAAAGACGAGAAGTGGATTGGGTAGGTGGAGTCTGCGGAAGATTCACATGGATGGAATAACCTTCCTCCTGGAAGCCTGTGAAATGATAACCTCTCTCTGATCTGTAACCTCAGTTGACGAGTGTTTTGAATTTGACAGTGGTGGTGATGATTATTTCTTGTTAAAATTCATGAATAAAAAAAATTAAAAAAAAACAGGACAGCACGAGAAAATAAACAAAAGAGCGCGAGTGTGGAACCTCAGGATGGCTGATTGTGGATTGGAACATTCAATTGTTTTTTCCAATAATCGATAGTTTCAATGGGTTTTTTTGACAAAGGAATACAATCTGGGGATACATCATCACAATTCCTCAACACATCAATTGCATCGAAACAATCAATTGTTGGCTACTATCGACAGTCGGCCACCAATAGTGCAACCTCCTCTAGTGGTTATCCATATGGAAAACGGAAGACTATAAACAAATTTCTTCGGTGATAGACTTTCCACTGTTCCGTCAAGATGGCGGCCACCATTCTCCACCGGGGAAAATGCCTTTCCATCGTTCTGACTTTTCTATCCCATGTGAATCCAGCTTAACTTCTAAAACAGCCATTTTCCATCCAATTTAGTTGAAATTCTCAGTAATTGTGTGGTTTGACGTGTAGATGGATCCCCTATGAGGGTAGTGTAAGGTACTTGGAGACGGTTTCGAGATTAGCTACTATGGATCGGATTATCTGTACAATCGGGTTATTGTTACGAGGAAGATATGAGCCCCCAAAAGTTGACCCAAAAGCTCAACTTTCCAACTGTGTGGTCAGAATTATTTTCAATATTTTTATTAGTGGAGAAAACCGCGCTTGAATGCGAAAAAACGTGATTCTTTTTCAACGAAATCGACGGTTTGACGGGAGGATTCGGGGGGTCTCCTCCGCCGCCGCTCCTCTCACTCTCCATCCAACCCTCCTCCCGTCAAACCGTCGATTTCGCTGGAAAAAAAATCACGGTTTTTCGCATTCAAGCGCGGTTTTCTCTACTAATAAAGATATTGGAAACAATTCTGACCACACCGTTGGAAAGCTGAGTTTTTGGGTCAACTTTTGGGATTACAGTGGGAAATTAACCGTCAGTTTCAGCAAGGCTTACGAACATTAAAAAAAACCTGTACATTTCCGAGATTTCGAGAGTTTACTGTTCGGGCTCATTTTTCAACATCTGAGTCTTCTTTAAAAAGTTTTATTTAGCACTAGGGCGATAGAGAATTTAACGCTCTTTCCAGCGGTGTAAATTACATTTGAAATTTGACTGAAAAATAAGGGAGTTATGTATGTTTTAATGGCGTAAGGTCGAAAATACGAAAAAACATCTTAAGAGTGGAAAAAAGTTGGATTTTAAGAGGGTAAAAAAAATCAAGTGACAAAAAAAGTGGCAAATTAGTTGTAGAATCGAAACCTGGCCGGTGGTGCGCCCGAAAGGCTTAGACTCTGTAAATTGTATATCGTTCATATTCCTGGAAAACCATGTAAGTCGGTATTTTTTCGAAAATAAGGTTTTGAGCTCTCTAGGTAAATTAGGGTCGCTTGATTCATTTAGTGAAGCCGTTTTCCAATCTGAAGAATAGTTTTTTTTATCGAGAAGGCACAGTGTAAGTCGGTTACCTCTTTTCGCCAGAAAACCATGTAAGTCCTGTGTATGCCTCCATAAAAGTAAGCAGCTCACGCCGGTGGCAAGTTTCCATCAAAGATATTCAGTTTTTTTTTCTTTTTTTCATGTAAAAGTTTAAAATATTCATAAATGGAGTTCGGAGAAAGTGATCATAAATGGAAACCTTTTTATAATTCTCAATTTCAGCAATAAATTCCACTCCTTGAGTTCTGCAGACACGTGATTTTCCATACTGTGGCCAACCTTAAGATCACGACCTACTTGTTTTTTCCGCATTGTTTCTAAATTATTTAGTAGGATAATTTCAGATGAATTAATTGATTTGTCGGCTGTTTTACCTAGCTGTAGTGCTGATGTTAGAAAGAACAAAAGGATATCAGTAGAATTCTTTTGGTCTGCTTATGTTTTACAGGAAACTGTGTAAAATTAATGATACAAGAGATAATAATGAGATAATAATTAAGGAAATTCAGCTCTGACCAATCCCAACCCCTTACCCATCCCTAACCCATACCTAACTCATCTCTAGTCCATCCCAAACCCATCCTCAACTCATACCCTACCCAGCCCTGACCTATCTATAACCCCTAACCCAACTCGTCCCTAACCCATCCCCAACCGAGCCCTGACCTATCCCAACCCCCAACTTATACCCAGCCCATCCCTAAGGGCCGGTTTATCAGTCACTTTTTACCACCCGGTAAAGCAGATTTATCCGACGGTCATCGGGTAACTCAATCGCTCGCGTTTATCAGTCCCCAGATAGCCGTTATCCGTAGTTTAAAGTTAACTGGTCGTCCGAGGACCGGATAAAAAGTTACGGGGGGGTAACTCGATTTATGCAAGGCTTTTTAACCTCAGAGAGTCACTTCTCGTGTTTTTGTTCCCCAGAACGTTCGTTTTTGCAAATTGCGTTGTTGATTAGTAGTGAATTATTAATAGTGAATTATCGAAAATGGATGTGTGGGGCTCTTTTTCAGACAGCAGCGACGAAGATGTGTGTTTATGGTCGAATTCCTGCAGTGGGGAAGAAGGCGGAAGGAAGAAAGGCGGCAACATAGTTTGATCACGGATTGACCATTTGGAGAAGTGGGACGATAGCGATTTTTTGATGAGATTTTGATTGGATAAAAGTATAAAAAACCATGTTGGTGTCTGTCGGCGACTTTAGTGGCGTCAGTAAAAGCTCTGCCTGTAAAATTGTCAAGCAGGTGTCCCTGGGAACTGCCAGGCTATCCACCCAATTTATCAGAATACCTACCAGCAACCAAGGAAGTAGGTATTATTTCAATCTCGGATGGAATTTTATTTAAAAAACAAAAAAGACAGGTTTTCTGGAGCTGTGGGTGCTATGGACTGCACGCATGTAAAAATTCATTCGCCAGGAGGGTCACACGCCGAAAATTTTCGAAATAGAAAAGGGTACCTACTTCTTTATTAACGTACGAACTATTTCGTCTGCAAATTTGAAAATTCTTGACATAGTGGCTCGGTGGACGGGGATCTTGTCATGAACAGACAATTTTCAACAAAGAACAATAGTTACTGCCGTACCAAGAAGGAAATAAGTACCGAGATCTAGAAAAGAAAACACCAAAACAAAGAACATTGCTTCATCCTCTTCTAATTTATTCTTTTTTCTGATGCAAAACACACTGCGAAAACGATTTTTTTATGTGGAGGAAGCTCGATTTTATTACATGGAAGAAGTATTTCTTCCATGCATAATCAATTATTCGGCCTAACAGACAGTTAATTTTACCAGCCAGTTAATAGTTACCAGTGGGTTAACTTCGCACTGATAAACAGCACCTTTATAGTATCCATAATTTATACCACCGTTAAAGTTAACAGGGGGATACGTAAACCCCCGTTAACTTTGGTGACTGATAAACTGACCCTAACCCGTTCCTAACCCATCTCCAACCTATCCCTAACCCCTATCCCATCCCTAACCTGACTCACACCTAACCCATCCTCAATCCATCCCTAGTCTATCTGTAACTCATCCCCAGCTCATTCCCAACCCAGCCATGACCTAACTATAACCCCTAACTGTATCTAACTCATCCCTGGGTAAAACCCTTGTTTAAATGAAACAAAAGTACCTAGTTGCCTAACACTTAAATTCAATGCATACCTAGTTACGGTTGTGATAGGTAAAGTGTTCCTATAAGTAATGGTTGTAATGGAGAGAGAAAAGTAATGGTTGTAATTGAAGAAATGGTTATTGAGGAATGGGGAATTTGCCTCAATTTTAGATTCTGGAATTTCAAGTCAAATCCTATTATAGGGCCCTAGAATAACGTTTAACACTAGGAATAACCAAGGGGAAAAAATTACCGTAGGAGAAAATGACTAAACAAGTGAACCTCTGTTACAAAACACCGCGAAAATCGAGGAATATTGTTGACGTCATACGAAAAAAAAAAGACGCGAAAACAACGACAACAGACAGAGTTCTAGCACCGCGACACAAAATGATCCAGTGAAATGGCTACTCGAATAATGTGATTCAAATCTTGAAACTAAATAAGAGAAGATGAAGAATGATAATGCTTGATAAACTAGTAGATAGATTCGTATTGTAAAAAAGTGAGTAATATTGTTTCTTTTGGTCACTTTTGTGTTTGGGTTCTTCCTGCCAGTTCGTGGCGCACTCTTGTGCGCACTACTCGGAAGGTAAAAGTTCGTGTATATTCCGCTTCTGTGGTAAGCGCCACAGAACCTCCTTTGAAGTCAGATTGGTAGAATATCCGTCACGTTTCAAACATGGCTGCCTCTTACACATTGCCACCACGTTTAAAATTTCCATCTTCCTTAAAATCTCTAATTTTTTTGGATGCGTTTTCGAGCAGCTCACTATGGTTTTATTCCATAAAAACAAACCCTCATTCGGAAAAAAAAAAAAAAAAAAATGTGAGGCAAATTCCCCATTGGTATTATATTGAATAATTTATTGCTCAACTCTAGTAATATTAAGACTGAAGACTGTCATTTTGACTCAAGGAGCCTTAAGTTGGACTGCGTATTAGTCAACGCCTATGAATTTTCATTTAAATATTTTCCTTTTGCATCGATTTGGGTATTTTGTGTTACCTTTAAACCTGGAGAAAAAAATTGAGTAACATAGCTTATCTATATACATAAAACGCCAACCGTACGTATGTATGTATGCACGGAGGGATAGTGGGAGTGGGAGAGTCGGCGGAATCGGAGATGGGAGGAGTTAAAGGGATTGGGGGCGGGAGGGGTTGGAGGAGTTAGAAGGGTTGGGGGCGGGAGGGGTCGGAGAAATTGTTTTTGCCTGCTTTCAGTAGGCTTTTCAACTAATAATTAAATAATAACCCAAGCTGGGTATATTTTCATGAAAATCAAATTGAAAACCATGTAAGTCGGGTGTCAAAGACTGGGTAAAAGCATGTAAGTCCATTTTTTCGTTCGCTGAAGTAAATTTTGATGAAATTAGTCTCAGGCTCTTTGAAATACTACTGTTACCACGAGTTTTAAGGAATAGAACGAAAAAACTTATTGTATATGGAATGAAAACTTAATTATCTAGTTTTTAGTGTCCCCTGTAAAATCTGATAAACTCGACTTACATGGTTTTCCAGGTACATGAATGGTATACTGAAAATCAAAAAAACGAAGAATCTTGTAAAAAAAAAAACTTTCTAAAAGAAATTGGAACACCATTGTTCCTTTTCTTAACCACACCTTCAACTGATGGATTTCTTTTAAAATTCTCTCGTTAGTTCATGCTTCATGAATGGACTTAATTGTTTTATTCCAGAGCGCTGGTGGGAGAGATGGACGAGGCTTTGGACGCGCGATTGGACCTCAGCTCCCTGAGAGCTGAACCCCTCGGCCAGGTTGCCCATTAGAAGTCGTCCTCTAACTTCACTCAAACCATAATGTTCTGCCGTGTACATAAGTGTTTCCTCAGATCCAGATTCGCTGTAAATGATTCCGATGTTCGTTGAAATTCCATCAAGCCTACTGTTTATTTATAATACGAATAGCTATTAAAGTAATTTACTTGGTACCTTCAGTGCTTTCTAGTCAATTCTTCCACACCCACCCATTAGTTTTTGGTTTATTATTTTCCTTAATGAAAAAAAGTAACCCTCTCTCAAAATTTGGTGGTATTGTTTGGACCTTCCCGCCCAAATTGAGCGCCAAATTGGACGATTGGCCCAAAGAGAAAGTAGTCCCGTTTACGAACAAAGTAGTTCCCTTAGAATGAACCATATTAGATCATCTCGTACATTCAATGGGTTATTGCATTCAGAACTATTAGGCCAGTATTAGATCTGTAAGAGTTAATAAACTAGTAGACCAAGGACGATCATAATTAATCATAAATAAGAACAACATAGAACATGAACGCACAGGGCAGATCAAGACGGCTGCGGCGTACGTGCCCCTCCGCGACCCCGATGCCTCGAACATTCCTAGAACGCTACCTACCAAGTTATCTCTGCGCTCTATTTTTCATTCAAATTAATTATTAGTTCTGTTTAATACAAGTTTTAGTTCTCCACCAGTGTGGTTTATTTAGTTCTCATTCCCGAGGTAAACAGGTATACTTCGATATATCCAATATCCAACAGTCGAATACAGATTTTTCTCGCTCAGTAGGGAATTTACCTCATTTTTAATTTTTTTCGAAAGAGGGTTCACTGATATGGAAGAACACTTTAGTGTGCCGCTCAAAAATGCATGCAAAAAATTTAGAGAATTTAAGGAACATGGAAGTTCTAAATGTACCAGAAGTCTGTGGCGTGAAGAGTTTTCCTTACAACAGCAGCGCTACCTCTGATTGCGCACATTAACCAACTAGCTTAAGTGATTGAACAAACGAATGCGCCACGAACTTTCAGAAAGAACCCAGACTAGGGATTGGTATCGTTATAAAAGTATTGTATCGATATCCCAAGTATCGTTGGGCATGAGTATCAATATTTTAAAACATCGAGTATCGATACTTTAGTGTCACAAACCATCAATATTATCCAATATTCTCAAGAAAATTTTTATTCATTTTTTACTACCAAGAGTCCAAGCAGAGTGATTTTCTCCATGATATAAACGTTATTCGTGCAACCAAAGAGAAATGACCCAAATTCTACCTTCTTCATTTTTAAGCCATTATGTTGAATTTTCCGCGAGAACTGTATCGATATTCGATATCCAAAAATATCGCATAGTGCTTTCGATACTAAAATATCGAGTATCAGTAGGTACGAAAGTATCGATATTTTGAAATATCGAGTACTGATGATCCCATCCCTAGCCCAAACATGAAAGTTATGTAAAGAAGCAATTTTACTCACTATTTTTTACCTATAAGTATATCAAGTTTTATTAGTCTTCATCTTCTCTTATTTAGTTTCTATATTGGTTAGTTTTGATATTTGAATCACATTATTTGAGTGAATCATTCCAGTCACGAGGGCGCCTGCGACTCTACCTGTTGACATTCTCTGACACTATTTGCTGAAACTCCTTTCATGCTTTGCCAGAGCACAGTTTTGCTAGCTCCACCTTGCCAATAAGTCTTACTTTCCATATCTCTGTATTGGAGCATTAAATTCTACTTTCCTTACCTCCATGGTCACATATTCACTCTACTTTACTTACCATTAGCGATAAATTCAACTTTCCTCACCTCCACCATGCCAATAAGTCTTACTTCCCTTATCTCTATATTGGAGCATTAAACTACACTTTCCTTACCTTCACGGTCATTGGGTCACCCTACTTTACTTACCATTAGCAATCAACTCCACTTTACTACTTTCCTCATTTCCATCCTCCCTATACGTCATACTTTCCTTTCATTAATTGGGGTATCAAATTCTATTTTCCTTACCTCCAGGGTCATTGATTCACTCTACTTCACTTACCATTACCGATATCTCTATCAGGATCAAGGATCTCTGTCAGGATCAAGGATCTCTGTCAGGATCAAGGATCTCTATCAGGATCAAGGACCCTTGATCTCTATCCTGATCAAGGATCTATGTCAGGATCAAACAGCCTTGATCACTATTAGGTTCGAGGATCCTTGGTCTCTATCAGGATCAAGGACCCTTAATCTCTATCAGGATCAAGGACCCTTGATCTCTATCCTGATCAAGGATCTATGTCAGGATCAAACAGCCTTGATCACTATTAGGTTCGAGGATCCTTGGTCTCTATCAGGATCAAGGACCCTTAATCTCTATCAGGATCAAGGACCCTCGATCTCTATCCTGATCAAGGATCTATGTCAGGATCAAACAGCCTTGATCACTATTAGGTTCGAGGATCCTTGATCTCTATCAGGATCAAGGACCCTTGATCTCTATCCTGATCAAGGATCTATGTCAGGATCAAACAGCCTTGATCACTATTAGGTTCGAGGATCCTTGATCTCTATCAGTATCAAGGACCCTCAATCTCTATCCTGATCAAGGAGCTATGTCAGGATCAAACAGCCTTGATCGCTATTAGGTTCGAGGATCCTTGGTCTCTATCAGGATCAAGGACCCTCGATCTCTATCCTGATCAAGGATCTATGTCATGATCAAACAGCCTTGATCACTATTAGGTTCGAGGATCCTTAGTCACTGTCAGTATCAAGGACCCTCAATCTCTATCCTGATCAAGGATCTATGTCAAGATCAAACAGCCTTGATCACCATTAGGTTCGAGGATCCTTGATCTCTATCAGGATCAAGGACCCTCGATCTCTATCCTGATCAAGGACCTATGTCAGGATCAAAGAGCCTTGATCACTATTAGGTTCGAGGAACCTTGATCTCTATCAGGGTCAAGGATCCTTGATCAATATCAGGATCTCTGTTATCGTTGCGTGTTAAGCGGCCTTAAGGGACAACATATTCAAACCACCCTAGCTCGAAAACTTTAAATATAAAAGTTCAGGTATTTTATTCATTAATTTGAAATTCATTTAATTTTTAAGAATTTGACCACTCAGAGCTCTCTGAGACCAACCGTTAGCCTAATGAGGACAATTATTACACGATTAGTACTACTCCCTGCTACATAACTGTATTTCAATAAATATGATTTCAATCAGCGACTAATTTCCAAACAAACAACCAGAGGTTAATTAAGTCAGATATTTCATTAGAATATTCACTTCACTCCTCACCTGTACAGGCTTTTATAGATCTAAATAATCTTAGTTTCCTTCACAATGTAATTGCTGCCATTCAACGTCATGACTAACAAACTCTTCAAAAACCATTGAAGTAAAGGGTTTGAGAACAAAAACTCCTCACTTTTCAACTTCATCTTTATTTGTGTCGAAATAAATATTCTAAGTACAAAATTTTATTATTTAAAAAAACTTATTCTAATCAAATGGCGATTTCTTCTTCGTGACTCAATCAATACAAAACACATTGCAAATAAAAACTTAGATGCACAGATACTTATGTAATGTAGGAAGGTACTTATTTGTAATACAATGAATTATTCAAGGAACTAGAATCACCGTATACCTGAATTATTTACATTATTTACAGTGTGGAGCAATATTTACATACTTTTCATATTTGGAAGAATTTAATCGACTTCCTCCACAGTTGGGCCGCCCGATTGACCGTTGTAGTTCTGCTGACCGCAGTTTTGGGCTCCCTGGGGGGCGCCTTGCTGGTGGATTTTCTTCATGAAGTGGACGCATTCGTTTTGGAGCTCCTGCAGTTTGTGATCGTACTCTTCCTTGGTCGCCAGAGAGTTGTTGTCCAGCCAGCGGAGGGCGTCGTCGCATTTGGACCGCGCCGTTTCCTTGTCCGAAGGCGTCAGCTTGTCTCCAGCTTCGTCCAGAGCTTGTTTCACGGAGAAGATGTAGGATTCGAGTTGGTTTCTGGAGGCAATTCGCTCTCTTTGCATCTCGTCTTCTGCCTTGTAGCGATCGGCTTCGTTCACCATTCTGTCGATTTCCTCTTTTGACAGCCGCCCTTTGTCGTTTTTGATGACAATGTTCTTGGATTTGCCGGAGCTGCTGTCTTTGGCTGATACATTGAGAATGCCGTTTGCGTCCAGATCAAACGTAACTTCTATCTGAGGAACGCCTCTTGGAGCAGGAGGAATTCCAGTCAGATCGAAAGTGCCCAGGAGATTGTTATCCTTGGTCATAGCTCTCTCGCCCTCGAATACCTGGATCGTCACAGCAGGTTGGTTATCGGAGTAGGTGGTGAATATCTTCGACTGCTTGCAAGGTATTCTGGCGTTCCTCTCGATGATCTTGGTCATGACTCCTCCAGCCGTCTCAATACCCATCGACAGAGGTGTCACATCAACGAGGAGAACATCCTGGATTTGAGAACTCTGATCTCCACTAAGCACCGCTGCCTGCACTGCAGCTCCATAAGCGACAGCTTCGTCCGGGTTGATCGACAAGTTCAGAGCCTTTCCATTGAAGCAGTTCTGCAAGAGGGTTTGAATTTTAGGGATCCTGGTTGAGCCACCTACCAAAACCACGTCATGGATGGCCCCCTTGTCCATTTTGGCGTCTTGCAGGCACTTTTCCACAGGTTGTAACGTGTTCCTGAACAAATCTGCACACAACTCTTCAAATCGGGCTCGTGAAATCTTGGTGTAGAAGTCCACTCCTTCGTGCAGAGCATCTATTTCGACATTGGCTTCGGTGGAGGATGACAAAGTGCGCTTTGCTCTCTCTGCTGCGGTCCTCAATCTTCTCAGCGCTCGTGCATTATTCCTGATATCTTTCTTGTACTTCCGTTTGAACTCTTCAGCCAAATGGGTGACCAATCGGTTGTCAAAGTCTTCTCCTCCGAGGTGGGTGTCGCCTGCTGTGGCTTTCACTTCAAACAACGAACCTTCGTCTATCGTGAGGATTGAAACGTCAAATGTGCCGCCTCCCAGGTCGAATATCAGCACATTCCTCTCGCCTTTCAAGTTCTTGTCCAAACCATAAGCCAAAGCTGCGGCAGTTGGCTCGTTGATGATCCTCATCACATTCAATCCTGCGATTGCACCAGCATCTTTAGTCGCCTGTCTTTGAGAGTCGTTGAAGTACGCTGGCACAGTAATCACAGCATCCTTGACTTTCTTCCCGAGATACGCTTCCGCCGTTTCCTTCATTTTAGTCAAAACCATCGAGCTGATCTCTTCCGGGGCGAAAGTTTTCTTCTCGCCCTTGAAGTCTACTTGAATCTTCGGTTTGGAACAATCGTTGACAACTTTGAAGGGCCAATGCTTCATATCCTCGGTTATTTTTGGGTCGTCGTACTTCCTTCCAATCAACCGTTTGGCGTCGAAAACCGTGTTCTGAGGGTTCATTGCTACTTGGTTTTTGGCAGGATCGCCGATCAAGCGCTCGGTGTCAGTAAAAGCCACGTAACTAGGGGTAGTTCTGTTACCTTGGTCGTTGGCGATGATCTCCACCTTCCCGTTCTGCCAGACTCCGACGCAGGAGTAGGTTGTTCCAAGATCGATTCCAATTGCTGACATGATGTATTCTTGGTATAAATTCGCTGATAAGTCACAATATCACAATCACTGATCGTTATAATCACTTGACTCGCGTCAAAAACACTTTTAGTGGTAGTTAAACTTGCGTTCGAATCGCTTTCTCGTGAGAAACTGAAGTCCCGCCGCGGATCTGTCATATTTAAATGGCCGCGGGCAGTTCTGGCCGGTTCTCGACCCAACGGCGCTCTCCCATTGGCTGAGGCTCGACACACCCCCGACCCTTCCGACCGCCGTAGAACCTCCTGGACCTTTCTCAAACCATGGAAATCTCCTCGTCTCTATTTTCGTCTCGGAATTCTATAGTAAACAACAAATTATTGTATAACGGTTTATTATTTCCCGGTATACTCGTCGACCTGCCTGTAACCGACCATGAATCATCACGCAAGCTTTATTTGTCAAATTCATTTTGAAAGAAAGTACCAGCAAAACATTGTTATCTGAGAGTTTAGGATGCATTGCATTCATTACGAAATTAGGTACCAAGTACCTAATTTCGTAATGAATGCAATGCTGAGAAAGCACAAGTGAGTGACTTGGAACTCAAAAAAACCCAAAAAGATCGCATTATTTATTATAATAAATATTGCGCTTCTTTTGGCCAATTTCCGTCAGTGAACATTCGTTTGCGATTCTCGTGTTTCTGCTATTTTATTCGTCCCAATTTCAAGTCCTTTTAGGGATTGAACGGTTGGTCCTACAGAGCTCTGGATGGTCTCATTCGATTCTAAAAATTCAATACTATTTTCAGTTGTTGAAAAATCTGTAGCTTCACATCTAACGTAACGTTTTAACGTAACTCTAACGTAACGTTCTAAGGTAACGTTTTTTATCTAGGGCGTTATGAAAATTTCAACCAACTTTTTTTCATCCCTTAAAAGTGGCTGACATCAACCAAAAGGGGCACAACTAGACCCCAAATCCACCGACATAGGTACCAAATTTCATCAAAATCGGCCTATGGTAACTAAAAAAAGTGCCGCGGGCAGAAATTTTATATTAAATTTTTGGATTCTACGTAAGCTTGGAAAGTAAACCACCAAATGTGGTTGGGTGGAGGGGGGGGGGGGTTAAATTTCTTCCCTTGCTCAATTCCAAAGATTTAGTCGTTTGTTATTGAAAGTAATAAACAAAAAGCTGAAAAAATGTCGTTTTCATTGACAAAACCTACCTACCTACCATATTATCGCACAAGGTTAACAATTAAGTTAAATTTGACAAAAATTGCCTAACATCAAAAAATTTATTGGGTATCCGAAATAAAAATTTTAAACATTTTGGTTCATTATTTTCAATAATGAACCTTTGGAATCGACCAAGGAAATTTTTTTTTAACACCCCTCAAAATTTATTGGTTTATGTTTCAAGGTGCGTAGAATCCAAAAATCGAATAAAAATCCGTCCGTCCGCCGATTTTGATGAAATTTGGTATGTAAGCTCCATTTGGGGTCTAGTTGTGCCACGAAGATTTTGGTTGATGTAGGTCACTTCTAAGGGTTCAAAAATGAATTTTGAAATTTTGAAAACGCCCTAACTCAAAAAATTTTGACATAGAGGTATTGTTTTTCCTTCAATTTAAGATTCTATAGAATTTTTTGAGACCACGCGGAGCTCTGTAGGACAAACCGTTCGCTCCCTACGAGAATTTTAAGGGTTGGACGTACGATAAATCAGAAACACGAGTGTGAATCGCAAAAGAGGCCTAATCTCCGTTCAAATTATAGCTGACAGAAATGCGATCGATGTTATTCTTCATGGCTTCTGCGTGGCTTTGCAGACGAGTGATCTTTATAGAAAAATAATAAACCATTGTGTAATAATTTGCAGCGTTCTTTTACGGATTTTAGGTTTCAAGGTACGTAGAATCCAAAACGCTGCAAATTATTACACAATGGTTTATTATTTTTCTATAAAGATCACTAAAGCTACAACTATAAAGATTCACACTCGTGTTTCTGATTTATCGTACGTCCAACCCTTAAAATTCTCGTAGGGAGCGAACGGTTTGTCCTACAGAGCTCCGCGTGGTCTCAAAAAATTCTATAGAATCTTAAATTGAAGGAAAAACAATACCTTTATATCAAAATTTTTTGAGTTAGGGCGTTTTCAAAATTTCAAAATTCATTTTTGAACCCTTAGAAGTGACCTACATCAACCAAAATCTTCGGGGCACAACTAGACCCCAAATGGAGCCTACATATCAAATTTCATCAAAATCGGTCAATGCTAAGTGGCAAAAGTGCCGCGTACGGCGGACGGACGGCCAAATTTTTATTCGATTTTTGGATTCTACGTACCTTGAAACGTAAACCATCAAATTTTGAGGGGGTGTTAAAAATTTTGTTTTCATAGTCGATTCCAAAGGTTCATTATTGAAAATAATATACCAAAATCGAATAAAAATTTGGCCGTCCGCGGTACTTTCCCCACTTAGCATTGACCGATTTTGATGAAATTTGGTATGTAGGCTCCATTTGGGGTCTAGTTGTGCCCCGAAGATTTTGGTTGATGTAGGTCACTTCTAAGGGTTCAAAAATGAGTTTTGAAATTTTGAAAACGCCCTAACTCAAAAAATTTTGATATAGAGGTATTGTTTTTCCTTCAATTTAAGATTCTATAGAATTTTTAGAATTCTTTGAGACCAAGCAGAGCTCTGTAGGACAAACCGTTCGCTCCCTACGAGAATTTAAAGTTTGGAGTACGATAAATCAGAAACACGAGTGTGAATCGCAAAAGAGGCCTAATCTCCGTTCAAATTATAGCTGACCGAAATGCGAGCGATGTTTTTTTCATTCAAGCACCATTGCCGTCCTTAAATTTAGTAAACCTTAAGCGGGCTTCTGATGATACCTAACCCTGTTTAGCGGGGGAAAATCACCAAAATTTATAAAGAACAGTTTGACAAATTTTCTAGTTTTAAGTGGAAATACCTGCCTACTATTCTAGTGTACAGTTTTCTGAACTGGTCATGATCTCGTGAAATGGGAAATTTAACAGCCTTTCCAAAAGTACACTAATATTCGAATTTGCATGGAAAATTAGGGTGTTACGATCCATCCACGACCATTTTAATACAGCAAGGTCGACAGCAGAAGAGACAACTGACATTTTGAGCGGGTGAAAAAAAGTGCTACAAGGAAAAAGTTGTTGTAGATTAGTTGTAAAATCGATTTCTGAAGTATTGTTGTTTGGTTTACAGAAACCTTGTAGAATTCCGAGACGAAAATAGAAAGACGAGAGACGAGGAGATTTCGATTGATTGTGAAAGGTCCAGAAGGTTCTACTGCGCAGAGATGGGCGAATTCTTATTCATACTCGTAAATACGATTAAGAATACAAATCATATCTGCGATTTTATGATTATGAATACGAATACAGATAAGAATATGAATACAAATACAATTGTTTTTTTAAATGATTTCCCTAAAAATCGATTTTTTTAAAACGATTTTCCCTGAAAATTTTACTTTTTTAAAATGATTTTCTCCCGAACTCTGGACATGTTTATGACCTAACATTGTCAAAATAATCAATCAAAATTCGAAACGCTCACCAATTCTTATAGAATTTTTCACGCAAAATCGAATGAGACCAAAACCAGGTCGCTGCGACCAACCGTATAGAAACTACGACGTAATTCACGCTAAAAATCGTATTTTTTACGATTTTTACTGAAAATCATAAAAAGTTACCAACCTATGATTTTCAGTGGAAATTGTAAAAAAAATACGATTTTCATCGAAGATTTCGTCGTAGTTTCTATACGGTTGGTCGTAGCGACCTGGTTTTGGTCTCATTCGATTTTGCGTGAAAAATCATATAAGAATTGGTGAGCGTTTCGAATTTTAGTTGATTATTTTGACAATTTTGGGGAATAAATCAGACCAAAATTCCGGTAAAAATCATAATTTTTAATGATTTTCTGTGGAAATTGTAAAAAAAAATACGATTTTCAGCGTAAATTACATCGTAGTTTCTATACGGTTGGTCGCAGCGACCTGGGGGTGGTCTCATTCGATTTTGCGTGAAAAATCCTATAAGAATTGGTGAGCGTTTCGAATTTTAGTTGATTATTTTGACAATTTTGGGGAATAAATCAGACCAAAATTCCGGTAAAAATCATAATTTTTTAATGATTTTCTGTGGAAATTGTAAAAAAAAATACGATTTTCAGCGTAAATTACATCGTAGTTTCTATACGGTTGGTCGCAGCGACCTGGGGGTGGTCTCATTCGATTTTGCGTGAAAAATCCTATAAGAATTGGTGGGCGTTTCGAATTTTAGTTGATTATTTTGACAATTTTGGGGAATAAATCAGACCAAAATTCCGGTAAAAATCATAATTTTTTAATGATTTTCTGTGGAAATTGTAAAAAAAAATACGATTTTCAGCGTAAATTACATCGTAGTTTCTATACGGTTGGTCGCAGCGACCTGGGGGTGGTCTCATTCGATTTTGCGTGAAAAATCCTATAAGAATTGGTGGGCGTTTCGAATTTTAGTTGATTATTTTGACAATTTTGGGAAATAAATCAGACCAAAATTCCGGTAAAAATCATAATTTTTTTATGATTTTCTGTGGAAATTGAAAAAAAAATACGATTTTCAGCGTAAATTATACATCGCAGTTTCAATACGGTTGGTCGTAGCGACCTGGGGTTGGTCTCATTCGATTTTGCGTGAAAAATCCTATAAGAATTGGTGAGCGTTTCGAATTTTAGTTGATTATTTTGACAATTTTGGGGAATGAATCAGACCAAAATTCCGGTAAAAATCATGATTTTTTAATGATTTTCCGTGGAAGTTGTAAAAAAATAAAAAAAAAATTCGATTTTCAGCGTAAATTACATCGTAGTTTCTATACGGTTGGTCGCAGCGACCTGGTTTTGGTCTCATTCGATTTTGCGTGAAAAATCCGATAAGAATTTGTGAACGTTTCGAATTTTGATTGATTATTTTGACAATTTTGGGGAATAAATCAGACCAAAATTCCGGTAAAAATCATGATTTTTTAATGATTTTCCGTGGAAGTTGTAAAAAAAAAAAAAAAAAATACGATTTTCAGCGTAAATTACATCGTAGTTTCTATACGGTTGGTCGCAGCGACCTGGTTTTGGTCTCATTCGATTTTGCGTGAAAAATCCGATAAGAATTTGTGAACGTTTCGAATTTTGATTGATTATTTTGACAATTTTGGGGAATAAATCAGACCGAAATTCCGGTAAAAATCATGATTTTTTAATGATTTTCCGTGGAAGTTGTAAAAAAAAAAAAAAAATACGATTTTCAGCGTAAATTACATCGTAGTTTCTATACGGTTGGTCGCAGCGACCTGGTTTTGGTCTCATTCGATTTTGCGTGAAAAATCCGATAAGAATTTGTGAACGTTTCGAATTTTAGTTGATTATTTTGACAATTTTGGGAAATAAATCAGACCAAAATTCCGGTAAAAATCGAAATTTTTTTATGATTTTCCGTGGAAGTTGTAAAAAAAAAAATTCGATTTTCAGCGTAAATTACATCGTAGTTTCTATACGGTTGGTCGCAGCGACCTGGTTTTGGTCTCATTCGATTCTGCGTGGAAAATCCTATAAGAATTTATGAACGTTTCGAATTTTGATTGATTATTTTGACAATGTTAGGTCATAAATATGCCCAGAGTTCGGGAGAAAATCATTTTTAAAAGGACTAGAAATTGGGACGAATAAAATAGCAGAAACACGATTGAGAATCGCAAACGAATGTTCACTGACGGAAATTGGCTAAAAAGATCGCATTATTCATTATAATGAATAGGTAATGCGATTTTTTTGGGTTTCTTTGAGTTCCAAGTCACTCACTTGTGCTTTCTCAGCAACCAAGTACCTAATTTCGTAATGAATGCATCCTTAACTCTCATATAACGATGTTTTGCTGGTACTTTCTTTCAAAATAAATTTGATAAATAAAGCTTGCGTGATGATTCATGGTCGGTTACAGGCAGGGGATCGAGTATACCGGGAAATAATAAACCGTTATACAATAATTTGAAGCGTTTCGTTTTAGATTAGTTGTTTTCTGTAGAATTCCGAGGCGAACATAGAAAGGCGAGAGACGAGGAGATCTCGATTGATTGAGAAAGGTCCAGGAGGTTCTACGGCGGTCGGGAGAGTCGCGGGGGTGTGTCGAGCCTCAGCCAATGGGAGAGCGCCGTTGGGTCGAGAAGCAGCCAGAACTGCCCGCGGCCGTTTAAATATGACAGATCCGCGGCGGGACTTCAGTTTCTCACGAGAAAGCGATTCGAACGCAAGTTCAACTACCACTAAAAGTCTTTTGACGCGAGTCAAGTGATTATAACGATCAGTGATTGTGATATTGTGACGTATCAGCGAATTTATACCAAGAATACATCATGTCAGCAATTGGAATCGATCTTGGAACAACCTACTCCTGCGTCGGAGTCTGGCAGAACGGGAAGGTGGAGATCATCGCCAACGACCAAGGTAACAGAACTACCCCTAGTTACGTGGCTTTTACTGACACCGAGCGCTTGATCGGCGATCCTGCCAAAAACCAAGTAGCAATGAACCCTCAGAACACGGTTTTCGACGCCAAACGGTTGATTGGAAGGAAGTACGACGACCCAAAAATAACCGAGGATATGAAGCATTGGCCCTTCAAAGTTGTCAACGATTGTTCCAAACCGAAGATTCAAGTAGACTTCAAGGGCGAAAAGAAAACGTTCGCTCCGGAAGAGATCAGCTCGATGGTTTTGACTAAAATGAAGGAAACGGCGGAAGCGTATCTCGGGAAGAAAGTCAAGGATGCTGTGATTACTGTGCCTGCGTACTTCAACGACTCTCAAAGACAGGCGACTAAAGATGCTGGTGCAATCGCAGGATTGAATGTGATGAGGATCGTCAACGAGCCAACTGCCGCAGCTTTGGCTTATGGTTTGGACAAGAACTTGAAAGGCGAGAGGAATGTGCTGATATTCGACCTGGGAGGCGGCACATTTGATGTTTCAATCCTCACGATAGACGAAGGTTCGTTGTTTGAAGTGAAAGCCACAGCAGGCGACACCCACCTTGGAGGAGAAGACTTTGATAACCGATTGGTCACCCATTTGGCTGAAGAGTTCAAACGGAAGTACAAGAAAGATATCAGGAATAATGCACGAGCGTTGAGAAGATTGAGGACCGCAGCAGAGAGAGCGAAGCGCACTTTGTCATCCTCCACCGAAGCCAATGTCGAAATAGATGCTCTGCACGAAGGAGTGGACTTCTACACCAAGATTTCACGAGCCCGATTTGAAGAGTTGTGTGCAGATTTGTTCAGGAACACTTTACAACCTGTGGAAAAGTGCCTGCAAGACGCCAAAATGGACAAGGGGGCCATCCATGACGTGGTTTTGGTAGGTGGCTCAACCAGGATTCCTAAAATTCAAACCCTTTTGCAGAACTTCTTCAATGGAAAGGCTCTGAACATGTCGATCAACCCGGACGAAGCTGTCGCTTATGGAGCTGCAGTGCAGGCAGCGGTGCTTAGTGGAGATCAGAGTTCTCAAATCCAGGATGTTCTCCTCGTCGATGTGACACCTTTGTCGATGGGTATTGAGACGGCTGGAGGAGTCATGACCAAGATCATCGAGAGGAACGCCAGAATACCTTGCAAGCAGTCGCAGATATTCACCACCTACTCCGATAACCAACCTGCTGTAACGATTCAGGTATTCGAGGGCGAGAGAGCTATGACCAAGGATAACAATCTCCTGGGCACTTTCGATCTGACTGGAATTCCTCCTGCTCCAAGAGGCGTTCCTCAGATAGAAGTTACGTTTGATCTGGACGCAAATGGCATTCTCAATGTATCAGCCAAAGACAGCAGCTCCGGCAAATCCAAGAACATTGTCATCAAAAACGACAAAGGGCGGCTGTCGAAAGAGGAAATCGACAGAATGGTGAACGAAGCCGATCGCTACAAGGCAGAAGACGAGATGCAAAGAGAGCGAATTGCCTCCAGAAACCAACTCGAATCCTACATCTTCTCCGTGAAACAAGCTCTGGACGAAGCTGGAGACAAACTGACGCCTTCGGACAAGGAAACGGCGCGGTCCAAATGCGACGACGCCCTCCGCTGGCTGGACAACAACTCTCTGGCCACCAAGGAAGAGTACGATCACAAACTGCAGGAGCTCCAAAACGAATGCGTCCAATTCATGAAGAAAATCCACCAGCAAGGCGCCCCCCAGGGAGCCCAAAACTGCGGTCAGCAGAGCTACAACGGTCAACCTGGCGGCTTCAGGAGCGGCGGCCCAACTGTGGAGGAAGTCGATTAAATTCTTCCAAATATCAAAATTATGTAAATATTGCTCCCTATTTTGTAAATAATGTAAATAATTCATACTCTAATTGTACATTTTGTCAGATATACGGTGATTCTAGTTCCTTGAATAATTTATTGTATTACAAATAAGTTCCTACCTACCTACATTATATAAGTACCTGTGCATCTGAATATTCATTTTCAATGCGTTTTTGTATTGATTGAGTCACGTAGAAGAAATTGTCTTTTGATTGGAATAAGTTTTTTTTTAATAATAAAATTTTGTACTTAAAATATTTATTTCAAAACAAATAAAGATGAAGTTGAAAAGTGAGGAGTTTTTGTTCTCAAACCCTTTACTTCAATGGTTTTTGAAAAGTTTGTTAGTCGTGACGTTGAATGGCAGCAATTAAATTGTGAAGGAAACTAAGATTATTTAGATCGACAAAAGCCTGTAAAGGTGAGGAGGGAAGTGACTATTTCTAAAAATAAAATATATATTCAGATTTATTCATTAAATTTATTTAAAATATTTTAGAATATATAATAAATTTATATTTGAGATTTGTTGGCCTCTGAAAATTGTACAGAGTTCACTACCTCTTAGGAACAACTATGGAAAACACTAGGAAGTGGATCATTGATTGGAAGCATTTCATCTTTATTCAACTGAGAGGGGGTGAAGTAGCTCTCATGGTCTGTTTGGAGAAGCAGTCCCGAACCAGATCAGAACCAAACTAGAACTGGAAAGGGGAGGGGATAGAGGCGCCTGGACTCCTCCGAACCATTCAGGACTGCATCTCTGAACAAACCTTCTACAGGGTGGCTGAAAACGGACGCCCACTTTTTGAAATGACGCCAAATTTTTAATTTTGGAGATATCAGGTTGAAATAAATTCCAAAATGTTCGTTAGGGTAGGAAGTTTATTGTACAGTAAGAAAAAATCAGTTATGGAATATTGTGCTAAGTAGATGGCGCCCTTGCTGATTAATGCACTGTTCAAGCCTTTCGGCGAAGTTGCTCATGACGTTATCCAACATTTCCATCGGGATGGCAGCAATTTCACGTGTGATCGCATCTTTGAGGTCTTGAAGAGTTCGTGGTTTATCCACATAAACCTTGGACTTCAGGTAGCCCCATAAAAAGAAATCACAGGTAGTGAGATCGGGCGAGCGTGGAGGCCATGGAACGTCATGAGCAACTTCGCCGAAAGGCTTGAACAGTGCATTAATCAGCAAGGGCGCCATCTACTTAGCACAATATTCCATAGCTGATTTTTTCTTACTGTACAATAAACTTCCAATCCTAACGAACATTTTGGAATTTATTTCAACCTGATATCTCCAAAATTGAAAGTTTGGCGTCATTTTAAAAAGTAGGCGTCCGTTTTCAGCCACCCTGTACCAGGTGTAACAATGACTGCATGATGATGACTGCATCTGTTGTAATCAGCCCCTACTGTTCAGTACAAGGTTGTAGACAATAATCATAAGACAAGTATGTTCATTACTTCGCCACTGGAGTCACTACCCTAGTTAGATTGACCTCACTATTGGCCAAAACAGTCTTTCCTATTGGTCCAGTAGGTAGGGCAACTAGGTTACATCTACATTGCTGGCTGGGTTGGAACTAAACTCTTAATATCAATTATTCGTGCAGTCTCTCAACGTCTCTGAGGCTTGGGGAACACCATCGATGCCTCGCATTGGGGTTGGAGGATGGAGCATCCCTCCCTACTTCTACTAAGAGATTCGAGGCCGCTCCCATTGCTCAGAAATATTATATCTATGGGTACCGCAGCGCATAATGCCTCCCTCTCCTGTACCCCCTTAATGTTAGGGCTCTGGCATATGCCTCTCACAGGAGTAGAGCGGTTAGGGAGCAGGTACAAATTCTCTGCTTCCGGGCCTGTTACCTGGTCGGGCTTCCAGGGACAGAAGTAATGCCGTAAAAGGCTTATTACTCATCTCAATTACCAGTACCACGGGCGAGGGGAGCCCCAGGCTACAGATGCACCGACCTCGGTCAAAGCATCATCTGCCTGCCCCTCAGTTGAGGTCGGATTCGTGGTGGTCGTGGTTGAGCAAACCCTACTTCAAGGGCTTGTACCAAGAAGGCTATAAGGGTAGAGATGGCCTCTTTAAGGGCTTGCCCCCTGAAGATGTCTCTCGGCATGTGAGTTCTGTTATGAACTCGGGTACCAACCTGTCTAGCTGGTAGAACCTTAGCTAGAAGGTTCGGCCTAACCTGTGATGTTAACACAAGCAGGTACCTAGAGGAGCTGATAGTTATGACTAGCTCCCCTGGGGCTCCCGGGTGGTGAGTTCCTTCCACTCCCTCGATTCAGGGTTTTCAGGGTTTATCTATCTGCTTGCAGATGGAGGGGGTAGCGAAATCCTGGTTGGATCGGCTCTCCTTAAAACCAAATAGTAGACATCCTTGCTCAGAAGTATTGAACAAAAAAGAAACATTGAATATTGAAATGTAAAAGTGATCATGCGCAATAAAAAAAAAAACTAGATGTATAGTCTTGACCCAGTCGCAGGAAAACGTTGTTACCTGCAACAGCCTTCTTGTTCAGTTACCTTATTCTCCTAAGATAGAATGTTCCTGGTCCAATTTTTGGTACATTTACCTACTCTAAAATAAATCAAAATAGCTCTGGAAATGGGAAATGTAACGGGTAATGGTAAGAGTTCCTCTGCTCACGGGCTCGATAATTTTTCGGGTTGGACCGTTAGTGAAGCCCACTCCACTCAAGTGGGTGAGGCAATGAGCAGCCAAGAGCGAAATCATCAGAACCGATTCTGATCTTCCCTTTGGCAGACAGCTGATTGAGAGTGGCAGTTCGACAAAAATTCAACCTGAGATGGTTATTTATTTTTATTATTATTATTATTTTTTTTTACTGGTAAGAGTTCCAACCAGGAAGAGATGCAGGTCTTCCTTCAAAAACTTCAAGTAACTACTTCAAAAATTAAGTGGGTTTTGACCGTTTCAGTGACACACAGCCAAACACTCACGAAAAGTAAAAATCTGTGAATAAAAATTCATGAAAATTCTGTTCATCATAGTCAGACAGCTCCTAAACCATTTCAAGGTAAGTTCTAAGATTCCCTATTCCATCAATTTGTACATCAGCTATCCCCTAGATATCACACCGAAAGCTTGATATATCGAGCAGTTCTAGTCCACCTTTTCAACTACTATTACTTATGTAGAGGTAGAAATAAGTGACAACAGAGCAACGTTTACTCTCCAATATTCGTGAAACTGAATCGAAATTGGGAAAATCTAATGAAGACTCGTTTTAGAATACACATAATTTATTGAATCTCATAGGCAGTCACTCAATCAGCACACGGTGATAAAGTTCCGTTAACACAAAGCCAAGTTGGGGAGGCACTTTACCGACAAAAGAGCGAAAAAATGTTAACTGGGGCACTCGAAGTTCTGAGGTCGATTTCCCGTACTTTTGAGGAAGAGGGCAGATCAAGGCACTGAACTCTCGCTTTCGACCTTCACTTTTCTCCTGGATTCTCTTTCAACGGCCTGAAAAGCAATAAAATTGTCGATTCAGAAGAGAATTGTGATTTTTCGAGGGTCACTCCATCACCACATAAAGTAGTTCAGGCTAGTATTCAGGGGAGCCAAAAATTCTGGCGACGTAGTGCACAATTAGATAGTTTTCCGCGTCGAACGAAAAAAGAAATAAGGCCTGAGCAGACGACACAAGATTTTGTCACACACACAGCTTTTTCAGATTGAATTAAACAGTTTTCAAAATGACGTCAACGCTTATCAAAATGAACTCAACACTTTTCAAAATGAAATAAACAATTTACAACATGAATTAAACATTTTACAAAATGAAATAAACAATTTACAAAATGAAATAAACAATTTACAAAATTAATTAAACAATTTCTTATATGAGTTTCAAAAGCTTGTAAACAATAATTTGAACGAGTTGACCAGTTGGGAAGAATATGGGAAAGACCGTGCATACACCGAGAATTAAATATTCAAATTAATTATTCTGATGATAATCTCTTCTGAGTGTGCCTTTCACGTAATAACGAGATGGACTTCTCTGTGAACTCGTCAATCTCTTATAGTCTTGCTCAATGTGTATCAATGATTTTCTTGTTTCTCTTTATAGTCCACGCATATTCAAGATAAAGAGGGCCGTGCTTCCCAAAAAATCCTAACAAGCTGGAAATGGTCTTAATCGACGTTGGGGCACTCCAGTATGTGAAAATAGAAGAGTGCGACGATTTTCCTTCGGTGCTTAACTTTTGGGGGCCGAAAAACCTCGAAATTTTAGCACTTTTTTTTTTTTTTGCAATTTTAACCTAGAAGGAAGCGTCTTACAAAAAAAAATACTTACTTTTTTTTTGTAGAAGATAAGATTCTGCGTCGAATGAGACCAAGAACGTCCAAATCGGTTGAGTGGTTTAGCCACAACCGAGCGTCAAAAATTGACGATTTTTTCCAACTTGGTGTAAAAGTGAGATATTATCATGTTATGACGCCGAAATCGCCTTTATTCACCCATGTACCCCATATATCGATTTTTTTAAATTATAATTAGACAATTTTAAAAGTGGGGCCGCTGACCAGGTGCCTCACTTGAAATAACCAAAATTACTCATTTTGCCAAGTCACTTTGTCATTCTTTACCTACAGTCATTACCTACGTCGCATCGGCCCTTCCTGTCACTTCGGCATTTTTCAGGCAGGGGAAAATGAAGGTTGTCAACACCTTTGAAAAGAACCCTGGGATTCAGAGAACTGTTTCCATTTTCATGGATCATAATGCCACACCTGATCAGGTCGCTGACGCTGGAGCGCAGTTCATAGCTGCAGTATACTCGGGTGCCAGCAACACACCTCTGAACGACCTGCGGCTCGACCATTTTGAGAAGGCCCTCTCAAAAGTTAACTTTAGCCTAGCCAGTTTGCCACCCACAGCAGCAGCTGCACGCCAGCATTCCCTTCGGGTCTTCTTGCACACTAAGGAAACTGGGCTCCAACCTGTCACCACACTCGAGCCCCCAGCCCCAAAAGATCTACTCAATAACATTTCCTGCACCTGCAAGAAGGGCTGTGGCAACGCATGTTCCTGCAGAAAAGCATCAATAAAATGTTCTACAATATGCACTTTCTGCAAGGGGCATTCATGCTCCAACTCCATCGACGAGGACCACGATACGTCCTTTGACGAGGAAATAGACATCTTCAACGAACAAGCCGACATGGCATCAGACGTCACCCCCGACGACACCGATGACGATGAAGAACCACCTCCTAGTCTCTCCGACTCTGCAGCACTCGCCCCCGGTCCCTCCGGCTCTGCAGCGCCCGCCCCTAAACGAGCTAGATTTAATTAAAAACTATACATAAATATACTTGTAAATAATTTTATAATTCAGTACATTTCAACACATGATGTCAAAACATGATAATATCTTACTTTTACACCAAGTTGGAAAAAATCGTCACACTTTGACGCTCGGTTGTGGCTAAACCACTCAACCGATTTGGACGTTCTTGGTCTCATTCGACGCAGAATCTTATCTTCTACAAAAAAAGTATGTATATTTTTTTTGTAAGACGCTTCCTTCTAGGTTAAAATTGCAAAAAAAAAGTGCTAAAATTTCGAGGTTTTTCGGCCCCCAAAAGTTAAGCACCGAAGGAAAATTGTCGCACTCTTCTATTTTCACATATTGGAGTGCCCCAACGTCGATTAAGACCATTTCCAGCTTGTTAGGATTTTTTGGGAACCAAAAACCTAATATGCTTGGGCTATTAGTAGTCCATCTATTTGTTTGATGCGTTATTTCACCTTGTTATAATATTTGAAATAATATTTGAAATAACGCATTGTTTATATTGTTATAATATTTTCACCTTGTTATTAATATTTGAAAGTTTTTGAAAGACAGTTTTATTTAATCTATTTGGTATTCGTTTATTTCATTTTGTAAATTGTTTATTTCATTTTGTAAAATGTTTAATTCATATTGTAAATTGTTTATTTCATTTTGAAAAGTGTTGAGTTCATTTTGATAAGTGTTGACTTCATTTTGAAAACTGTTCAATTCAATCTGAAAAAGCTATACATACATACATACACACACACACACACACACACACACATTCACCTATGGTTTTTTTGCGGATTTGGATTCAGAATGGTCTAAAACGGATTACTGTGTGGTTATTTTCTTTTTCTGTTGAGTGTTGTCCTCCTCCACCCTAGATCGATCGCATAAGGACGCCCAAGTCTTACTGTGGGACGTCCTAAAAACACGAGTACAAATTTCCCATTCTGGGGTTGCGAGACGGCTTGTATATCGTAGAACCTGCTCACGAATGGGGAAATTCCCGTCGAGTCAGAAGTAGAAGGAGAAAGATTACTCCATCTGAAATTTTATTTATAGTCTTCAAAAAACCAAAATCAGTTCTGTTTAGACTGTCGAGTTGACCGGAACCAAATTTCAACTAGTCTCGATTCTGATTTTGTCACATAATACAACTTCAAGTATGAAATCGATTTTTGTAAAAATCGATTACTCAAATCGAATTTGCATTTCTGTGACACTCACGTATGAAATACAATAAAAACACTGAACTTCCCAGTTACCTTGAAAAACATGGAATCATGGATATGTATTTGGAGGAGAGACCGATTTAGTTCAACCAGCTGATTTGGGTAGCGCTCAGTTTCATTGGAACCCTGCAGTCTCTGATAGGCTCGCTAAGAGCTTACTGAGGCAAACAAAACGAGCTTACCTCACTCTGCTGATGAGATAGCAGTTCAGTTTTCTAATTGATACTCAGCAGTCTCAGAGAAGCTCCCTGTG
This sequence comes from Apolygus lucorum, assembly GCA_009739505.2. Taxonomy (NCBI): domain Eukaryota; kingdom Metazoa; phylum Arthropoda; class Insecta; order Hemiptera; family Miridae; genus Apolygus; species Apolygus lucorum. The sequence continues at coordinate 2,173,305 of CM019170.2, read as the reverse complement.
AGATTTCAGTATCATGGGGCCACCAGGAGCGAACATAGTTCACTCTGCTGATCAGAGAGAAGTTTTATTTAATTTTGTTTTGTTCGTTTTGAGTTGTATTTGTTAGTTTTGTGTACTCAGGGTTTGATGATCAGGGAGGAGCTCTTTTGAAGAGCATACTACCTGTGAAATGTTTGCTTCCTGAGGCCTACAAGAACGATTTTTGCTCACCCAGCTGATCAGGGAGAAGCTCAGCACGTCTTTTTTACTCAACTGTTCCAGAGAAGCTCCTTTGAAATTCGACCGTGAAGGGTCCAAAAAGGAGCGAATTTTATCTCTACTGATCAGGGAGGAGCCAATATGGCATACGAACTCTGCAGTCTCTGCAAGGCCCCCAGAGAGATTCCAGCTTCCTGTAGCCAACAAGAACGAATATCAATCCGCTGAAGAGAGAGATCAATTTTGTTGTTTGGTTTTTTTTGTAAGTCCAGTTTTGTATTTGTTTGGTTTTGTGTACCCAGGGTTTGGGATCGATGTAGCCATTGGAGCTAGGGCGTGCGTTCTTAGGTGACGGGATAAAAACCGACCTCTGTTGGGAGTCGTGGGTTCAAATCTCGCCGCCAGGGTGCGTTTGTTGGGGACGTCCCTTCGTCACAACCCAGGGTGGTAAGGCAGTGGGAAGCCATGAGCGAACAATTTCTGATCTTCCCTTTAGAAGACAGCTGATGACGTCCGTGACGCCAGGAACGGCAGTCAGACGGAAATCCAACCTGAAATGATTGTTTACTTTGCTTTACTTAAATGTACTCAGGGTTTGATGATCCGGGAGGAGCTCATTTGAGAAATCGAGAGGCTTCCTGTGGCCAACAAGAACGATTTTTGCTCACCCAGCTGATCGGGGAGAAGCTCAGCATGTCTTTTTCACTCAATTGTTCCAAAGAGGCTCCTTTTGAAATTCGACCGTGATGGGACCAAAAAGAAGCGAATTTTATCTCACCTTGATGATCAGGGAGAAGAACATCGTGTTCAGCAGTAAGAGTTTCCCTTTTGAGATTCTGGAGGCCAAACAGAGTGAATTCAACTACTCGTCTACCGCTTAATTACAAGATACTGACTGGTATCGCGCAACACTTTTTTCATGCTGGTGTCGCAAATTTCACAATGAATCCCTGCCAAAAACATATCCATGTTCATAACAGAAAGGTTATTCGAAGCTGTACAATCACCTTGGCTTTAGCCTTTTCGTACAGAGGAAGTAGCTGTCCTTGGCTGGCGAGGATTTTGAGTATTTCCACGATGAGGGGGAGGTAATTGTGCTTGCGTCGAATGTTTTCGTTTTTGTAGGCTTTCCTCTTCTCCTCTTCTTGAAGCAAAAGCTGCGTGATTCTCTGCGTTTCCTCCATGGTCGTCGGGGTCTGTAAGAATAGAATAGAATATGAGTTCATTGACAGAAAGAAGGTATTTACATCTAGAATGGCACACCTACGAAAAATGAGCGAATTTCCTTCTGCCCACCAACTAAATAAGTTCGTAAGAACTTGTGGCGGCTGGTGGAGCAGATCTCAGCCAAAAATATTTAAGCAAACAAACAGTTAGCAACTGCAATGTTCAAAAAACTGTCCCAAAACGGAAACTCTATACATTAATGAAACTCTATCTTGGTCAGGATTTGTCTCTTAAAACTCACAAGACAACTCGACATGTCAGGATTAATCTTACAAGCTTAAAGAAACTGTAAAACTTTATAATAAGAATTTTTTCGCTCGTTCGGTTTTATACTTAGGCAGCTGAATATTTGCTGACGCTGCATTGTATGGGAGACACATCCTCTATGTTCAGGCAGAATACCAGTTTTATAGACCAGCAAGCACGATTGAAGTAATAACAATGAGGAATTTCACCGAATTCTGTTTGCATTTTTCCTGAATAGTTAATGGTGTGGGATAGATGAAAATCGGGCTGATTTCGGAAAATAAGTCTCCAGTTATTTTTGGGAGACAATCAAAATTTTTGATTTCAAAACTAACCGGGAAAACGGACGTGCAGCGGGAACGCTCGCTGATTGGGCTGTTCGGATCGCCGTCTCCTCCCAGTGTTGCCCATTGGGACGACGAAATCGTGTTTTCTAAGAGAAAAGTTATCAAACAAAAACAGGGGAAACCTTATTTTCCCCATCTTGCTTTTTCTATTTTTTTTCTTCAGTTTTTCGATTTCGAACTTTACTGTTTCGTGAAATTTTGCATCTGGGGACTATAGATTTCTCGATCTCAGTGCTTCAAGAGGCCATAAATGAACTATTCCAAGATGACGTCATTTTCCCGGTTTTTTTTAAACATTCGTATTTTCTACACTGTTTTGTTTATTCGTAAATTAGGAAGTTCGGGCTTAAAGTTTGCCTTAGGAAGTTTTTCGAGGTGCTGAATCCGATTTTGGGGTCAAAAATAGGAAATTCCGACATGGTGAAATTCCTCATTGTCTTACATTGAGCAGATCAAGTTCATGATGAAGCAGCACAGAGGGGTATTGTGAACTCTTCCGAAGGGCTATCTTAAGTATGGTATTATGTGTAACTTGCAAGGATCTTAAGCTTGGTTCACATAGGTGCGTAATGTCCGTAATCCGTAGTGCGTAATTGGATGCTATTGGCTGGAGCCGATTGAGGGGCTGGGAGCAATCTTTGCGGACGAAGACTTTTGGAGCGGAGTGAATCGTTTTGAAAAATTAGATATTTTACGCATTGAGGATGAACTTCGATAAATTTCGGCAAACTTCGTGAAAGCTCTCTTCGCCTGTTCATAGTTCAGCTGTTCGTCGTTGACTCGGTCTCGTTTTTGGTTTATTGACCAAACAATCCGATTGCCGATTCCGGATTCCGTGTTGTTATTTGGTTTTCATTTTCGTTTTTGCATTGTGCTTTGCTGGATATTAATTTAGGTGATTTTAATGACAGCCCCATTGATCTCGCCCGATCAAATTATGCCAATAAATCCTCAGAAATAAAATCATTCTCCAATAACCGCATGAAAGAAGTCTACGTATTATGTGGAAATATGATTTATTCAACTTCCAAAAACCTATTTTTCAATGGGGAATTTGCCTCAATTTTAGATTCTGGAATTTCAAGTCAAATCCTATAATAGGGCCCTAGAATAACGTTTAACACTAGGAACAACCAAGGGGAAAAAATTACCGTAGGAGAAAATGACTAAACAAGTGAAGCCTCTGTTACAAAACACCGCGAAAATCGAGGAATATTGTTGACGTCATACGAAAAAAAAAAACGACGCGAAAACAACTCCGACAACAGACAGAGTTCTAGCACCGCCACACAAAACGATCCAGTGAAATGGCTACTCGAATAATGTGATTCAAATCTTGAAACTAAATAAGAGAAGATGAAGACTAATAATGCTTGATAAACTAGTAGGTAGAATCGTATTGTAAAAAAGTGAGTAATATTGTTTCTTTTGGTCACTTTTGTGTCTTGAGTTCTGCGTTCTGCCCTCCTTCCTAGTTCACACACTCTTGTGTTAATCCTTGTAAGCTAAAAGTTCGTGTATGTTCTGCTTCTGTGGTAAGCGCCACAGAACCTCCTTTGAAGTCAGATTGGTAGAATATCCGTTACGTTTCAAACATGGCTGCCTCTTACACATTGCCACCACATTTAAAATTTCCATCTTCCTTAAATTCTCTAAATTTTTTGGATGCGTTTTCGAGCAGCTCACTATGGTTTTATCCCATAAAAATAAACCCTCATTCGAAAAAAAAAAAAAAAAAAAAAAAAATGTGAGGCAAATTCCCCATTGTCTTACATTGAGTAGATCAAGTTCATGATGAAGCAGCACAGTGGGGTATCGTGAACTCTTCCGAAGGGCTATCTTAAGTACAGGGTGAGCCACGGAAACTTACTTATTTGAAAAAATCGCCGTTCGGCCTGTTGGGGTTGCAGAAGGGGGGACAATGGCCCATTCGAAGGCGGAGTTCATACAGTTATGTTACCTGTACGGTTAGTTGCCACCATGCTTTGGAAGAGAGAGCAGCGGACGTTTGCCCTAGAAACTTTTTTTTTTGATCGGGCAGTTATTGCGACCCAACGAGCCTTCCGTGCACGCTTCGAAATTCGTCCTTATGGAGAGGTTCCCGGTCGAAATTCGATTCTAACTTGGGCTACCACATTTCGGGAGACTGGAAGTGTTGCCAGAAACCGAACTGGACCTCAACGGACCTCCAGAACCCCAGAAAACATTGAGAGAGTGAGGCTGTCGGTTTTGCGCTCCCCCCCGTCGTTCGGCTCGCAAACAGGTAGCTGCTCTGGGGATTCCAGGCACAGCTGTTAGACGGATTCTCCACGATGATCTTCAATTTCATCCCTATAAATTGGCTGTAGTGCAGGAATTGAGCGAAAGGGATTTAATCGCCCGCCAAACTGCATGTTAAGCACAGCTCGAAAACCTGCCCCATGACGCGATCGTTTTCTTCAGCAATGAGGCCCATTTTCACATTTCTTGCATTTATTTTTTTATGGGCTACTTAAGGGCCTTCGTGAGTCAATGTAATTTTGTATGATCGTTGATGTACCTTTTCTCGACAATCACTCGAGGTAATTTCATGATTTTTTTTAAATTCTGTACAGTCACATCCCCTCTCCAAACTGACATTTTTTGCCCTTTCCACTCAGCAATTCAATTTATGGGACGAAGGTTCCCACACCCTCATTTTTGAATTCACACTCATTTGTTTTGAGGTCAGAAAAAACCGGATTTGAGGTTGAAAAAATGTCAATCTATTCAGCAACTGTTCCTCTAAAGAACAAAAAAAGAATCAATTCGATACGTTGAACTCAGCCGAAGAAAATGTTCCTAACCTGCGCGAAAACATAGTTTTGATAAAACGGCGAAAGAAGTTACCTACCTCGAGTCTCTGATCTCAGCTCTGGTTACTTATCGCAGCGCGCGCGGCGTTGATGCCGAGATTTGTTCTACTCATTGCTTTTCATCAACTTGTGAATGAAAATAAAAAGAAGAAGAAGAAGAAGGATAGGTTTCAGAGGTTCAGGTAGTGATAAATTGCAGTCACTTGATATTTTAGCGAGACTGCATTCCTTGTGTTTTCGCATTTTCATTCTGTTACTTTTGAACATCGCTACTGTAGTTTTCATCCTCGTATATTGACTTTTCCGTGTTCTCGATTAGGTATAACAATATCATGCCTCGAAGTGGTTCTAAAGTTTTCAAAAAGAGGCCAAATCGGATAAGTTCACGAAAAAATCTGGATGAAAACTTCAAAAAAGTCTATGATAGCTGGCCCTTCCTACGCTTCTGGTGCGCACTAACTTATGACAATGACATACGTAAATATTTTTGTCTTTCACCTATTGTATGAAGTTACCAAAATTATAAATAATTGATTTTTCAGAAGTGAATTTTCATTTCCATGTTCGTGAATCCCACCCTGTCAGGCAGTAGGAGGGTTAGGCATCTAGCGCTCAGCAGACTGCCCAGCTCTTATGGCTTATTACTTTCAATTTGGGACCCCTTTGGTTTCTGGAACCCCATAGTGTTGCATATCAAACTGATCTGTACAAAACGGAGATTTTAACAGTACCAAAAAAAATTTTTTTTTGGTCAACCTATTTTTTGACTCATGAAGGCCCTTAAAGTCAACTGTTTATATCGATCGTCCACGAACCCTAGAACACCTAAAAAACAACATTCGCGCCGCCATTGCCGAAGTACCCGTCGATATGCTGATCAGAGTGGAGAGAAACTTTAAAAATCGTTTGAACCAATGTTTAAACAATAGGGGCCATCATTTGATGGATGTGGTTTTTAAACCCATATGAAAAAATATTTTAAGAGTGGTCCTTTAAAATAAAAATAAAAATATAACAATATCTGCATTACTTTTTTTTTAATTGATCTTTCAAATAAGTAAGTTTTCGTGGCTCACCCTGTATGATATTATGTGTAACTTGCAAGGATATTAGTCTAGTCTCGCCCGCACTTCCCCATACAACAATACCGTACTTCAATAAAGAAAAAACTAAGCCGAAATAAATAGTTCTCAACTGCACAATGGACAGAAAATTTCGGGATACCTTAAAAACGTAAAATAATTTTCTCAATTTAGAAACCAAACCATCAATATGAAAAGTGAATTACGATCAAATATGACTCCCAGGTATTTACATTTTTCAGCCAATGGTAAATAAGAAGAATCGTAAGAGATAGAAGGACAAGCATTACGGAGAAGGTAGGTACTCGCAGCATGGAGAAAATGGAAAATATTTAGCCTATCCCCGTTCCATCACTCCAAGTGCTAAGACAGAACATTCTCAGAGGGGAGAGACTGCAGTACTACATTAAAAGTACCAATTACCTGAGGGAGAAGGGCGAGGTCGGCCAATCTTTTTTCATATTTTTGCCTCTGATCCGAAATAACCGCCATCAGATTGAAATGTATTTCTCCTTCCTGATACCTGCGAAAAATACACGCATTGTGAATCAAGTCCTATCAAGCAGAGTTGGGCATTAGCTAACTAATTTATTAGCTAGTTAATTTTTCAACTAATAGCTAAATTAGCTTATAGCTTTGTTAATAGCTAAAAGATAAATTTAGCTATTAGTTGTTGAGGAACAGCTGAAATTTCCAGCTAAATTAGCTATTAGTCGAAAACTTATAGCTAACAGATTTAGCTGCGGAGATTTAGTTGTTCCTCGACAGCTAATAGCTAACGCTGAAAAAAAAGTTCATTTCTCCACACGAACAGCTAGTAGCTAATCTAACCATTTCAGTTTTAGCTGGCATCAGAATTAGCTTTGGAACATTTTATCGAATGAATTTGGCCTTTTATAAAGCTCAACCCTTATTTTTCTACCCTTAAAAGTGACCAAAAGTTTCGGGGCACAACTAGACCCCAAAAGGAGCCCATATACCAAATTTCATCAAAATTGGTCCTTGGTTACCTAGTTGTTAGTGACCTGTTACCTGATTAAAGTAGTTCAAAACATGTTTGACACACACACACACACACAAGAAAATATTTTTTAGGATCAAATAAATCAAAATTCAAACAATGAATTAGGAATTTAAAACATACTGATTTTTAACAAAACTTCTCTCAAGGTGATCGAGAATGGAGTCACCCATAAAAGTAATACCTAACAAAAAAATACGTTAAATTTCAGATTTGGTTTTTAAGTGGCCAGAGAAGAGAAAAGGTCAAATTGGGTTTGTGGTAATATCAGTGGAATTCATTCGATAAAATGTTCCAAAGCTAATTCTGATGCTAGCTAAAACTGGAATGGATAGATTAGCTACTAGCTGTTCGTGTGGAGAAATAAATTATTTTTTCAGCATTGGCTATTAGCTATTAGTAGTCAGCTACAGCTAAAGCTATTAGCTATTAGCTGTCGAGGAACAGCTAAATCTCCGCAGCAAAATCTGTTAGCTATAAGTTTTTGACTAATAGCTAATTTAGCTGGAAATTTCCGCTGTTCCTCAACAGCTAATAGCTAAATATTTAGCTGAAGCTAAGAATTTAGCTGTAGCTTTTAGCTGTTAGCTATAGCTAATTTTTTCCCAACACTGCTATCAAGTTACTACAATGTTACACACTTACTACCGTTAACCCTCTAAAGATCGATTCTACAACTAATTTCCAACGAAAATTCCTCTTTGCAATTTTTTCAACCAGTTTTTTGGAAATTTATAACTTTTAAGCTTTTTTTTTTTTTGTAAATTTACTCATTTAAAGGTTAAAGGTTTGTCAAGCTACGACCACAGGAAAAATGATCCGATTTACTTGTAGTTGGTGTCAAAATATTATCTAGTTTATTAAAAATAAATAAAATTATATTTGTATTTACCACGGGATACGGGTGAATGAGAACGGCAATTATCGGTATAAAGACGGGTATAATAGACTGAATTACAGCGGTAAAAGACGGTAATAAGCAGCGCAAAATGTAACCGCTGTTGAAGGGAGGGGGGAACCGTTTTGCCTGGATTGGGGGAAGATGGCGGAGCGAGTCAGAACCAGGGGCGCAACAGTGTCGCTCTGAATCAGTACTTTCGGGGAGTAAACTTAAACAGTAATATTTAACGTTCTTCTATTGTAAAAAAATATACTCGTACTGGTTCTTGTAATCCGGTTTACGGAATATTGGAATGTGGCTGATAATCAGGTTGAAAACGGGCGGTTACACTGATTGAAATCTGACTGAAATGGCGATACTTCTGAATGATTCCGACTGCTAGAAAGTGGGTTTTTCGAAGAAAACCTTCGTTTTCCAACCAATCAGCCAGAAATTTTGTGGTTTTATTGAGTAGAAAGGTGTTACTTTATGCTCACTACCATATCTACGAATAACGCGTATTTTATGTACGAAAAACGAAGGTTTTCTTCGAAAACCCCACTTTCTAGCAGTCGGAATCATTCGGAAGTCGCCATTGGATTCAGCGTAAAAAATTACATAGGAAATGATACCAAAATCGTCAAGCCATCTTGAGATCGAGGGGGACCAGAAATCGCTTAAAACACTGGATTTTCCTGTAAAACACACGTTTTTTGGCAGTCAAACTTCATTTAATCTTCCAATTTGAATGTTAAAAAGAAAAATTGATAGACCGTTGGAAAGCTGACAATTTGAGCATGTTTTCTCCGAAGAGCGCATATCGAAATGGGCAGGGATTTAGAGTGAAAACTTTGGTGGAAGAAAGTCAAGTTTCGAAAAATTTTTAAAGTTTGCTTTTTGACTTGATTTTTTGAAACTATTTTATTGCTGAGATTTTGATTTTGCACTAGGTAGCTTGGGAATTTAACGCTCTTTCTAACGGTGTAGTCAGATTTGAATTTTCAGGATAAATAGGGAAGTTATGACCATGTCAGTGCCTTAAGGTCGAAAACGCGAAAAAAAACTTCAAAGTGAAAAAAAAGGAATTTTGAGTGGGTTAAAAGAAAATTGCTAAGAGACATTTTTTGTTGGAAATACCTTGTAGAATCGAACCCCGAAGTTACGCCCATCTTAAGTGTACATCAATAAACAAGACAATCCTTGTAACGAAGGGGACCTTCCCCCTCCTCATTCCATGACTTCCTATACCTAGTTCACCGACCTGTTGATTCTCTTTTGTATTATGGGTCTAACAGCTTCTGTCCACTCGGTGTCGGGAGGGATGACTCCGAGGTCGATGGGTCCTTCTTTCAAGCCGTCGAGTTCGTAGAGGCGTCCTTCTATCGGTATGTAGCCAACGAAATGGTAGACGTTCTCATCTTTGCTCGCGTTCTTGTTATCGAATTCGTACAAAGTTTGCCTGCGAGAAACAGAAGAACGAGTGAGGTCAATTACAAAATCACATTACTCCTGCCTGTAAGGGCAATTCTCCATAACTACCCTGCATAGGAAGTTCAGTTGGAATTTTACCATGAAAAGAACTTCTTCTTCAATAAAATCCCAAACTAACTCTAATAAATCGATTAGGTAGGTATTTTTACCGCAAAATTCTGATGTCGTTTTTAGGTTTATTATTTTAATTTATGAATTTATATGATTTATATGAATTTAAGAATAAGTAATTTTTTTGACACTGTTTGGACCTTCCCGCCCAAAATGGGCAGTTGGTCCAAAGAGAAAGTAGTGCCTTTTACCAACAAAGTAGTTCCCTAAGAATGAACCAAATTAGATCATCTCATACATTCAATGGGTTATTGCATTCAGGACTAATAGGCCAGTATTAGGTCTGTAAGAATTAATGAACTAGTAAAGCAAGGACGATCATAACAAAGAACAATATAGAACATGAACGCACAGGGCAGATCAAGATGGCTGCAGCGAAGATACTCCTCCGCGGTCTCAATGTCTTGGCCATACCTAGAACGTACTACCTACCAAGTTTAACTCTGTGCTCTATATTTCTTGTTCAAATCAATTATTCGTTCTGTTTAATACAAACGTTTTAGTTCTCAACCAGTGTGGTTATTATTATTATTATTATTATTTAGTTCTCATTCCCGAGGTAAACAAAAACCCCGTCAAAATTTGTTGGTTTACATTTCAAAGTACGTAGAATTCAAAAATCTAATTGTTTTTACCATGGGAATAATGAACTAAACATAACTCAGAACTTATAATTTCCTCTCTTTATTCAAAGAGCAAAAACAGATGTAGATGGATAATAATACAGTTTTGACTAGACAGCACAGAATGGCGGCGACGACTGTAATGGGAAGGAGTCCCAGAAAAAACATGACTCCCGGCCACCTAGATCTATCACCTTATACATTAATCTCCGATTATGATTCAAACGAGCTACATAAACAATTAACTCCTATAGATTTAATGTTGGTTCATTATAACGAAATACAACTGCATGAAGGATTGCATGAAAAGAACTATTTTAGCCCGATGTGGGCACGGCTGCCCAGCGGTTGGATCCCCGTAGCCACAGAGTACTGGAGACAAGTTAACAGAGGAGAAAGCTAATGTTAAAATGGCGTGCAAGCATTTTTGAGGCTGCTTCAGTTGCGCCATCTACTTTCAGCTTAGGAACTATTACGGAAACTGAAGTGGTGGGGGGAGGCCACTAGAGATGGGCGGTATTTAACGTAACAGTTAAAAACAACCTAATACTGGGTTTCATTAATTTCTGCTTGGAACCTATTACCAAAATAACCCTGTTATTAAATAACGTTACAGGGAAGGCTCCAAAATGTGTGGAGCCGGAACAATAGCTCGGCAAAAACAGTGAAAATTCGCTATCACGTAATTATATCGGGAATAACATGATAGAAAAACTAATTTGGGTAGGAAACGAAAACTAGAAATCAACGGAATGATACTTTGGAATGAAATAACTTGATGAACAAACGAACGCAGTAGAAACGATATCTTGGAATGACTACCAGTTGAGAAGGTCCCTGAGATAACCTATTAATAAATAACAGGTTATTGGAACCCACAGAGTAACGGAGACAAGTTAACAGAGAAGAAAGCCAACGTTAAAATGGTGTGCAAGCATTTGTGAGGCTGCCTCAGTTGCGCCATCTACTTTCAGCTAGGATTGAGGAACTACTACGGAAGTGGTGGGGGGAGAGGACACACTCTTCATACCGCTTCTTTTCAAATCCTTTCGAATGACCAGAAATTGATAACTTTTCGTTTCATCATCATTTAGACTTGCAAAAATTACTTAGAAAATCCAATCGAGGCGAGAGGTATTTCCCAAGTTGCCCTTACAATTGTAGTTGTCCCTATCGCCAGTTGTTCAAATGTTCAATCGACAACTGCCACCTAGGGATGGGTATCGTTATAAAAGTATCGATATTTTGTATCGATACTGTATCGTATCTGAGTATCGATATCCCAAGTATCGTTGGGCATGAGTATCGATATTTTAAAATATCGAGTATCGATACTTTAGTGTCACAAACTAATAATGTCATCCAATTTTCTCTAGAAAAATAATTTTTTCTACAACTTTTATTCATTTTTCACTATTAAGAGTCCAAGAAGAGTGATTTTTTCAATGATATAAACGTTATTTGTGCAACCAAAGAGCCTAATGACCCAAAAGCCTATCTATCTTCTTCATTTGTAGCCATAATGTTGAATTTTCCGCGAGAACAGTATCGATATTCGATATTTAGAAATATCGGATCCAAAGTATCGATATCAAAAAATATCGGATAGTACAGTATCGATACTAAAATATCGAGTATCGGTATGAAAGTATCGATATTTTGAAATATCGAGTATCGATACCCATCCCTACTGCCACCCATAGAAACGTGAAACCCAGTGAATTATTGAAAATCTCTCGATTTTTTCGTACATATCGCGACTATAACTAAATGTTATCAAATTAATTACTTAGATGCGGCCGGTAACGCCCCAAGGAGAAAAATATGTGTTAAACAAGGTGACTTGTTGGAATGGGGTTGGGAACAAGCAATCATAAACCCGATCTATTGCACTTATCTAAAACTACGTCCTAGAGCTCCACCAATCAGAACGCTTCTAGGGCTCCCAGCTTCAGCTTTCAGCCCAGTGCCTGTAACTAACCTTTTGGGCTCCCGCCTGATCTAGGCGGGAAGTCCAAACACTAATAAAAATTTGGCCTCCCGTCCGCCTTATTGTTTTTACATCAATTCAAAATAGTATTGAATTTTTAGAATCGAATGAGACCACCCAGAGGTATGTATTAAAAATTGTTATTATTGTCGTTAACCCAGGGCTTCAAATGAGTTGATAATATTGTTCTCCTCGTATTTTGTTTCACAGAAAGATTAAACCAAGAGGCCAGAGAGAGAGGGCGCGTTGATGCTAACCTTTTTACAGAGTTCAGTCATTTGGCTTATCTTTTCACAAGGTTTAAAACCAAGCGTAAATCAGGAGTTAAATGGGCGTAAATCAGTCATTTCTGTTTGGAGTTGCTCACTCTAGTCACTTGTTTAGATGTTGCCGTAAAACAAAATACTTGAAGACTAAAATAATATTCTACTAGAGTTTTCCTGTACTCATCTTTTCGTCATTACAAAAAGTGGTTTTACTTCATGAAAAGTTTTCTTCTTGTAACATGGAAAAAACAGCTGTTAAAATTTGTGAAACGGGGGAAACATCCCCGAGTTCCTTCGCTAAGGAAAGCCTAACACCAAGATTTCAGGAATTTGCGGCTCATTTTGATAAAAGACGGGCGTAAATCAGTCAGTGAATGTTTCGTAGAAAAAAAAACAATCTTTAATACCTGTTGCGCCACTGAACTCTCATTATTTTGATCACAAACTATAATGATGACTCGACTAACATACTGACCTTGCAAAAGAGTTGTGGACTTGTCGGATGACTTCAGAATTGCTCAAACTCAAACCCTTCATGTTGGCGTCGAAACTCTGACAGAACTCCTTGAACTCCAACAAGGTTGGGCCCAGATTCATATCGGGATGTTTACAATTGAATAATATGCTTAGAATAGCCTGGGTAGCACAAGCGTTGTTAATAACCTGCGAAAAATGAAGAGATTATTAGGAGGAAAAAAAAACAGTATAATGGCAGGAAGAAGGTTTGGTCAACTAGAGTATCCATGGACATCACGGAAGTGAGACAGGGCCGTACCCTAATTAGTACCACAGACAAGGTTTTCAGTCAGCACAGAGGACTAATCTGTAGCTCCAGCATCTTTCAGGATGAACTGTATTCAATCTCAGGGGCTCTCAGATATGCATCCACTCACCATACAAATGCTGATGTATTTCTAATATCAGATTCGGAATCATTCATCGAAAACCTGAAAACCTCATTACTGAAGAAAACTCTGATTATATAACACAGTTCATATTGAACCCTTTTTCTAACCACATTCAAGATTTTTTAAACAAAGTAATGTAAATTTTGTAAATAAGGCCTTGAACTCATTAGAAGAGAAAAGCAGAACAATACATTGACAGTTTTCCTCTTTCGGGCATTTGGAAGAATTGCGTGTTAAGAAGTGATGCGCGTAAAAAAGGAATGGACATACAGAAGGAATTCTTGGATTCTTTAATTACAAACTTTAAATTAGGACTGGTAGGAACTGAGTTTTTCGGGCGACGCAGGCAATACCTTCAGGCATTTGGAAGAGATGCGTGTAAAGAAGGAATGGACATACAGAAGGAATTCTTGGATTCTTTAATTACAAACTTTAAATTAGGACTGGTAGGAACTGAGTTTTTCGGGCGACGCAGGCAATACCTTCAGGCATTTGGAAGAGATGCGTGTAGAGAAGGAATGGACATACAGAAGGAATTCTTGGATTCTTTCATAACGGAACTTCAAATTAGGACAGGTAGGAACTGAGTTTTGCGGGGGACGCAGGCATTACCTTCAGGTATTTGGAAGAGATGCGTGTAAAGAAGGAATGGGCATACAGAAGGAATTCTTGGATTCTTTAATTACAGAACTTTAAATTAGGATAGGTAGGTACTGGGTTCGTTCGGTCAGGCAGTCCTGGACGGTCCAGGACTGGAGCAGTCCAGGACTCGTGACGCCACAGAGTCGCCCTGGACTGTCCGAGATTCGGTGTTGTCCGAACGCACACGGGACAGCACTGGAAGCATGGATAGTTCATACGTATAGAATATCCATGCCAGAGAGATGTGAAATTTATTGCGATTTTATTTTAAGATTTATTAATTTATAGACGTATTTATTAATACTTCTTATTGATTTTACTCTTTTTTGTATAGGAAGAATAAATGCTTCTAAAATGAGGTTAGCTGCCTATTTCCAAAGTTGCCTATTTCTAAAGTTTCCTATTCCCCCAAATGGAAACTGCGACTGGAGCTTCGTAAAACTACTTTAAATTGAAGTTAAGTTACGAGCTGAAGTTATGGGTTACGAATTAACGAATTTTTACACAAGTAGTACAAAATTACTTACTGTGAATTGATGAGATGATTCCACTGCTACCAATTCTTCGAAGAGGTGTCTTAAACCACCCTTTTCTTTAGAGTAGGTACAGGTAGAGTCATACAAAAGGGAAGGCCATTTTCGACAAGACGCTTGTATTTAAAGAAAAAAGAAAGTAAAACGCTTTCGACTTGACCGATGGGTATAATTTCAAATAGAGACAGAACAATGGTAAGGAAATCACGAAAATAAATTGAACGTATATACAGATTTATGCTTCATTACCAAAATCGTATTTCCTAAGCTACCTACTCATACTCAATTTCAAAGTTCCGGGTCTTTAATTGTTTTATGAATAGAGGTTAATATAATTACTGTTACTTTACAATACTAGTTTTCAATTCCACTTTTCTTATTCCACATGTGCTAAGAGATATTTAGGTCGAAGCGGTCAGCAACATTCCAGAACGACGCAGTTTGGTGCCCACAGTAGGTAGGTAGGCCACAAAAATATCAGAACTCCGATGTTGGGCACTCAGCTTTCCATATGGACCTATATGTGGACAATATTATGAAATAATGAAGAACAGAATGAATATTTTTATAGTTTGATGTAAGTATGTATCGACAGTAGGAAAACTGAAAGATGACAAACCTGCTTGAGCAGAAAAATCGAGGGAGTGTTCGTACCAGCTACTCTACGAAGTGTTGATCATCAAATTCCAACACAACTTGTTGAATGTAGCTTTGGTTCTTCAGCCTCAATCTCCGATAAATCAATTCGATAATGAAAATGTCTTCGACATCATCGTCCGAAAAAATAAACCACACTCATCACGTCACTTTCGCAATCAGAAGAATCAGCCGACATCATTATTATCAAAAAACTTCTGAATTCTCGAAAGATTGTTGTCATTTAAACCCGAGAGGTGAGGAGCGGGAGAAAAAAGTGCAATGCGCATGCGCCGGACTCTTTACTCTCGCTGAAATCTGGAGTAAGTTCGGACGACCCTGGACTACCCTGGACTGCCTCTCCGAACGGCAAATCTCTCGTCAGGGACTACACTGGTCCTCTCCGAACGGCCAAAAGTGGGCGTGGTCAGCCCTGGACTGCCCGGGACTGCCTCACCGAACAAACCCACTGAGTTTTGCGGGCGACGCAGGCATTTGGAAGAGATGCGTGTAAAGAAGGAAAGGACATACAGAAGGAATTCTTGGATTCTTTAATTACAAACTTTAAATTAGGACAGGTAGGTACTGAGTTTTGCGGGCGACACAGGCATTTGGAAGAGATGCGTGTAAAGAAGGAATGGACATACAGAAGGAATTCTTGGATTCTTTAATTACAAACTTTAAATTAGGATAGGTAGGTACTGAGTTTTGCGGGCGACGCAGGCATTTGGAAGAGATGCGTGTAAAGAAGGAATGGACATACAGAAGGAATTCTTGGATTCTTTAATTACAAACTTTAAATTAGGATAGGTAGGTACTGAGTTTTGCGGGCGACGCAGGCATTTGGAAGAGATGCGTTTAAAGAAGGAATGGACATACAGAAGGAATTCTTGGATTCTTTAATTACAAACTTTAAATTAGGACAGGTAGGTACTGAGTTTTGCGGGAGACGCAGGCATTACCTTCAGGTATTTGGAAGCGATGCGTGTAAAGAAGGAATGGACATACAGAAGGGATTCTTGGATTCTTTAATTACAAACTTTAAATTAGGACAGGTAGGTACTGAGTTTTGCGAGCGACGATCACCGATAGAAACATTAGTTATGTTCACAATGAAATTCACTTGTAAATCTTTAGAAATGTGTAATTCGGTTCAAAAACAATCTTGCATTTGGTTTGAAAAATCTTGAATTCGGTTTGAAAAATCTTGAATTTGGTTTGAAAAATCTTGAATTTGGTTTGGAAATTCTAGAATTTGACTTGGGAATGCTATAGAATAGACCAGTGAGCAGCAGCACTCAGCCATTTACCAGGCGATTGGACAATATCCATCATCCCTCTTCCGAAAGCAATCGCTTGGTACCGAGTGAGAGATCTTGTCTTTTCCGAATAGGATTATCATTGGCCATGAGAACACTCCATTTTTTCGATGCGTTATGGAGACAATGGATACACTACTCATGAAATAGCCAATATGACTCATATTTTAGACAGATGCTCAAATGAGCCTTAAAATTGAGAGTATTGCTTCATGATGGCGTCAACTTAATGTATCAAGACAGGAAGAGAGGACGTATAATAAATAAAATAATTGGAGTAGAAGAGGTTCACTAACTTGTTTGGCGAAGAAAATTTTTTCCAGTCTCGAATCCTTCACGACAGACCCTGCAGGTTCTTCGTCTGCCATCCATTTGAATAAAAATATCAATCCATGGACAGGTCTAAAACACAGGGATGATAGTTGGAAACCAACCATGAGTACAACAAACTGAAACCAGTAAAGAACCAACGCTTTGAAGGTGGTGGCAAACAAACTCACTTCAGATCTTCAAACTGTCCAGCCTCCAAACTCCATATTTCTTCAACTTGGACGCCGGAGCAACCTGAAAACGGGCAAAATGTGAACATTGGGAAGTTATTTATGGCGATAGTGGCGCCATTAGGCTACAAATCTCCAATTCCAACGTGAAACATCTGCGAGATGCAATCATTTTCAAAGCATCATGAAGAATCTGACGTTTCGTCAGATCCCTCTTTCGTCCGCGGGTTCCCCCCAACTTCTCCTTAACAGTTCCCCTTAACTTTAGTTCATTATTCCTCCACTCCTATGGAATGCAGTGACATTTTTCTTGTGTCTACACCACTGTCTAAACCTTCTCGATGGATTATGGCCGAATTCCGAATGATGCAGCCAAAAATTTACTGGTTAACTCGAATCATAGTCGTTGTGCCAACACGTCACAGAAGCCGCAAGTGGTAAGTTCATTATCTATTTTCTACTATTTACTGTAGAAGTTCTTACTTCAAACTTTTTTGAGAGGTGCATGGGATAATAAACTTTGATTTTCATGACAGGAAATTCGGAATACACTTCCTGTTTCCAATATACGGATAAAACTAGGAAGGGGAACCCCAGTTCTCCTTGGTCAGAACAGGGTGTTCGGGTTATTCCATTCGTTGAGGTCTTGATGCCTTTTTTGGTGTATTATTTTGTAATGATAAACCTTGGTAATGGACTAAAAAGTGTTTTTTCTTTGAATAGTGAATAATATTTAGACTTTTATTTCGGTTTTCTTACGCTGGCGTTATTATTCTTTCAGGTCAAAAAATACTAGCTATGGCCCCGAATCCATAATAATATTATATAATTCATAATATGAAGACCATATTATGGTCTTCATATTATGAAGACTCTGATGTTGAAGAAGAGGACAATATAATTCATGGAGATTAGTTTCCTCTACAAACAACTATACAGTTACCATTATGTTCTAATACAAGTTTGAAATTTGTTCCTAAAGTTGTACAATAAAAATTTGATTGATCTAGTTGAGCTCCAACCATTGATTCTATTAATTTGTTTCCCTAACTATTTTAGGGCTTAAATTTTTAGTTGTCAAAAATGTGTGGATATCTGAAGCATTCCTCAATTGGTAAAACTCATGTAAGTTGGGCCAAAGTACCTTTCATAAACTGATCATCGTTCCCACAAGCTGGCTGGGGGGAACCTCAGTTCCCTTTTCTAATCCGAGCAACTGTCCAGCGAACCGGCCGAGGGGAACCTCAGTACCCATTTCCCCGAAATCTTAAAAATTTGAAAATTTTGAATTTTTTCTCCATAAACATCATTAGTAGAGGTCTATAGGTGAGAAAAACGAAGAATTTTTTTTTTTGCACCAGTAGGTCTGTTTGTGGACGAAAGAGGGTGGAACCATCTCTATCAGACGGTTCTTAAGATTGTGAAATTTCAGTTGCTTCATTTCCGTTTAGAAAACGCGATTCTAGTAACTTACGACGTCAACCACCTGGGAAGCACCCTACTCTCCACATACGACCCAAATCATTATTTCGCTAATAAACCTTAGGAATCGTCGCATTAATTATACAGTAAATTCAAATTAAATGTTGATTAGAAACTGGCAAAAGGGAGTTTTAAGGATGCTTAATCCAAATTTCTAGTCGAAAAAGCAAAATTCCGGCTCAATCCGCACACAACAGGCACTCCCTATCTGTTTTAGTTATGTAGGTAAATATATACTCTCAAAGACAGCATAATGCCCTCTAATAATCTAAATTGATAAGTTGGATTCAATACCTTACAGGTATGTCAGTAAGAAGGTACATTTTTTTGGTAGGCGGTTCATCAATATGTTCTAGTACATCAGTTTCATCAGTAGGTTTTCCTTGTGTAAGAAAACCTATAAGGATATCTTTTCTATCACCTAATTATGTTGCGTACCTAATAGGTACTTGTTTCAAGAAGAAAGGCGCCAAGCACATTTCAAACTACCACCCCGGTATATTCTACGTACATAAGACTAGTAAGTAACTCGCAGTTTCATTTCTTGACTATGATAACCTTCAAGAAGAGAGCACATCTGCCAGGATATGCGGATATTGAATCTCTCCAATTTTGCAAAGTAATACAAGATTCAAACCAAAACATGGTGAAGGAGCACGAGTACTTACCAAATTCCCGAATCAACTCGGAAAATACGCCAGGGTCGCTTTCGATGAGGCACCAGTTTCCATCGTTATACGACATATTTTACACGGAAAATCAACAAATTTTATGACTCGTAAACACAAAATAACGTTCAAATCATTCAATTTTCCGGCAACATTCCAAAAAGTGATGGGCGATTTTGAGGAGAAGGCGAAGATTGATAGAGAAGCACACACACACCAGTGTTGCCTTGAGCACGGAAGAGTCGTGCATGGAAGCTTGAAGAGAATGGAGGAAGCACGGGATGACCATCAAGATGGCCACGCCCCTTTCATTCCGGCCTGTAATGGTGGTGGCATCAACTTTGAATCAGTTCCTACGAGGGACGTCCGGAAAAAAGGGGACAAATGCTGTTAAAATTAGAAAAATGCATATATTTTAATGAAATTTTCAGGATATGTTCAAAATTTAATCCTTTATTTTTCAACATAGTCCCCGGCAAGTTCCACACACTTCTGCATCCTAGGCACGAGCTTTTTTATGCTTTCATCATAGATGCTCCGTTCCACCTCCAACAGCCACTTCTCCACAGTCTCCTTGACCTCCTCGTCGCTGGAAAACCGTTTTCCACCCAGGAACTCCTTCAGTTTAGTGAACAGATGAAAATCCGAGGGCGCCAGGTCAGGGGAATATGGTGGGTGGTTAATGACATCCCATCCAAATCTCACAAGGAGGTCCTGGGTCACACGCGCGGTGTGGGGGCCTGGCATTGTCATGAAGGAGGCTCCCGCCTCAAGTCAGCATTCCCCTCCTTTTGTCCTTAATTTTTTTTTCAATTTTGTTAAGGTTTCACAATAGGCATTGGCGATGATGGTGGTCCCTCTGACCATGAAATCAACCAATAACACTCCCTTCCTGTCCCAGAACACAGATGCCATGATTTTGCGTTCCGAAAATTGCACCTTGAATTTTTTGGCACTGGGGGAGTGGGTATGGCGCCACTGTAGGGACTGCCGTTTGGACTCAGGGGTATAGTGGCATACCCAAGTCTCGTCCCCAGTCACTATAGAGTCCAGGAACGCAAAAATTTCGGCGCAGAGTGAGGAACTTAATCACTGCCCGAATCTCGCTCCTATGGTAGGTGGAGCAAACGACACCTGCAGAGGTTGATGCGACAGGCTCCGGCGACATTTTTGAACGAACTGAGACGGGCGAGCGCTCATTGTGACCGTTAGGAGTTCCCCTACACGCAGGAAAAAAAAATTCCCAAAAAAAAAAAAAGAAAATGCCCATCACCCCCTACGACAATAGTCCCCTTTTTTTTCTGGACGTCCCTCGTACAAACGCCAACTATTTTAATTGCTCATGATCAAACCCTAAAATCAACTTGTATGCTGGCACTTGTGACATTCCAAAATAAATATACGTTCAACCAGATTGTAAAATAAACAAGATTAAAACGAAAACGATTGACCAAAGTCCCATCTACACTGAAACAAAACTGACTGCCCCTTCTGCATCAAGAATGCTTGGGTACAGTCAAAACGTTTCAAATTCCCACTTTCAGTGGTGATCGTTTTTTTGGTTCTTCGTTTCGATCTTTCGGATCTCTTCAGCTAAGCGTGCGCAAACTAGCCTTTTCAGGCTGAGTGCTAGCTTTGGACAAAGTTGAGTTAAAAGTTTGACGAAACGTCGTGTGACAACTCTTCGGAAACTAGCTTTTTAGCTTAAAACAAGCAGTTTGCTCAAATCCAAGTCGTTCCAACGCTTCTTCGCGTTGCTGATGAGTCACCGAATGACGAAAACGATTGAACAAAGTCCCATCTACACTGAAACAAAACTGACTGCCCCTTCTGCATCAAGAATGCTTGGGTACAGTCAAAACGTTTAAATTCCCACTTTCAGTGGTGATCGTTTTGTTTGGTTCTTCGTTTCGATCTTTCGGATCTCTTCAGCTAAGCGTGCGCAAACTAGCCTTTTCAGGCTGAGTGCTAGCTTAGGACAAAGTTGTGTTAAAAGTTTGACGAAACGTCGTTTGACAACGTCTTCTTAAACTCTTCGGAAACTAGCTTTTTAGCTCAAAACAAGCAGTTTGCTTAAATCCGATGTTATGTCTGCGTGTCGTCGAGTGAAGGAGATGACCTTCTCGATGTGGCGTTTTGTGTTTTCTTTAACCCCTACTCAACGAAGAGAGAATGATCCCTAAGCTAGTGACTTGCACTGTCGCATCAGCGTCTTATTAGCCCTACCGGCATGCGGTGTGTATGGAACATAGGCTAGCCCGACAACCTCGGCGTCTCAATACAGAAACTGACCAGCGGGATATTTACCGAGTGAACCAAATACTTCGAGGAGAAGGAAGAGAGCGAAATGAATAAGTCGGTTGACTGAACTAGATTGGCATAAGGGAGCATCCCTGAGTGAGCTTATATACTCATGTAGTTTCCTCGGGGGAGAAAGAGGTGGGAGGGTGATGTCATGTTGGCGTGTCCCCCATACCTCATCACCCCCAGTGGGTGATGACTCACTCAGGGATCCTCCTGTTCGCTTCTTAATAACTAACTGCTGATTGATATGTGGGTCATAACATCCGACAATTTGAGTAAGGTTGATGAAAGTCGTTTGACAAACAGTCTTTTGACAAAACGTCGTATTGACAAAGATGTCTTTTGACAAAGTCGTATGACAAACAGTCTTTTGACAAAGTGTCTTCTTAAACTCTTCAGAAACAAGCTTTTTAGCTTAAAACAAGCAGTTTGCTTAAATCCAAGTCGTTCCAACGCTTCTTCGCGTTGCTGATGAGTCACTGTATGAAGAAAATGATTGACCAAAGTCCGTTTGACAACGTAAACACGATTAAGTTTGCAATCAATTCCAAGTCACGTACTATTTTCAGCCTTCAACAAAATTCTCAAATCGCTCTTATTCTTCTAATTTCCCATGATTCGGGGAGTGTACATACGATTTTGAAGTCACAATTAAATTTATTTGTTGCATTCTGAGCCAAATTTGACATCAACGATGATGGAAGCATAAAATGGAGGTTTCTCATAATTTTTCATAAAAATAATATAAATCACCATTATTGCATTAATTCAACGATGTTTGATCGCCATGATGGAAGTGCTATTCTCTTCAATAAGGAGCAGAATTAATCAGAAGTAATCCTAGGGATACTGGAGCAGAATCTGATCTCATGAGATAAAATAAATATACACAATAGGTTCCCATCTATTTTCAGTCACAAAACACATCTTCACCAACCAAATCAGCAAATGATTGCACTAAAACGTCATTATCAAGATCTGTCCTCTCTTCAAAGGGCTCTTCATTCAACTCCGAGTAAGGGTTCAAGTCTTGAGGTATCACTATACTGTTTTCCATAGGGCCTGTCGGATGTTGACCACTCAACCACTCTTTGGGGACGCGAGGATCCAAACACTTGTAAAACGTCATGCATCTCAGGTGTTTGAGTTTTTTGAAATTCGTCCGCAGGAAACCAAGGCTCGCCAAGCCCTGGCGCCAGCTCTTCATGATCCCTGAGTTGGCCGAGTCGTGCTTGGAGTCTGGCGTGAGAATGATCAAGATCCCTCCAGGCTTCAGGAGATCGTACGCTTTTTGACAGCTTTCGTACCGCATTTTGGGATGAGGGAGGTACTCCAGTAAAAATGAGAACAAAACGACGTCATAACTTGCAGCTGTGAGAAATTCACAATCCCCGACATTCGTTGCCAAGAAATCGCACTTTCTAACGTCACTCGTTGCTGGAGCAATGTCTATAGCTGTCACGTTGAACACGTCAAACTTGCTGAAAGGGTTGTAACAGCTCCCGACATCAAGCATGCTGATTGGAAACGTTACAGGACTGCACGCTTTAGTCGATTCCTCTCCGAAATATCTGCTGTGTAGTTTCCGCTCTTTCAATACTGCTTCAGCTTGCCCTCCGTGGAAGAAGTTTTCGCATTCTTCCACCACCCAGTATATTCTGTTCAAACTAGGGTTCTGCGCGTTATTTTTTTCCCAAAACGAAGTGGCCAAATCTCGCATGGAAGCTGCATATTTCTGAAATCCAAGGAGTATACAGTTAGTGGTTGTGATACAAGGGTACCTACTCGTACAGACTTTCAAAGCTAGGCTCCTCAAGTTAGATACTAGGTATTTATCGAAAAGGTGACTAACTACACGATTAATGCTGAGACATAAGATTGGAGATGAAAATAATTTATATTGGCATCAATTTATGAAGGTTTATTAGGTTTGTTTCAGCAAGGCGACCGTGGTTGACCCACACGACCGGCGCATGCACATTAGGCCTAACTACTGTCCCAGCAAGACAAGCCAACTTGGCGGTTCGACTGCTGTTCCAGCACGTTGGCTTAGTCGACCATGTGTGACCGCGGTCGACCGAAACCCAACCACTTTGAGGAGTGCAGTCGTGAGCAGTCGGGATTGGAAACCTCACGCAAAAGAAACCTCTATCTTAACCTTCTCATTTCAAAACGAGCTCCTCAGTGGAAGGACCTCCCATCGGTTGATGGGTGATTCCATTAAAAGTGGCGAAATTGTGACTTTTTTATTTTTCTTGGAGATTATTAGTATTGCAACGAAAAAAAAAAACATTGAGTAGAGAACCATGTTTCCCAGACTATCAATGTTATCATTTTCGAAGTAGATGATTAGCAAGGCTAGGAAAAATAGTGGATTAGCCTAAAGCTGGATTCACATGGGACAGAAGAGGGCGGAAACGGAAAAGACGGAAAGAAATATCACAATCTGATTGGCTGATTTTCCCCGGTTGAGAACAGTGGTCGCCATCTTGACAGAAGGCGCCCACGCGGCCTTGAGACGCCACCTGTCGGTGGAAGGAATTTTTATACTGTCATCCGTCTTCCTCCCTTTCCGTGCGCCTGCGCAACAGGGTCTGGAATGATAACCACGAGTGGAGGTTGCACTAGGGGTGGCCAACAGTCAATAGTAGCCAACAGTCGATTGTTTTGATACAATCGATGCGATAGATGCGTTGAGGAGTTGAGATAGAGTATTCCCAGATTTATTGCAGAATCCCAACTGTGAATTTTTTAGAAACATTGTTCAGCTGGCATTCGTAAAAATAAATGAGCATGTGGGCAAATTGAAAATTCCAAGAGCAATATTACTCCTCTGTTGAAAAAAAAAACCATCAAAACTATCAATTGTTGGAAAAAACAATCGATTGTTGCAATCGACAATCGGGCACCCCGGGATTCCTCGCTCGCGCTTCATTTGTTTGTTGCGCTGTCCTTTTTTCAAGGAATTAATTAATTTCAACGAGGAATTGAACGTCAAATTCAAAATACGGTCAACAGAGGTGAGATATCAAAGAGAGATTATTATTTCAGAGGCTTCCAGGAGGAAGGTTATCATTCCGTCCTTTCCGTCCATCATCCATGTGAACCTTCTGCCAACTCCGGCTACCCCCTCCACTGGTTTTCTCGTCTTTCCGTCTTTTCCGTTTCTGCCCTCTTCAGTCCCATGTGAATCCAGCTGTAGTGTACCATGACCCTGAAGTTCCACACTCACGCTTCATTTGTTTGTTGCACTGTCCTTTTTTTGCTCATTTTTTATACAAAATTAATTTCAACAAGGAATTGAACGTCAAATTCAAAACACAGTCAACAGAGGTTACAGATCAGAGAGAGGTTATCATTTCAGAGGCTTCCAGGAGGAAGGTTATCATTCCATCCTTTCCGTCCATGTGAACCTTCCACCGACTCTGCCTACCCCCTCCACTGGTTTTCTCGTCTTTCCGTCTTTTCCGTTTCCAACCTCTTCCGTCCTATGTGAATCCAGCCTTAGGCATTCACTGTGCCTTAGGCATTCACTATGGAAGCGGACATGCCAGGGGAATGACATTTATTCCCCTGGCATGTCCGCTTCCATAGGTTCACTACTTCTCCAAGTAACCACAGTTGTCCAGTTTGAGATTTCAGGAAACAGCAAAGGCTCATCAAGTGGTCTGCTGTGGACACCTTTGTCTTCTAACTTTTAGGTCCATAGCATCAGGAATAGTGTGTCTCACAGGTTTTGAGTCATTCCCCAGTAAAATCTTGCAATAGAGCAGAGAGTACTACCGTTAGAGGCATTTGAAGAAAAGAGATTTGTAGCTCTGCTACTCATGAACTACACCCATCATCGACCCAAGGCCAGTTCGTGACAACTAGCTGTTGACTGTTCGAGCAGTGGGTGAACTGTAGTGATAGTCACACAACCGCGATCCATAAGTCTGTGGTTTTTGTGCTCACCGCGGTCGACCATGGTTGGCCCTGCTGGATCAAACCTATGCCTTCCAAAAAAGAGGAGAAATACAAACTCCACGTTAACACAAATAGATTTATGAGAGCACTACTCACTCACTGCCTACGGTTACCATCAGAAAAGAGTTTGTGGGGTTGAAGGGGGTACAATTTTCAAAAACTGTAGCAAGCAGAGACGAAAAATTAGACATAACTGTAACAGTTAAATACAGGAGCTGCAATGGGGTGTTCGCATGGATCGGAAAAACTGTTTATTGTTATTTTCAATCTAAACGAGACCTCATTCTGAGAATTTTGACACCAACCGCGACCTTCTAGCGTGAGAAGATCTTTATCTATGATTTTTCAAAGTTTCGAATGTTTATGACGTCACATTGGGCTGGGGGGTCCCGCCCAAGCATGAGGGGGGGGGGGGTGACGTCATAAACATTCGAAACTTTGAAAAAACTTAGAAAAAGATCTATTCATCCAAAAAGAGACGGATGGTGTCAAAATTCTCAGATTGAGGTCTACTTTCGATTAAACTTTTTTTTTTAAAGTCTGCCAAGTAGGTGTGGCTTCCTCGTATCCACAACCCGATTATATAGATGATCCGACGCGTAGTAGTTAATCTCACAACATCAATCTCTAAGTACATTCCACTACCCTCATAGGGGACCATCTACACGCTAATCTGAACAATCCTAGAAAATTTCAGCAAATTCGGATGAAAAATGTAAGTGTTCTGCCGTCCAAAGGAGGAAAGCAGTTTTTCCAGTTTTCAGAAAACTCGTTTGGCGTTTCCATAAAAAACCTCATTTTTGATCGAAAACGTGATTTTTATGTTGCAAAATAATTTTGCACTATTCCTCTGTTTTATTCCATTGATTTTACGTGCAAAATACTATAAATTGTTATTTTGTAATGATTGAACTATAATAATTTATTATTGAGTTTCTCCCGAATCCTGTGAGGATTTCAACAGTAATAGGATAAAACTGCATTCTACCCTTGCATCATTCACAAACTGTTTCTTTTTGTTTACCAACAGCAGTATCACGTTTAATGTTTTTCTGAATCCAACCATATTCAAATTCTATATCCAAAATTCAAAATGTGAAAAAATCGAGTTACTGCTTTTCTCTTTTGGACGGCAGTGTTATGGCTGTTACAAGGATTTTACATTCGCGCATGCGCAGAGGCTACTGTCAATTTTAAGGCCTTGATTTTCATTGTGGACCATCTACAATCTAATCCGCACAATCCCTGAAAATTTCATCAAAATCGGATGAAAAATGTGGAAGTTATGGCTGTCACAAGGAATTCACGTTCGCGCATACGCAGTGGCTACTATCAGTCCGGTGGTTATGAATTTCATAGGGGACCGTCTACACGCCAATCCGCACAATCCCTGAAAATGTCATCGAAATCGAACAATAACTTCGTATAGTTATGCCGGTGACATGGATTTCATGACAGACAGACAGACACGGAACCAAAATTGTTCAGGAAGGTCTGAAACGTGAAACGCGAGTGGAAATTTCGATGTTGGAGAACTTTTTTCATTTTCAAGCTTGATAAATGAAAACAAACCTTCCGCTACCTTGGTAGACTCCGAAGCAATAGACATAACTATAAAAGATAAATACAGGAGCTGCAACTATAAGGGAGTAGGTGGTACCTGCAAAAGCTCAGAGTTGAGACAGTGGTCTTTCCAAGCAGCTTCAGCTCCCAACTGCCGAGAGGATTTCCTCAAGTCGATGTGAACTTTTTTGATGAAATCGGCCAGTTCCTGATGGCTGGCCATATTGAGCTGAGAGTTTTTAACTTCACAATTCTGGAAAAATATAAAGTACTCTGTTTATATTATATAGGATTTTGTAACATCTGAAGCAATCAAAACTAGAGAAGAAGGTTGTCTAGCCAAAATTTGCCATTCATATTTTAGTTAGGTTGGATAAAAATCACTCATAGTCAAATAAAAGATAAAAAAATTCAGAAAACCCAGAAGTCGAAAACTTTGATACTTTTATATTTCCAACTAATACAGAGTGACCTACAAATCAGAGAAATGAAGGTGAGAACAAGCCTTCGAAGTGGTCTTGTCTCTCGAGCGAACTAACTGATTTCAAAGATTTCGACGTTCATTTTCGAGTTTTTCAGAGAAATGGAGGTGAAAACAAGCCTTCGAAGTGGTCTTGTCTCTCGAGCAAACTAACATGTTTCGAAGATTTCGACGTTCATTTTCGAGTTTTTCAGAGAAATGGAGGTGAAAACAAGCCTTCGAAGTGGTCTTGTCTCTCGAGCGAACTAACTGATTTCAAAGATTTCGACGTTCATTTTCGAGTTTTTCAGAGAAATGGAGGTGAAAACAAGCCTTCGAAGTGGTCTTGTCTCTCGAGCAAACTAACATGTTTCGAAGATTTCGACGTTCATTTTCGAGTTTTTCAGAGAAATGGAGGTGAAAACAAGCCTTCGAAGTGGTCCTGTCTCTCGAGCAAACTAACTGATTTCAAAGATTTCGACGTTCATTTTCGAGTTTTTCAGAGAAATGAAGGTGAAAACAAGCCTTCGAAGTGGTCTTGTCTCTCGAGCGAACTAACTGATTTCAAAGATTTCGACGTTCATTTTCGAGTTTTTCAGAGAAATGGAGGTGAAAACAAGCCTTCGAAGTGGTCTTGTCTCTCGAGCAAACTAACATGTTTCGAAGATTTCGACGTTCATTTTCGAGTTTTTCAGAGAAATGGAGGTGAAAACAAGCCTTCGAAGTGGTCTTGTCTCTCGAGCAAACTAACTGATTTCGAAGATTTCGACGTTCATTTTCGAGTTTTTCAGAGAAATGGAGGTGAAAACAAGCCTTCGAAGTGTCGAAGTGATCTTGTCTCTCGAGCGAACTAACAGATTTCGAAGATTTTGACTTGCAAACTGGGTGGTTCACTCGAAAGGCGAGACGACTTCGAAGGCTTGTTTTATTTAAAAATTAGTACCTATTCAAGTTTCCACTCGAAAGTGAAGCCATCTACCAAAAAAATCATTTTCAAATCGGGAACAGTTAGCCTTTAATGTCGGCTCGTTACTTTTCATTATCCTTCACATTGATTGGAAGAACTCGATAGATTTTATCAAGCAAATTGCCGATATACAATGTATTTCTTCCTCTTAAGATACGGGAATAAATGTTTAGATTAAGAAATTGAAATGTTATGATCTGCTGCTATCTCGGGAGATCTGATTTAACTACGCCTCGTAGCGTCAACCAATCAGAACGCTTCTCCCGTTCTCTGACTTAGCTTTCTCAGTCCTGACATTTGATTATAAGATGCGGGTTTTACCCACATAATATCCTCACCTACTCTTTCAGCTCGAACAATGTTTGATGTAAGTGTCGTAAGCCAACTTGAGTTTTGCCTCCAGCTCTTTTTGATCAGTCAGAAGAATCTTAAGGTCCTTCGATTGCAGTTCAAGCAGCATTCCTGTCAAACGGGACGCCACTTCTGGAGGGTAGTGATTCAACACGCGATTGTACAGCTCTTCGCCGATCGCCTCCTTGATTTCAGTTTCCTGGGTGGAAAAAAAGGTATATGATGAGAGAAGAAAAGTAAGTTATTCAACTGATAACAACAAGATAAGAGACTGCACCTGAAAAGGGAACCTCAAATGTGGTAACATACAGGTTGCTTGTATATCTTGTGTTGATAATGGATACGTTATATCGATTAAGTCACAATGGGGAATTTGCCACAATTTTAGATTCTGGAATTTCAAGTCAAATTCCATAAAAGGGCCGTAGAATAACGTTCAATACCAGGAATACCCAAGGGGAACAAATACCGTAGAAGAAAATGCCTAAACAAGTGAAGCCTCTACCAAAAAACAGCGAAAATCGAGGAAAGCTGAGGACCCCCTCGGTAACTCTGACAAAGAGATGACGTCAACCCATCCCGAAACGTGCATTGCACTAGAAGATGCACGACAATCGAACAGTCTGATCGGAGAAGCAGTCCCAAACCAGTTCAGAATCAAACTGGATCTGAAAAGGGGAGGGGATAGGGGCGCTTGGACTCCTCCGAGCTCCTCCAAACCCCTAAGAACCGTTCAGGACAGCTTCTTCGAACGAACCTAATGATGACGACTGAGTGCAAGTGGGAACGAACTGTTGCACTCTACTGGGCTGCTCGAGAGCGCATGTCACTATAGCCGTAACTGTGCCGTGGCATAGTTAAAAAAAAAAGTTTCTTCATCGAAATTTAACAAGGTAGGACACAGGGGCAGCTACTGATAGGAGCATAGGCGCATGTGCACCCCCAGCCAATTAAAAAAAAAATTCAAAGTTCGTTCCTCTTCGTTTGAAGAGTAAGTTAGCTAGTGACAGAAGACTCGAACGTAGGTACTGTGCTATTGAATCTACGCGCAAAAACTGTGGCGGGAGCTCCCTCTTTTCTGACCAATCACACCCGTTTGGAGCATCCATTTGGATCTGCACCGTTTCTAGGGAGGGTGACGTCATGGGGACTAGTTTCGAGGGAGGCAGGGACGTGAGATTGACCAACCAGAGAGCAGGACATTTTGCCGCCTTGAGCAGAATTGGTTCGTTGCTCCCCCGTCAGAGAGCTCTGCAATCCAGATTTCCTTATAGAGAAATAAGTAAACAAACAAACCTGATAAGGGAATTCCGTTTTACGTTTTCGGTTTACTACCGTTTCAGTAGGTACACACCGTTTTGTTGAAAGTATTGTGATTATTTAGGAGTGTTGTAAGTACAATGAGTAGTTTACATTATAGTAAAGTAAACTATTTGCGTTTGTCGATTGTGGAAAAGTGCGAAATTCGAGAAACTGGCCGCCCTTTCCCGTCTCTCCTTGGACACCAGCAGACGTTGAAATTTAAAAACCGTGCAGATTCGTACCGTAAGTTTTAATGTCGACTATATAAGAAGGATAGGCTTTGTGGGTGTGAAGCACAGAGTAACGGAGACAAGTTTGGAGACAAGAGTGGTGTGAAGTGACTAACTGATAATTTTGCTTTGCTTGAATACTTTGTTCTACCAACCGAAATGAGGTTTGAGTTAAAGACGGCATGAGTGATCTCCCATTTAGCCGAAAAATTGAAAAACGCTCAGGCTGTCTCCCATAAGAATACGCTCTGGTAGATTTGCGTATATTGGGTCGTCAAAATATAATGCAACAACTCGACTGTGCACATCGTCATAATCTGATACATAAAAAAGAAAAAAAAACGAAACGGTTAAGAAAAATAGGTACATTTTTTATCCCGAATCATTGATTGTATAAAGTTCTGTGGTGTTTTCCAGCTAGCCGTGCGTGGGCATGATGAGAGGGAAGATTCTTCGAATCTCGGAGTTTTCAAGGGGCTCGTTAATTTTTCTTTCGAATTGGACGATGTTTTGAATAGTAACGGGCAAATATACATTTCAGCTATTGCAATTAGATGGATGAATTTCTTGAGTTTCGACCTTTGATGATTAAGTATTTCAGAATCTCTGTTAACCACTAGAAATTAACCACTGTTTCGTGTCTATTGCACCTACGTATTTAGTACCTTTTGCAATTTTAAGATGAAAAAGTTACCAAGATTTATCCCATTTGCATATCGTTGAAATTTCTATTTGGCAGAGAAAATCACCTATTCTGTCCCTTCTCGATAGCCTCTCCTGATCTCTGTGCACCTCCTAAGTTTCGGGGCAGGAGCCGCCACTGGTAGGACATTTAGCTGATGAATGAAAATTTGAGATAATGGAACAGTCAACGATGCAGTTAAGTCTAAGAACAGCTGCACCCAAAAATGCTTCATCAATGCTATCAGATTCTATTCCATTGCCAACTGTCTCTTCAAATTGAAAGCGTAATGGGGACTCTAATTGTTCATGGGAATGTTGACAAACTTGAACAGTAACGAAAAATTCCAGCAAGACCCATCTCCCATTGATCATCATCACAATACAGACGGTTAAGCCGTATCACGACCTGTCAAGATTTTTGGCTGTTTTGAGTTATTTAGGAATTCAAAGTTGTTTCCACATCAGATCGCCAGGAGCGCTAATATCGGCAGTTTTCTTATCACATCTTGATAATCAAGAATCGCATTTGATTTTACCGTATAAAGTCGTTTTCTCTGTCTCCTGTAAACCTGCTAAAAGTTTGACAGGTCATGTTTTGCCTTCACCGTCGACAAACATGACTGAGTCAACACTAGCGCGCCTTTCAGTTTAGCATTCTATGAGCCAATCAAACGCACGGAAGTAGATTAAAGATGGGTTCACAAGTGTCCGACTTTGTGACTTTTTCCGACTCTTTCCGAGATTCCAGTTGGCTGTTCACAGGCATCTGGTTTCCAGTTGGACCCTATGGCGGGAAAACCGACCCCCACCACCGTCCACCCACCACCCACTTGTACCACCTTCTCTCCTACTCTTTCCGACCAAATATCTAATTTTTCGGATTTGGACATTTCATCCCAAAAGTACCTCTCCGGCAGGATTACTCCCCTCTCTCCGACTTTCTCCAACTCTTTCTGGCCAATCAGCGGGCAGAAAAGCGAGTTGGAATCGCAGAGTAAAGCTGGGTTCACATAGGTGCGTAATGTCCGTAATCCGTAATGCGCAAAAAGAGAAGTGGGGGTGGTCCGTAATCCGTAAAGTCCGTAATGCGTAAAAGAGCGTTCACATGGCCAAATGATTAGGCGATTACGCAGAAGCGCGCAGTAGGTTCTGCGCAGAATTGTTTTCCCGCTCACCTTTTTCCCGCGTTCAGCTGTTTTGCTGTTACATCGTTAGGATCGAATAATTTCTTATTAATTATTAACTTTGAAAAAAATTATTTTCATCGTCTTCTTGGTGATTTGCCTACTTGTAGGCCCGGTGAATGGTATACCCAGTGTTGGCAAAAATTAGCTATAGCTAACAGCTAAAAGCTACAGCTAAATCAGCTACGATTTAGCTGAAGCTAGCAGCTAAATATTTAGCTATTAGCTGTCGAAGAACAGCTAAAATTTCTAGCTAAATTAGCTATTAGTTGAAAATATAACAAGCTAATAAATTAGTTAGCTAATGTCCAACACTGGGTATACCCATTTCGGAAAACTAGGTAAGTACCTTTGATGTAAAAAAATAATGTTATTGAATTGTAGTGAAGAATCGCAATGTTCAAAACGACCGAATTCTCTCAAAAATGTCTTTTAACCCAGGTTTTCGGAAGTTGAATCAATTGAAAAATAGGTTTTCGGAAGTTGAATCAATCATATTTCCACATAGGTAATACGCAGACTTCTTTCATGCGGTTATTCGAGAATGATTTGATTTCTGAGGATTTATTGACATAATTTGATCGGACGAGATCAATGAGGCTCTCATTAAAATCAGTTAAATTCATATCGAAAATGAAAACCAAATAATCCGGAATAAAAATACTAATCCGAATACGGAATAATAAAACGGAATCCAGAGAACCGAGTCAACAACGAACAGCTGAACGATGAACAGACGACGAGCTTTCACGAAGTTTGCCGAAATTTGTCGAAGTTCATCCGTAATGCGTAAAATATCTAATTTTACAAAACGATACACTCCGCTCCAAAAGTCTTCGTCCGCAAAGATTGCTCGCGCCCCCTAATTGAGGGGAAGTTCGCTCCAGCCAATAGGATCCAATTGCGCACTACGGAGTACGGACATTACCCACCTATGTGAACCAAGCTTAAGACGCATGTGAACCCTACTTCATTCTGCTAATGTGAATTTATGAGTATGACGTCATCATACATCTAAATTTAAATTTAAAATTAACCACACAAGTCCTGTACAATAGCCGAATAAAAACTTTTCAGTTAATTTACTACTTTCAGACAAAAAGTCTAAAAATCTAGTCATTGAGACAGACATAGAAGGTTTTATTAGACAATGATACAAAAACGAGCTTTGTGAGCCACCAGGTGAACACATTTCAGTCCAAATTTAAAAACAGGGGCATTCACGTCCCTTAAAAATAATATACTCACTTCTTCGTAGGTCAAGTACTCTTCTTTAGACTTTTCAACTGCTTTCACAAGTAAATCCTCGCTCTTGAAAAGTTGTCTGATAGTTTGATTGTCTAACTCCAAAAGCATCCCCGTTATCTTTGAGCTAAGATCTGGTTCAATTTCCGAAACTTTGCAAAACAATTCCTCTCCAAGATCTTCTTTTTCACGCCTGTACCTGTAAGTGCGATTCAATTTTACACATGCTTCCGGATGTGGGTCCTTCGTGACGAAGACACCAACCAGGAACGTCTACCTCAACGTTGGAAAGGAGATGCATACAAGGAACAACAGAAAGACTTTGAGCAATAATAAATTCTTACCAGCTGGAATGGCTCACAGCCTGAATCAGTTTCCCTTCATCTTCCAAAAGCTGTATAATATCCTTGTTTTGGAGCTTTCCAGATATTTCCAACACCGTTTCAACCGCACGATACTTGGAAGTGAACAGAGGGGCAACTTTGGCCGTCAGGTGCTCCACCAAAACGTTCCTTGTATCTAGAACTGGAATCGCCTTCTCGATTGAGGCCATCAGATCGAGATGGGACCAACCATTGCAACCACTGCAACAGCAAATTGAAAATATCATACATTTATTGTGATTTGCCTAATTGCATGAGTGTGGGAATCATTAGAACTTTGTTAGAATGCCCTTGGGGAGCTATGATAGTGATACTAGGTAGGTACAATTCGAACCTACGAGTGAATGTGTCTTTACTGGATCAAAATGAAACATGATATTTGTTTATGGGGGTTGTTATCCATGATAGGTTTGGGTTACAGCTTAATGAAGCAGCAAGCCATCCAAATTTTTCCAGTAAGTAGATGATCTTACAAGTCAGCAAAGTAAAATATCCTGTTTCGAAAAAAATTCATTTCATTCAAGAAAGGAGGATTTCACAAAGCCACTAAATGTAAAGTTTTAATTAGCAAGCGTCCTGATAGTGTTAATTTTACACGCTTCTTGAAGTTACTATGAAAAATACCTTGTCTCTCAACGTGTCATTCGAGTTAGTTAACTTCTACTTTGCAGATAATTTTAATGACAATTTGAAAGTAGCTCCACCAGTGCCATAAAAATTTCAATGCCTCTATCGCTTTATCTTGATTCACGTTCACTTTTTTATGTTATAGCTTTATTTATTATTATTATTATTATTTTATTTTATAGAACGACTTTAGGTACCTAGACTTTTTCTTATCATCCAGAGCATCGCGAAATCAAGTCCCTAGGTTGGCATCGTGCTCTGTTGATAGACCTTCATGAAATCCATGATGTTGGTTAGGAGTTAGTTATTTATTGCTTAAACAAACTGGATTCAACATGTACATTTGTCAAGAATGATAACTAGGTATTCGACGAGACAAAAAGCCAGTTCTCTAGTTTGAACATGGCAGGAATAACAATATTCATCTCAAAATGCTCACCTCGGAAGTTTATGGGAGCCACCAACAATCACCTGACAATCTGAACGTACCTACCTCAAAGTTTAAGTGAAACTACGAGTACCAACCTGAGTAATTAGGTATGATGCAATGAATGTATCTTGAAGAAAATTAATAAACAATAGATAATTATCCAATGAACACACGAAGGAGGAAAGACAAACGAAACACGATTAGAGCAGTTATTGTTATCAGCTCGTCTTATCAGTCACCAGTCGGCAACCAAACATCGATGTTCGATGGTGATGATGAAAAGTGCCAGACCTCTGCTTGAATAGTTTTCTTTTGTGCTCAGAAATATCATTTAGTTGTAAGAAATAAGTAATTAATAAAGGCTTGAACCAATTAGTAACGTTAGATAATTAAATTTAACGTGTATGTGAGCCCATCAACCATCGATTCATGCACTCGATGTCACGATGTGCAAGAATCGATGGGAAAAATATCGATTACCTGACTACAATATCCCCACCCCACGATTGAATCCCTTCTCTATGTTCAAACCAAAGTTCATCCAAACTTCCCTGGTTCCACCTAAAGAGCTGATTTTGGCTGAAATGCTCATTGCCCTATTCCTAAAATTGTTTGTTGCTTCCCAAAATTTTTTGTTTTTCCACATTTTCGTCTTATCTCTTCCCCTGTTCGATTGGACGTCGATCTTGAAACAAGAAAAGAAAGTAGGTTCCCTTTTTATCATTAGCTAGGTACAAAACACCTTCAGAAGAATTAACTAATTGATTTGTAACGTTAGATGAAGAACTTATATTGCACGCTCAATCAAGTTGCTGCAGAACTCACGAATTAAGGGAAACGGGGGTAAAATACACAAAAGTACGCCATTCTTTCCTGCCTCAATAATTATAAGGTAAGTTGAATTAAAAATAAAATAAGTAAGTAAAAAATACTGTCCACTCCTCCCACTCAGATTCAAATTAGAAAATCCAAAAAAGCTCCTACGTATCGACGATAATCAAGAAAAAAACCCAAAAGATGGCAAACTGAATGAGAATGCAGGAAACTACTATATTAGCCGACAATGTTGCAGATCTGCTCAAAAACTGAATTGATTACCTTCTTGTTTTATTCTGCAGAGCTTGGAGAGCCCAAATCGAAATATCTACCACCAAAGTGTGGTCGTTTCACTGTAGGAATTGCGCAATATTTTTTGTTTGTACCCTTGCACTTGCATCGGGGAATATTTTGGCAGGTCTGGGATCACCTCTATTCAAGCAACTTGCTAATCATCCATGTTGGACTAATTTTTTTCTTTTTTTTTCTAACTCCCCTCAAAGACAAAATGTCTTTGGTGACGGAGGGGGCACGCCATAAATTTTTAAAAAATATTTTAAAAAAATGGGGAGGACGCCCAGGACTCACCCGACGCCGGCCCTAGGGATGAGGGAAGATGAGGAAGGTGGGGGTGGGAGAGAGATATGAAGGGAAGTGCCTCTATAAAACGACCACCAGTTCAAATATGAGCCGAGCAGGACACGGGTGGTGATACCACGGAGTACGCCTACCGAGATGCCCAACTCGCGCAACTCCGTGGCACTTTTCCCGCACCACACCCCGCGCCATGATAAGGTAGCAGCCATCACCCTGATGTTGTTGGGTAACTTTCAGTGTGACTGATGGCGCCAAGTCGTCAGTCTCGTTACAAATTCTCACTCCCACTGTTTTGTCTGGCTCACAGTTTCTTGTTTTGTCTGGGTAACTTTGTGTATTGCTGGGAAGGAGAGGGAAACAAATAGGTACCTCTTTGGAAAAATGGTTCCTTGAATATCTTCTTACTGGTACAAGAAAATTAGGTGGTTGATGCGCCAAAATACTTCCTGGTTGATGTCAACTTCAGACTGAGAACCTCTGTAATCACAAATAATTGAACTCCATTTATAAGTAAATTCTTTCTTATAAGACAAATCAAATTTATAAGAAATATCAGTAGTCAGAAAGATTTTTGGATCGTATGCTCAGACAATGATCGATATGTAATTTCTGTAAGTGACAAATTTCTATCTATGGTACCGAAGTCGACACTGCTTGATAAATAAATCTTATCCATGAGAAAGCAGAAGTTGAATCTAGGGGTTCCAAATTAGGAGCCACTTGCCTTCAAATTTGAAACCTTCCCTATAAATGGCTATTTTCAATAATAATTGTATTCCCGGTCAGTTTTACTATAAGGGTAGTTAAATATTGATGATCCTTCGTCTATTATTATCTCCTCCCTAATTTGGAACATTTAAAATCATATTGGAAACATCAGAGGAAATCTATTTCTCGTGTCTAGGTCGAGAACAAAAACTTAATCTTATCCACTGATTACTTATTTGGGTGATTCTCAGAAAAAGCTCAATAATAGTGTTATGGTAGGGTTTCTCCAAATGTGCGTCCTAGTTTTTTTTTTTTCTAATTTTTTCATTGGGTTTATTCCCGCCTCTGCCTACTAGAACCTCTTGAAAAATTTACTTTTATCCCAAATTAATACCTTTTCTTTTGTCATGAAAGGCTCAATTCTCATTACCACCACCTGTAATGATTTCATTTTTGCCTACAAAAGTCTTCTCCTAGGCCTTGGAAAATATTATAAATATTTTTTTAAACAGAATTTTGAAACTAATACGATATTCTCAATACCAACGACTTTAAAAAAATCAAGTTCTCATTACCGCAGCATTATAAATTTTCAAAATTGAAATTTGAGACTAAAAACTGTGAATTGAGCTCTGTCTTGCATTACAAATTCTTCTTAACGTTCCCAGGAAACTTCATGAATTTTTTTGAATTTTTTGGAGACGGTTCACTTACTCAAAGTTTGAGCCTGGAAGATTGAGCTTTTTCTGAGAATTACCCATTTACCATGTGTAATACCTAGTTTTCCTAGCGATGGCCGATGGATTATCTTTGAAATGAAAACTGATATTACAAAGATCTTGCGCTTATGGACTAGTATGTTCTCTAGTGCACTTACTGTGTTTCGGATCAACGGGTAGCAGTTGGTAGCGGAAGGCGTTGATGTTCGTTGACTAGGTGAGTCCCTTTGGAAACACCGAAAAACAATATTCTTCGTCTGAAGTTTACCAGGTAAGTATAATTTGACTCTTTATTGCGTTATTGTGTATAATTTGCTTTGTTGATCAACATTAACTCTTTTCTTTTGTTTCAGGTTCTTCAAGACTCAGGTAAGTGAATTTATGTTCTGCAATCTACGAGTGACTCTACGTTTACTTCAATCAAGGTAAGTTATTCAGGTAAGTATTTAATTAATAGATGTAATTTCTGATCCTATTACGCTCCAGGAAACTGCTCAGGTAAGTATTCAAAAGTCAGAACGCCAGTTCAGGAACAAAAGGTAAAAATCTCTATTTAAACGAAAATACTTTGAACATTCAATAAATGGCATAAAAACGTCTTAATCTCAATGACTTTAACTTCAGAATTATCAAGGTAAGTAATAAAGATAGGTCCCTGATGGGGTTAACCTATATCTGTCCACGTGGTGGGTTGTTACCAAACACCACGAGATCGAGAACAAGAACACGGTGTTACGAAACACCACGAGATCGATAACATCAACTAAAAGTCCCTTTTGGACATCAAAATACAAGAAAATTTATACCTAGGAGGAACTCCAAAGCAACGATTAATACAAAAATGAATTAGTTTACCGGTTTTGACTATTATGAGAGAGAGAGTTCGTGGGGATGGTCCAGGTGGAAATGCGGCGGTCGTCCAGAATCTTCGTGGAGTACTTGGGAGGGCGCAATCGTACACCAATGTATCCAGGCTCGAGGATCTGGTTGCGGGTAATCAAAATGTGACTCTAAATTGACTTCACTGTCATAAAAACTGTCCTTCACTATTCCTGCTGCCTCACAGCTTGCTAACACTTGTACATACTTCTGGGTGAGTGCTCGATCAAGACACGACTAAGGGCTTCAAGATGGCGTTGCCCTCAGCCGTGTCCCCCCCCTCACGCGACCTTCCCCTACCTGGCTACTCCTTTGCACAGGCCTGGAGAGTGCTGCCGCCTGGTGGTGGCCGCGGTCCCTCCACTTCCATGCGATCCTCTGTGCATGGAAGGCTTCTCTTCAGGATCAACTTGGGTATGGATTTGGTGGAGCTCTGTGGTGATGGACCACCACACTCCTCCCTTCTCAAGAGGCCGATGTCCTCATCGGCTTTCTTCCGTCCCTCCGGGGTCACTGGGGGCAGAGGCAGCGGCAGGTTGGGGCGCGATTCTATCAGCGCCTGCTCATAACGCCATCGGCGGCATCCTGTGCAATCTGCAGGTCTGGCCTTTCGGTGTTCCCGGAGTTTGCATGGCATCGGGTGATCTGGATGGCCCATCGGAAACTTCTTGCACCTCGTCACCAGTCGGTTCCAGAACGTCTTACAGCTTTGGCAGCGAAATCCGGTTATTACCCTGTCTGGCTTTCCGCAAATGGGGCAATCGCTCAAGACGAGCCGCGGCGTCAAGTCCATTGCGCTGGTCTGGTCCTTCTGCGATATTGGTGAGAACGGTGGGGCGGTTTCCTCTTTGGGTCCCAAGCCCTTTTCCTCGTCCTCGCAGTCCATCTCCGACTCCTTCCCTGAGAGCTCGGGTGTCGACGTCTGGTGGGTCAGCGGCAGCGGCTTTCCGACCGAGTGGGATTCGCCCTCCGTCCAGGTGTCGTCTCCATCCTCCTCTGCGCCCAGCCTCTCCCGCAACGTCTGCATTTGGTGTCTGAGTATGGCGACTTCCCTTATGACGGCTGGTGGAGGCTGAGACTCTGACAAGGTTGTGGTTCGCAGACAGTCCGCCAGCTGGGTTATGCAATTCATGACTATTGCCAGCTGTCGCGGCTTCCCCTCGAGCAGTCCGACAGTCCCTCCGATGACGATCATTGCCTCCACAGTTCCATCTCGGTCTTCGGTTCCTCCCTCCAGTTGTCCTATCTCCCTATCTACTCCGGTCGCAGTCATGGCAGCCTAGTCAGTTCCTCCTGCAACAGAATATGGCCGTAGTCACCACTTTTGTCAAACTCTTTTGAAACTCGCATCCTTTCCTCTCATCCTCAGGTTGTCCCTAGACTTCCTACTCTCCCAACGACCTCCCTCGGGCAACAAGATCCCGTCGGACAATGGCGACCGCCCGAACCCGGAATTCTCCCCATCTCGGCCCGAATCGGTCCGACCAACGTCGTGGCTCCCCTCCCTCTCAACATGGGTCAAAGGTATTCCGGATAAACATCTCCAGGTAAGTTTCTTTTAACTTTTAATTATTTATTGTTTACAATTTACATATTTACTCTTTACTAATTTCTACATATATTATCTTTTCTCTTTTAGTAATTAACTTTTGTTTTATTTATTTACAGGTACATGCAGGACTTGGACCTACTCCGCTCCATGGCACATCCGCACACAGCCCAGGTAAGGTATCCGGTGCGGCTGGTACTCTGGCTCAACCGGATGGGATGAGGCCTGGGGGTCGCTGGTCTCAGCTTCGGCTTGACTCGCCTCCCCTGGCGTCGTTCCTCTTGGTCGTCGTATAGTTGAGTCGGCATCCATGTCGGAAGTCCCTTCATTGTCCTTCTCGCCCGTCCTCTCCTCGGGGACCACTTCTTCGGGTGTGACTGGGGTACTGGTTACGCCAGTCACCGGATCGGCGGTTGTGGCCTCCAACCGGCACAGGTGAAAATGTGTCACCAACTCCGGCGAGTCCTCCACTCCACCGTCCGCGTTCATCCGCGTCTTCATTTTCGTTCGCGGCCCATTCCAGAAACTCCAGAAGGCCTTTCCCCTGTCAGGCGGGGCCGCCATTGGTCTAGCGCCACCTCCAGGTCCATTGTGGGATCCAGGGTGACGCCGTGACTGGCTGATTCCTCGCCCACGCAGGCGCCAAGCCCGTTGCAGTCGTTTCCTAGCCAGTCTTGAGATTCGCCGCAACACTCTCACCAATCGAGTGATAGCGGTCGATGGGACAGCAACCGTCCCGCGTCTGGTCGCATCTCTTGTGGTCTCGTCATTTGTGGCTTCGCTTGCTGGGACCTCGTGGACCGACTCTGCCACAGGTTCCTGCTCCGCCTGAGATCCGGAGCATGGTCGCTCGGTCGCAGGTGGCATTTCCTCGCCCTTGTTTCCTTGAGAAACCGGTGAGGTGAGCCCGTGGTTCGCTGGCCCATTCATCAGCTGCTGGTCCTCCTCCCGCAGCTCCACAAGCTGTGCCTGTGTGAAGTCAACCAAACAAGCGACTTGATGGTACTCTTGCTGCTGCAGCTCGTCGGGATCTGCAGCCCTTCCTTCTTCCTTGTCCGGAAGTCGTCCACTATCATCTGTGTGAGTGAGCTCCTCGTCCGTTAGGGGGTGCTCGTTGTCAGGCTCCCTGGGGATTTCCAAGGGACAATCCTTCGGTACATTTGGCTTCTGCTGGACATCGTCCATTTGGTCTTTCCTTTTCTCTACTCGCCGACCCGCCGCTAGCCGCTCCAGGCTTTTCACGGTGCTGGGGTCTCGGATCAAGGTTCCGATGGTCAAACGCTCGCCAGTCTGGGGGTGGTCCATTTCCGCCGCCCCTATGTCGGTTCGGATCCTGATGGGGAACTTCTCCAAGAGGTCCAACCCCAAAAGACTGAGTCCAGAGTCTGGCCGGTCGAACACGAAGAAGTCATGCATAGTAGTGACCGGTCCGATCGTCACTGGAGTCGTCTGTACTCCTCGGAGCAACATCCTCTGTCCGTCAGCTCCCCACAATTCCTCTGTGGTCGGTTGGATCTCCACCCCGGGAATAGGCTCGGAAAGCGCCGAAACCGTGGCTCCGGTATCCAACACCATTTTGCGATTGGTGTCTCCCAGTCGGACGGGAACGTATATCACCGGCCTTATGGTAAGTTTAGCGGTTGTCTGGAATGCGACCAATTCGTCGTCTCGCTTCTCCTTTTCAGGTTCACTTGGTGTTGGTGCGGCAATGGCCGCTGTTGTCGCTGAAGTGGGCACCGGAAATGGGAATCTGGCCATTATCTGCTCCCTCCTGGCACACTCGGCTTCATAGTGGTCCTTGGAGCCGCAGAAATCGCACAAGTAGTCCGCGACGACCATCGTGGGACAATATGCAGTGTAATGGCCCCACTGACCGCAATAGTGGCAGAAAGGACGCAGCTTTGGGGGAGCCGGTTCCCTTGGAGGGAATCTCCTTCGGGATCCTTCTCCCTGCATGGGTGTCAATGGCGGCGTTCGAACTCCGCTAGGACCACTGCGGTTTGGGCACCTAGCTGCGAAGTGTCCCACCTCTCCGCATCCGTAGCATTTTCGGGGCTCTTGATTCAATATTCCGGCCACGTCCCACCTGAGCTCAGGTTCACGATCCTCGCAGGCAGTCTCCTCCCACTCCTCAGCCCGCTCGACGGCCTCCTCCAGAGTCTCGGTGGTTCCTCCTCGCAAGAACAAACTGATATCCTTGTCCACCCCCCGGATGAACGCTCGCAGAGTTTTCTGCTGGATCCACGCCCGTCTTCGTGCTGGAGGAAGGTTTTCCTCCGCTTCTACAGCGCACGATGCCAGGTTCAACAGTCGCTCCGCATATTTTCGAAGAGGTTCTCCCACCTGTCTCTTTGTCGTCCACAGCTTGACATTTGCTTGTTCGGGGTTTTCCTTTCCATACCAGCGGAGAATTTTGGCCTTTAAGCGGTCGTAGGGTTGTTCACCCGTCGCTTCAATCAGGAACCGCTTTACCCCTCCTTTCAGTCGCGCCCTCAGGAACTGTACCTTCTGCACCTGTGTCAGTGCGGTAGTGGCTTGTTCCACCTCCGAGAAGAATTGTTGTGCGGAAATGCATCCGGATTCATCGGGGTTCCACACGTCCACTTCCATGAACAGCGACCTCGGGAGTCCGGTACCCTGCTCTTCGGGTTTCGGAACTCCTCGCTGTGTGGCGAAGAAGTGTCCCATCTGCGCCATCGCGGAGGTGACAGCGTCCATCATCTCGCGTCCAATTTCCGCGTCGTCTCCTCCGTCAGTCATCTCGGAGTTCAGGTGTGAAAATATTTATACACAAAAAAAAATGGTAAAAGTTTTCACTTTTGTCACTATCGGTTGTTATTTTTCAAGGTAGGTAACTGCGCGAGAACAGGTGTTTCGCGAGAGTTCACGGATTCGGAACAGTGGTTCGGAACCGATAACAGAACGTTGGGTGGCTGTTCCGATCCAAGAACGAGTTTCTGTACTCGTTCGAGTTTCGGTAACAGGTACTTCGAACCGTTCCCTTGACTCGGGAACAACGGTTCTCGGAACGTGTTGACGTTACGGAACCCGCTGGCTCGAAACTTGATGTTACGGATCGTCGACCCGAAACCCGATGACCCGCCCGAGAGTCGTTCCGATACGGTTCGTATCCAGAACTCAGAACCAACGAGAAAATCGACCCGGATCGTCCGATCAGAGAGGACCCGGAACGCAGCGGTCCGCCCAAGATTTACACGGGAGAACGTCGCTAGGACAACCTGATATCTCGCTAGTTCGCTCACACTCCTGTTCCTCTGCTCACGAGTGGTTTTATGTCTACGGCCGTATTCTTTGTTTTTGTTCAACAAAATAAATTCTGAATAACAATTCAATTGATATTCCTATAACACTCTGATCAGTCTCCTGGGCAATTTTTCTACTAGTCAGCGCAAGGCGAACTGAAGGTTCGTGATAGTTTGGTACCTATCAAAATCACACCGCGGGCCACCAATTTGTAATACCTAGTTTTCCTAGCGATGGCCGATGGATTATCTTTGAAATGAAAACTGATATTACAAAGATCTTGCGCTTATGGACTAGTATGTTCTCTAGTGCACTTACCGTGTTTCGGATCAACGGGTAGCAGTTGGTAGCGGAAGGCGTTGATGTTCGTTGACTAGGTGAGTCCCTTTGGAAACACCGAAAAACAATATTCTTCGTCTGAAGTTTACCAGGTAAGTATAATTTGACTCTTTATTGCGTTATTGTGTATAATTTGCTTTGTTGATCAACATTAACTCTTTTCTTTTGTTTCAGGTTCTTCAAGACTCAGGTAAGTGAATTTATGTTCTGCAATCTACGAGTGACTCTACGTTTACTTCAATCAAGGTAAGTTATTCAGGTAAGTATTTAATTAATAGATGTAATTTCTGATCCTATTACGCTCCAGGAAACTGCTCAGGTAAGTATTCAAAAGTCAGAACGCCAGTTCAGGAACAAAAGGTAAAAATCTCTATTTTAAACGAAAATACTTTGAACATTCAATAAATGGCATAAAAACGTCTTAATCTCAATGACTTTAACTTCAGAATTATCAAGGTAAGTAATAAAGATAGGTCCCTGATGGGGTTAACCTATATCTGTCCACGTGGTGGGTTGTTACCAAACACCACGAGATCGAGAACAAGAACACGGTGTTACGAAACACCACGAGATCGATAACATCAACTAAAAGTCCCTTTTGGACATCAAAATACAAGAAAATTTATACCTAGGAGGAACTCCAAAGCAACGATTAATACAAAAATGAATTAGTTTACCGGTTTTGACTATTATGAGAGAGAGAGTTCGTGGGGATGGTCCAGGTGGAAATGCGGCGGTCGTCCAGAATCTTCGTGGAGTACTTGGGAGGGCGCAATCGTACACCAATGTATCCAGGCTCGAGGATCTGGTTGCGGGTAATCAAAATGTGACTCTAAATTGACTTCACTGTCATAAAAACTGTCCTTCA
The DNA here is from genome assembly GCA_009739505.2 of Apolygus lucorum. Lineage (NCBI taxonomy): Eukaryota > Metazoa > Arthropoda > Insecta > Hemiptera > Miridae > Apolygus > Apolygus lucorum. The sequence continues at coordinate 2,128,866 of CM019170.2, read as the reverse complement.
CTATTCCTGCTGCCTCACAGCTTGCTAACACTTGTACATACTTCTGGGTGAGTGCTCGATCAAGACACGACTAAGGGCTTCAAGATGGCGTTGCCCTCAGCCGTGTCCCCCCCCTCACGCGACCTTCCCCTACCTGGCTACTCCTTTGCACAGGCCTGGAGAGTGCTGCCGCCTGGTGGTGGCCGCGGTCCCTCCACTTCCATGCGATCCTCTGTGCATGGAAGGCTTCTCTTCAGGATCAACTTGGGTATGGATTTGGTGGAGCTCTGTGGTGATGGACCACCACACATGTAGCACAAAATGTTAATCAAATATCTCGGGTTCCTAATTAGGAGCTTCATCCATCTTCGAATTTGTAATCTTCCGCCTATATTCCTCTTTCAAACAACAGTTTGTCATTCCTGAGCGATTTCACGCCATTGGCATTTGGGATTCATGTTTTACTTACATTTTTGATCCTTCATATACTATTACTACCAACACAATTTGGAACGTTTGAAATCCTTATCTCTTATTAGAAACAGCATTACTCATATGAATTTTGGATTCTACAATCAGCCAATTGAATCTTCTAGCGTGGTATCAATGTGTTATTCATGTAATATGCCTTTTTTTAAAGGATAATTCCACCAAAGTGGTGTGGCACATAGCTTCATCGTACCTAACCCCAATATGATCACAAAGTAAGCCGCAAAAACCTAAAAGCCTATCTGAAATCATCTAGGATGTGTAAGCTTGGGCTTCACTGTTGAATTGAGGATTCTCGAGTAAGCCCTTTTAAAACTGACCCAAATATAGGTTGAGAGGCTATACTGACACGAGTGATTAGGCAATTGAATTTACTATTATTAAATGATAAAATGAAATAATTACCTGGTAGACAGCTGTAGCGGTTCGGAGGTAGCTGAAGGCTCTGAATACTCAAAATTATACCTGAAGGGTCTATTACTGTTACCTATCTAAATTATGTTATTGGTCTGAGGGACTGAAGATGCTTTCCTGAAGGGATTTCTAAATGCACGAAAAACGGAACGGTGCACGGTGAACGGTGCACGCACTAAAAAGGTGCGTCACACGAAAATGATGTGTTTTGCACTAAAATGGTATGATCGCACTAAAAGAGTGCGGTCACACGAAAAACCTGTCTGTTACGAAATAAAGGTAGTGAAATAAGAAATGCAATGTTACAACTAATAGGAACGATTTTAATGCAACAAAGAAGCAGGTTGACTCTACGTTAATATTGTTGTTGGCAAGCAAATACAATTTATGAGCAAATAAATGGTTTACAAATATTTGGTACGTTTCTCTTAATTCTCCTTCTTAAATTCGACTTTACAACTGACTTGACGATTGACTCTACTGAATTTACACAACTTGAAATTGACTCGACTGATTTACTAAAATTCTAAACGTTCTTTGACTTGACTCTACTTATTACTTTTCTACACAGTTTGAACACAATTACATTGGCCAATGTATAGATTAGTTATTACACTCACGGCGGTGGGGCCCGAAGGAAATCCAGAGGTGGTGCGAAGTAAGTTCTTGAGGGGAATGGTCCGAACGGTTTTTGCCACACAGATTATCGTTGGAGGAAGGGGTTTGGCTCGTAATACTCAGACTCGTGGGCACAGGGCTAACTCGGCGGACTGGTATCGAGGGGATCCGATCACTTTATGCAAACAAGGGTTCGATTTTCGTTCGTACTTGATGCCAGGGAGCGCGGATATGAAAGCTTCAAGGCCGGGGACGTTATGGCCGCTCCACGCGGTGACTAGATCTTTTGGTTACGGAGGCCCCCACCCTCCATCAACTGGCGTCCAAGCGGGGCTTCGCGGCGGCTTGCGATTGGCGGACGGTGACGTCAGTCCGACGTGAGCGCCTCTGGTGGTGGGCGCCTGAGATGGTGGTGGCGCCCTGGAGCGGGGACGGTACAAGCCCGCTCCATCCTGCTGATCCGAGAGGCGGGAAGGTGAGCGAGGGTGGTGGTTGCTCGGCCGCTTTATATCGTGAGCTGCGGCTCACATCCTCCGCCCCTTCGTGAGCCAGAGTCATCAAAGATGACACTGGGTACTGGCAGAGGGACGGAAGGATGTGCCTTCCTGAGGGCCAGCTCGTACCGGTATCTCCGGCAGCCTCGGCATCCGATGGGATCGCGTTTTCCTGAATGGTCCTGGGAGCAGGTCGGGATGGGTCGCCCTTGATGGTATGTTGCGCGCAGCCGATGCCAAAACTCCTTGCACGCGGGGCATCTGAAACTATACAGTTTCGATGCCGGACGCGTGCAGACGGGGCAAGTCAGCTTGTTCTTCTTGGCGGTACGCGTCAGCCGCACGGTGAGCTTCGGGCGGGAGGCATCCGCCGTTTCCCCTTCCGGATCCGGTTCCTGCTCGTGGATTGGGGTCGGAATCCAGTGCACCTCTGACTCAGATGATGAGGAATATATGCGGCAGGATCTGTTACGCCGGTTTTCGTCCGCTGGCAACTTGGTGGGCGAGCTTGCTGGGGAGTTGGCTTCCCCATCTGGTTCCAGGGCTGGAGCAGGGGAGGGTGGCGGTTCATCGGCTTCCTCCGCATTTTCCTCTGCAGTCAACGCCACAGGTGGCTCTGCGGTCACGGGTGCGATCGCCTCAGAGTCCTCAGTCCTCGCCGCAGGTGGCTCTGCAGACAACTGTGCGGAAGCTTTCTCCAACGCTTCTTTGGTCGCGTCGCGTTCATGGACCAGGCGTTCACGCTCCATGGTCCACCCGCGCTGGCGGTCCAAGAGGGCGTCCCTTTCCTCGATGATCCGCTGGTAAGAGGGAATCCACTTGGCTATCTCCACCACCGTCATCATAGCCGCGTGGCAGTTTGTCCTCCGAGCCAGATGAGTTTCCGCGCAATCAGTAAAGCGAATGTAGTTAAGCAAGCTCTCCAGTTGCAGGAATGGGGTCGGTGTTGGCTCGGGTGTTTCTAAGAACCCAGGGGGACGGTCGTACACCTTGTCTTGTTCTTCCCCTACGCGTTCTCTCAGGATCTGAATGATAGGGTCGGGGTTCGGCGGTCCTCCATCCGCAATCCATTCCTCGATTTGCTCCTGCGCCATCTTATTCCTACAACAAATGATAAACCTAATGTGTCATCCAGCTTAGGAAAAGTGATCAATGTTAATAAGGGGGATATTTACGGCCTTGATTTGCATGTAAATTGTGTTCAAAATGTGCGTGAGAATTCGTAACCTTTGTGATAAAAATTTGCAGGTTAGTGTTTTGATCTGAAGGATCCAATGTTAAATTTTGCGATCTGAAGGATCTAAAAATGACAATGTTAACAATGTGTTCATTCTGTTGGTAATTTGTCCTATTAGTATGTAAGTTAGTTATTTATTTCCTTCCGTGCGAAGGTGACGATAATCTAACGGGGTTGCTCGTCTGCGCAGCACGTATCTGGGTTCGCCGCTATTGGTCTCTCTTCGACTTTTCTTGATTGGGGAATCGTCCACTGCATTATCGTCCTCCTTGAGAGGGGGATTTGTATGGTTGATACCCTTTTCATCTAAGGTCGGATTCCGATCGGCAGGATTTTCGAATCGACATGATACGGTAAGCGTGCTCGTGCGCTTGACGGCTCCTGTGCGTTCGGCAGCCTTCCCCACGGTTCCTTCGGGAGGTCTAGCGTTATGGGGTGTCGACGGTGTCGGTCCTCCCGTTTTCATTTTGCAGGATGGCTTCTCGTTTTCATCAGGTAAGTCCTTTTCCCGCGTTTCTTGGTTCCTTTCGGGCGGGTGGACGGAGGGGTGCACGGTTTTGGTGCGCGGTTCGAACTTGGACGGGTTTGCGAACGCATCGTTCGGGACTCCGTGCACCAAGGTGGACGTTCGGTTTTCCGTTTTGGGTTCCAGCGGTTTATTTCGTCGGGAGCACGTTCCGCAGAGTCTGATTTGCTCGCGCACGTCATGCGCTAGGTTCGGCCATATTCCCAATTGCTTCACCATATTTTTGGTGGTCTCGACTCCCGTGTGACCGAACTCCACACTTCGGTGGCATCGGTTGATCAGCCAATCTCTCATGGATCTTGGTATGAGTGGGACCCATGCGTTCGAACCCGTAGGCTTCACTTTCAGTTCCCATACGCCGTTTTTCCGGCGTAGGCCATTTTTTTCCTGGAGCGGTACTATCGTTCGAATCCAATCATCCCGCTTTTGTGCGGCGGCTATCATTTCCCTGGGAAAGTTCAGCATCACGGTACTATTTTCGAGAGGTTTCCCCTCGGCGGGTCCTCTCTGATGGTTCGTCGATTCGGGGTTGGGTTTATAGTGTCTCCCGCGTTCATTCTCTCGCGGCTTACTTCCGCCGACGATTCCAATGGTCCCGGCTTCCTTTCTGCTGGTCTCGGGGTACTCCCCTTCAGTGTCATTCGGTAATTCTGCCTGATCATTGGATGAATCAGGATCCATAGGCGCGTCGATACGGTTTTCGTATCTGAAATCAGGGTTCTCTTCATCTTGCTCGTGCGTTTCGTCGTGCGCGCACGCCTCGATTTCCATGCGATCTTGTCTTGGTGTCGTGTAGGGTTGGAGATTAGCGTATTCATTCCTTTCGGGGAAGTCTTCCTGGTTCATTTCGGAGACGATTTCTTCGATGGGCTCCGCATAAGATACTCTTTTCATATGGGGGTTCGGTCCCTGCGCAGGCGTCTTTTCTTCCTTACCCGATCGACGATCCTTCTCGGGAGAGGCTGTGGCCACCGAAAGGGTACTGGGGAAGGGGGTGTCTGGTCCGCATTTTGGATCGCGAATTGCAGACACCCGTGCTTCCCGCCCCTCCGGCCGCGACGCCATCCCCGAAGGTTCCCATTCTGAGTCGATCTCGTACGGGTAGTACGGGGTTTGGTCCTCCTCTGCGTACGCCTGAACGGTCATGTCTGAACCCAGTGTCAAGGTCAAAGGGACCTTTTGAAGAATGTCCAATCCGATCAGGTCCAGGGTTGCACTTTTCCGCGCAAACACCAGGTAAGTATGCTTGAATTTGGAGTCTCCAATCCTCGTCATCACGGTCTGCTCCCCGGCGAACGGCAACATCACTCCATCTGCGCCCCACGCGGTCCTACGCGTCGGTTTTCATCGGAACTCCCTTTACAGGTGACGACAACACGGAGAAGGCCGCGCCCGTGTCGATAATCATTTCCCTTGACTCGGGACCCAACTCCGCAATGACTGTTAGGTTTCTCGACACTGGGGCATCCACTGCTGGTATGTGCGTGTCGCCCGGAGGGTTCTTGTACCGCACTATCTCTAGGGCGCGTGTTGGTCCTTTTTCTGGGTTTGAGACTGGGAGGAGCCCTTTCTTTTTGAAGCAGGTGTCCTCCAAATGTTCTCTTGAACCGCAGTAATTGCAGAAGATGGCCATATAGGGGCTGAACGGACAATCTATTGGGTAGTGCGTGAGGTCCGCGCAGAACATGCACGGAAAACGAGGCGGAGGTCTTGTGTCGACGGTTCTGTCCTCCGATCGTTCACGTCGTCGATCCTCGTCGTTTCTTCGATTGTACCTGGGAAGGGGTTCGTTCTTCTTGGGGCACTTTGCGGCGAAATGATCCAGGCTGCCACAACTGTAGCATCTTCGGTCCCCGCTAACGGCCGCCAATTCCCATTTTTCGTCAAGGTCGGGTGGTGTTTCGAGGGTTTCCTCGAGTTGTTCGGCCTTTTTCAGCGCTTCCTGGAGTGAGCGTGGTCGGTTTGCCACGAGGAACGCGCTTACTTGTTTCTCTACTCCGCGAATGAATGCGCTCAACGTTTTCGCCTCGACCCATTCGTTCTTTTCGGTCCGGCGGAGCATTTTTCCCTCTTCCATTACTGCGCAGCGTGCAATGTTACGCACCCTGTCGGCGAACTGGCGAAGTGTTTCGCCTGAGCTTCGTCTCACCGTCCACAAGAGTGTGGCTGCGTGCTGGGGGTTCTCCTTCTGAAACCACGTGATCATATCCGACTTTGCCGCTTCGTACACGTTATCCGTATCCAACGAATCATCCCGGTCAATCAGGAATTGTTTTGCTACACCCCGGGTTTTTGTACGGAGAAGACGGTATTTAAGTCGTGAATTTAATTCCGCGGCCACCATTTCAAAATTCGCGAAAAACGAGGTCACACTCATCGCGCCCATTGCGTCCGGATCCCATGGTTCGATTTCGGAAGAGACCGAACGTGGAATCTCGTCTCGGTTATTGTCGGTTGAACTCGTGTGCAACCGTTGAAGGAGTAAGTTCATCTCCCTCATGGTTTGGGTCATCACCTCAACGGCCTCGGTATTTGCCGTTGACGGTGTGTCGTCATCATCCCTATCGTTGTCTCTCACAAAGTTAAGCGACATGTTTGCGAGATAGGTTTGGTTGGTACGGTCACAATCGGTAAAATACTTTCACAGGAAGGAAAGAAAAGTCTGTTTGGTCTGTCTGTATCTGTCACAATTACAAGGCAATTCAGCAAACGGAAGGTGGATAGGGAGTGCTGGTGTCACTTTTCCTAAGAATAACAAAAATGGATGCACATCCTACCTATTTCTACCTCTTCCGTTTCAGACAGTTCGCTTGAATTCCTATTTTGATTTTTGCTTTCGAATATATTCGAAATACTCGTGTCGGGTTAGTTTGCTTACGTTTTTCACTTTTGTGAGTTCGTTGCAAGTGAAGCTTGCAATCCTAATCTCATTCGTTAATTACTGAAGGTAATTTTCGAATGTGATAATCCTAACGCGCTGCCACCATTTTGTAAGCTTGGGCTTCACTGTTGAATTGAGGATTCTCGAGTAAGCCCTTTTAAAACTGACCCAAATATAGGTTGAGAGGCTATACTGACACGAGTGATTAGGCAATTGAATTTACTATTATTAAATGATAAAATGAAATAATTACCTGGTAGACAGCTGTAGCGGTTCGGAGGTAGCTGAAGGCTCTGAATACTCAAAATTATACCTGAAGGGTCTATTACTGTTACCTATCTAAATTATGTTATTGGTCTGAGGGACTGAAGATGCTTTCCTGAAAGGGATTTCTAAATGCACGAAAAACGGAACGGTGCACGGTGAACGGTGCACGCACTAAAAAGGTGCGTCACACGAAAATGATGTGTTTTGCACTAAAATGGTATGATCGCACTAAAAGAGTGCGGTCACACGAAAAACCTGTCTGTTACGAAATAAAGGTAGTGAAATAAGAAATGCAATGTTACAACTAATAGGAACGATTTTAATGCAACAAAGAAGCAGGTTGACTCTACGTTAATATTGTTGTTGGCAAGCAAATACAATTTATGAGCAAATAAATGGTTTACAAATATTTGGTACGTTTCTCTTAATTCTCCTTCTTAAATTCGACTTTACAACTGACTTGACGATTGACTCTACTGAATTTACACAACTTGAAATTGACTCGACTGATTTACTAAAATTCTAAACGTTCTTTGACTTGACTCTACTTATTACTTTTCTACACAGTTTGAACACAATTACATTGGCCAATGTATAGATTAGTTATTACACTCACGGCGGTGGGGCCCGAAGGAAATCCAGAGGTGGTGCGAAGTAAGTTCTTGAGGGGAATGGTCCGAACGGTTTTTGCCACACAGATTACCGTTGGAGGAAGGGGTTTGGCTCGTAATACTCAGACTCGTGGGCACAGGGCTAACTCGGCGGACTGGTATCGAGGGGATCCGATCACTTTATGCAAACAAGGGTTCGATTTTCGTTCGTACTTGATGCCAGGGAGCGCGGATATGAAAGCTTCAAGGCCGGGGACGTTATGGCCGCTCCACGCGGTGACTAGATCTTTTGGTTACGGAGGCCCCCACCCTCCATCAACATGGCGTCCAAGCGGGGCTTCGCGGCGGCTTGCGATTGGCGGACGGTGACGTCAGTCCGACGTGAGCGCCTCTGGTGGTGGGCGCCTGAGATGGTGGTGGCGCCCTGGAGTGGGGACGGTACAAGCCCGCTCCATCCTGCTGATCCGAGAGGCGGGAAGGTGAGCGAGGGTGGTGGTTGCTCGGCCGCTTTATATCGTGAGCTGCGGCTCACATCCTCCGCCCCTTCGTGAGCCAGAGTCATCAAAGATGACACTGGGTACTGGCAGAGGGACGGAAGGATGTGCCTTCCTGAGGGCCAGCTCGTACCGGTATCTCCGGCAGCCTCGGCATCCGATGGGATCGCGTTTTCCTGAATGGTCCTGGGAGCAGGTCGGGATGGGTCGCCCTTGATGGTATGTTGCGCGCAGCCGATGCCAAAACTCCTTGCACGCGGGGCATCTGAAACTATACAGTTTCGATGCCGGACGCGTGCAGACGGGGCAAGTCAGCTTGTTCTTCTTGGCGGTACGCGTCAGCCGCACGGTGAGCTTCGGGCGGGAGGCATCCGCCGTTTCCCCTTCCGGATCCGGTTCCTGCTCGTGGATTGGGGTCGGAATCCAGTGCACCTCTGACTCAGATGATGAGGAATATATGCGGCAGGATCTGTTACGCCGGTTTTCGTCCGCTGGCAACTTGGTGGGCGAGCTTGCTGGGGAGTTGGCTTCCCCATCTGGTTCCAGGGCTGGAGCAGGGGAGGGTGGCGGTTCATCGGCTTCCTCCGCATTTTCCTCTGCAGTCAACGCCACAGGTGGCTCTGCGGTCACGGGTGCGATCGCCTCAGAGTCCTCAGTCCTCGCCGCAGGTGGCTCTGCAGACAACTGTGCGGAAGCTTTCTCCAACGCTTCTTTGGTCGCGTCGCGTTCATGGACCAGGCGTTCACGCTCCATGGTCCACCCGCGCTGGCGGTCCAAGAGGGCGTCCCTTTCCTCGATGATCCGCTGGTAAGAGGGAATCCACTTGGCTATCTCCACCACCGTCATCATAGCCGCGTGGCAGTTTGTCCTCCGAGCCAGATGAGTTTCCGCGCAATCAGTAAAGCGAATGTAGTTAAGCAAGCTCTCCAGTTGCAGGAATGGGGTCGGTGTTGGCTCGGGTGTTTCTAAGAACCCAGGGGGACGGTCGTACACCTTGTCTTGTTCTTCCCCTACGCGTTCTCTCAGGATCTGAATGATAGGGTCGGGGTTCGGCGGTCCTCCATCCGCAATCCATTCCTCGATTTGCTCCTGCGCCATCTTATTCCTACAACAAATGATAAACCTAATGTGTCATCCAGCTTAGGAAAAGTGATCAATGTTAATAAGGGGGATATTTACGGCCTTGATTTGCATGTAAATTGTGTTCAAAATGTGCGTGAGAATTCGTAACCTTTGTGATAAAAATTTGCAGGTTAGTGTTTTGATCTGAAGGATCCAATGTTAAATTTTGCGATCTGAAGGATCTAAAAATGACAATGTTAACAATGTGTTCATTCTGTTGGTAATTTGTCCTATTAGTATGTAAGTTAGTTATTTATTTCCTTCCGTGCGAAGGTGACGATAATCTAACGGGGTTGCTCGTCTGCGCAGCACGTATCTGGGTTCGCCGCTATTGGTCTCTCTTCGACTTTTCTTGATTGGGGAATCGTCCACTGCATTATCGTCCTCCTTGAGAGGGGGATTTGTATGGTTGATACCCTTTTCATCTAAGGTCGGATTCCGATCGGCAGGATTTTCGAATCGACATGATACGGTAAGCGTGCTCGTGCGCTTGACGGCTCCCGTGCGTTCGGCAGCCTTCTCCCACGGTTCCTTCGGGAGGTCTAGCGTTATGGGGTGTCGACGGTGTCGGTCCTCCCGTTTTCATTTTGCAGGATGGCTTCTCGTTTTCATCAGGTAAGTCCTTTTCCCGCGTTTCTTGGTTCCTTTCGGGCGGGTGGACGGAGGGGTGCACGGTTTTGGTGCGCGGTTCGAACTTGGACGGGTTTGCGAACGCATCGTTCGGGACTCCGTGCACCAAGGTGGACGTTCGGTTTTCCGTTTTGGGTTCCAGCGGTTTATTTCGTCGGGAGCACGTTCCGCAGAGTCTGATTTGCTCGCGCACGTCATGCGCTAGGTTCGGCCATATTCCCAATTGCTTCACCATATTTTTGGTGGTCTCGACTCCCGTGTGACCGAACTCCACACTTCGGTGGCATCGGTTGATCAGCCAATCTCTCATGGATCTTGGTATGAGTGGGACCCATGCGTTCGAACCCGTAGGCTTCACTTTCAGTTCCCATACGCCGTTTTTCCGGCGTAGGCCATTTTTTTCCTGGAGCGGTACTATCGTTCGAATCCAATCATCCCGCTTTTGTGCGGCGGCTATCATTTCCCTGGGAAAGTTCAGCATCACGGTACTATTTTCGAGAGGTTTCCCCTCGGCGGGTCCTCTCTGATGGTTCGTCGATTCGGGGTTGGGTTTATAGTGTCTCCCGCGTTCATTCTCTCGCGGCTTACTTCCGCCGACGATTCCAATGGTCCCGGCTTCCTTTCTGCTGGTCTCGGGGTACTCCCCTTCAGTGTCATTCGGTAATTCTGCCTGATCATTGGATGGAATCAGGATCCATAGGCGCGTCGATACGGTTTTCGTATCTGAAATCAGGGTTCTCTTCATCTTGCTCGTGCGTTTCGTCGTGCGCGCACGCCTCGATTTCCATGCGATCTTGTCTTGGTGTCGTGTAGGGTTGGAGATTAGCGTATTCATTCCTTTCGGGGAAGTCTTCCTGGTTCATTTCGGAGACGATTTCTTCGATGGGCTCCGCATAAGATACTCTTTTCATATGGGGGTTCGGTCCCTGCGCAGGCGTCTTTTCTTCCTTACCCGATCGACGATCCTTCTCGGGAGAGGCTGTGGCCACCGAAAGGGTACTGGGGAAGGGGGTGTCTGGTCCGCATTTTGGATCGCGAATTGCAGACACCCGTGCTTCCCGCCCCTCCGGCCGCGACGCCATCCCCGAAGGTTCCCATTCTGAGTCGATCTCGTACGGGTAGTACGGGGTTTGGTCCTCCTCTGCGTACGCCTGAACGGTCATGTCTGAACCCAGTGTCAAGGTCAAAGGGACCTTTTGAAGAATGTCCAATCCGATCAGGTCCAGGGTTGCACTTTTCCGCGCAAACACCAGGTAAGTATGCTTGAATTTGGAGTCTCCAATCCTCGTCATCACGGTCTGCTCCCCGGCGAACGGCAACATCACTCCATCTGCGCCCCACGCGGTCCTACGCGTCGGTTTCATCGGAACTCCCTTTACAGGTGACGACAACACGGAGAAGGCCGCGCCCGTGTCGATAATCATTTCCCTTGACTCGGGACCCAACTCCGCAATGACTGTTAGGTTTCTCGACACTGGGGCATCCACTGCTGGTATGTGCGTGTCGCCCGGAGGGTTCTTGTACCGCACTATCTCTAGGGCGCGTGTTGGTCCTTTTTCTGGGTTTGAGACTGGGAGGAGCCCTTTCTTTTTGAAGCAGGTGTCCTCCAAATGTTCTCTTGAACCGCAGTAATTGCAGAAGATGGCCATATAGGGGCTGAACGGACAATCTATTGGGTAGTGCGTGAGGTCCGCGCAGAACATGCACGGAAAACGAGGCGGAGGTCTTGTGTCGACGGTTCTGTCCTCCGATCGTTCACGTCGTCGATCCTCGTCGTTTCTTCGATTGTACCTGGGAAGGGGTTCGTTCTTCTTGGGGCACTTTGCGGCGAAATGATCCAGGCTGCCACAACTGTAGCATCTTCGGTCCCCGCTAACGGCCGCCAATTCCCATTTTTCGTCAAGGTCGGGTGGTGTTTCGAGGGTTTCCTCGAGTTGTTCGGCCTTTTTCAGCGCTTCCTGGAGTGAGCGTGGTCGGTTTGCCACGAGGAACGCGCTTACTTGTTTCTCTACTCCGCGAATGAATGCGCTCAACGTTTTCGCCTCGACCCATTCGTTCTTTTCGGTCCGGCGGAGCATTTTTCCCTCTTCCATTACTGCGCAGCGTGCAATGTTACGCACCCTGTCGGCGAACTGGCGAAGTGTTTCGCCTGAGCTTCGTCTCACCGTCCACAAGAGTGCGGCTGCGTGCTGGGGGTTCTCCTTCTGAAACCACGTGATCATATCCGACTTTGCCGCTTCGTACACGTTATCCGTATCCAACGAATCATCCCGGTCAATCAGGAATTGTTTTGCTACACCCCGGGTTTTTGTACGGAGAAGACGGTATTTAAGTCGTGAATTTAATTCCGCGGCCACCATTTCAAAATTCGCGAAAAACGAGGTCACACTCATCGCGCCCATTGCGTCCGGATCCCATGGTTCGATTTCGGAAGAGACCGAACGTGGAATCTCGTCTCGGTTATTGTCGGTTGAACTCGTGTGCAACCGTTGAAGGAGTAAGTTCATCTCCCTCATGGTTTGGGTCATCACCTCAACGGCCTCGGTATTTGCCGTTGACGGTGTGTCGTCATCATCCCTATCGTTGTCTCTCACAAAGTTAAGCGACATGTTTGCGAGATAGGTTTGGTTGGTACGGTCACAATCGGTAAAATACTTTCACAGGAAGGAAAGAAAAGTCTGTTTGGTCTGTCTGTATCTGTCACAATTACAAGGCAATTCAGCAAACGGAAGGTGGATAGGGAGTGCTGGTGTCACTTTTCCTAAGAATAACAAAAATGGATGCACATCCTACCTATTTCTACCTCTTCCGTTTCAGACAGTTCGCTTGAATTCCTATTTTGATTTTTGCTTTCGAATATATTCGAAATACTCGTGTCGGGTTAGTTTGCTTACGTTTTTCACTTTTGTGAGTTCGTTGCAAGTGAAGCTTGCAATCCTAATCTCATTCGTTAATTACTGAAGGTAATTTTCGAATGTGATAATCCTAACGCGCTGCCACCATTTTGTAAGCTTGGGCTTCACTGTTGAATTGAGGATTCTCGAGTAAGCCCTTTTAAAACTGACCCAAATATAGGTTGAGAGGCTATACTGACACGAGTGATTAGGCAATTGAATTTACTATTATTAAATGATAAAATGAAATAATTACCTGGTAGACAGCTGTAGCGGTTCGGAGGTAGCTGAAGGCTCTGAATACTCAAAATTATACCTGAAGGGTCTATTACTGTTACCTATCTAAATTATGTTATTGGTCTGAGGGACTGAAGATGCTTTCCTGAAAGGGATTTCTAAATGCACGAAAAACGGAACGGTGCACGGTGAACGGTGCACGCACTAAAAAGGTGCGTCACACGAAAATGATGTGTTTTGCACTAAAATGGTATGATCGCACTAAAAGAGTGCGGTCACACGAAAAACCTGTCTGTTACGAAATAAAGGTAGTGAAATAAGAAATGCAATGTTACAACTAATAGGAACGATTTTAATGCAACAAAGAAGCAGGTTGACTCTACGTTAATATTGTTGTTGGCAAGCAAATACAATTTATGAGCAAATAAATGGTTTACAAATATTTGGTACGTTTCTCTTAATTCTCCTTCTTAATTCGACTTTACAAATGACTTGACGATTGACTCTACTGAATTTACACAACTTGAAATTGACTCGACTGATTGACTAAAATTCTAAACTGTTCTTTGACTTGACTCTACTTATTACTTTTCTACACAGTTTGAACACAATTACATTGGCCAATGTATAGATTAGTTATTACACTCACGGCGGTGGGGCCCGAAGGAAATCCAGAGGTGGTGCGAAGTAAGTTCTTGAGGGGAATGGTCCGAACGGTTTTTGCCACACAGATTACCGTTGGAGGAAGGGGTTTGGCTCGTAATACTCAGACTCGTGGGCACAGGGCTAACTCGGCGGACTGGTATCGAGGGGATCCGATCACTTTATGCAAACAAGGGTTCGATTTTCGTTCGTACTTGATGCCAGGGAGCGCGGATATGAAAGCTTCAAGGCCGGGGACGTTATGGCCGCTCCACGCGGTGACTAGATCTTTTGGTTACGGAGGCCCCCACCCTCCATCAACAGGCGTCCAAGCGGGGCTTCGCGGCGGCTTGCGATTGGTGGACGGTGACGTCAGTCCGACGTGAGCGCCTCTGGTGGTGGGCGCCTGAGATGGTGGTGGCGCCCTGGAGCGGGGACGGTACAAGCCCGCTCCATCCTGCTGATCCGAGAGGCGGGAAGGTGAGCGAGGGTGGTGGTTGCTCGGCCGCTTTATATCGTGAGCTGCGGCTCACAGATGCAACAAAGTTCACTTCATCTTAAGATCTGGAATTCCAGATTTACACTTATTTTGGATTTTTGGAAAAAACTGGTGGTAGGTACCAACAAATCACAGCCTATTATGCTGAAGGCATTTGTTTGTGGTGCCTATGTCGAGACTGCAAACTGAGAATCTTATCCACTGATTATTTATCTACAAGATAACGAAGTTAGTTCATCAAATACCTAGGGGTCCCAAATTAGGAACCTTCCCCTCAAATACCTAGTTCCTATTTACAAATATTTTTTTCTCAATAATACATTTTTCTGATACACACTAAGGGAAGTTTTTTTTTTTTCCGGCAGGTAGGTGAGAAAATCTTTAAGATCCACAGGTGGAGTTGGATCTCGTAAGATACCTTGAAGGATCCGCGACTTCAAGGTTATGTGGGATTCAAACCCACTAAAAAAACACCTCCTTTTCTCCCACGTTGGATGATCAGCCTGGAACTGTTTAACACATTACTTCAGGCTGAGTCCTGGGGCACTTCATCAGTTCTGGATGGCGGGACGGACCAGGTGGTCCCTTCTCTGTACTAATACTAACTCTGATACTAAGGGAAGTTGGGGATTGACTTTTGATGGCCCTTCGAGTACAAATACCACTAACCTAATTTGGAACACATGAAATTCCTTTACTATATTAGAAACAGCGTTAGTTAGTATGGTTTTTGATCCTACAAGAAGCAAATCGAATCACCTAGCATGGGATCAATATGTCCTACTTTGTATGATATTGCTTATTGTTAGGAATGTATCTCCAACGTTGGTGTGTGTAATGACTCACACTTGTAAATGCGTAGTTCTCAAATAAAGGTCGAGGGAAACCCTGAGTGACTCACACCATGCAAGGTGGGTAAGGTGAGGTACGGGGAACAGTGACATCAGTTGACGTCACCTTTTTCCACCCTCCTCTTACCTTGTCAAGTCCATATAAAAGGAGGACTCAGGGCTTCCCTTTCATGCACTCGTCTTCGAAAACTCGACTTGTTTATTTCTCGATCTACCTCGCCTCTTCTCTGAAGCCCACAGTTCATCAGAGGGTCTCGGTATGCGATAAAGCTCATCGCGCCGGCTTCTGCTCCCATTTACCCTAGTCGTCGTCTGCCTCCAACTAGGTATAGGTAAATGTGGTGCATCCCCCGGGTCGGCGAGCAATCGCGCCTAGGAATGTATCCGAGCTGGCGATCTTAACACTCTTGCACACGGTCTGCGGTTACCCGCGCCGGGCATCGAGTGTTGTCCCGTCCTTTGTCTTCGTTGAGTAGGAACCAATCAAATCGACAATCCGAAGGAAGCCGATCGCCTTCACACTCCGACACGCAGTCATAACAGTGTGGCACATAGCTTCCTCGTACCTCTCCCTAATATGATCACAAGGTCAACTGCAAAAATCTGAAAGCCTACCTGAAATCAACTAGGAGGCAACAAAGTTCACTTCCAGATTGACTCTCATTATGGATTAATCATTGGATTACATCAGTGGAAGGCATTTCTTGTGGTGCCTTGGTTGAGACTGCAAACTGAGAATTATTTTCGACTGATTATTTATCTACCAGATAGCGAAGGTAGATCCTGAATTGAATTTTCAAATATTCAAATTTGGAACCTTCTGCTCTCATATCTACAACATTTTATCATTCCTTAATGAATTATCTCACTACTATTGGTGTTTTGAGGCCTATTAGGTACCACCAACCAAATTTGGAACATTTGAATTCTTTGACCCAAATTATGAACACCATTGGTCATTATTATTTTTTGATTCTACATCAAGCCAACCGAATCATCTAGCATGATATCAATGTGTAATTTATGTATTACTGTAACCAAAAGGAGTGTGGCACATAGTTTCATCGTACCAACTTGGAATCAAATCTAGGAATTATGTAGGAGGCCACAAAGTTCACTACCAGGTTGACTCTCATAATGGATTTTTGGAAAAAAACTGGTGGTACCAACAAATCACATCCTATTATGCTGTTGTCGAGACTGCAAACAGAGTCTTATCCACTGATTATTTATCTATCAGATAGCGAAGGCAGTTCATCAAATATTAAGGGGTCCCAAATGAGGAACTATCTTCAAATTTGGAACCTTCCCCTCTCATATTTACAACATTTTATCATTCCTTAATGAATTAACTCACTCTAGGGGCAGTTGAGTATTGGTGTTTTGAGGCTCATACGTGTACTATTAGGTACCACCAACCAAATTTGGAACATTTATATTCCTTGACCCAAATTATGAACAGCATTGGTCATTATTACTTTTTAATCCTTTATCAAGCCAACCGAATCATCTAACAAGGTTCAATGTGTAATTTATGTAATACTGTAACCAAAAGGAGTGTGGCACATAGATTCATCGTACCAACTTGGAATCAAATCTAGGAATTATGTAGGAGGCAACAAAGTTCACTACCAGGTTGACTCTCATTATGGATTTTCGAAACAACTGGTGGTACCAACAAATCACATCCTATTATGCTGTTGTCGAGACTGCAAACTGAGTCTTATCCACTGATTATTTACCTACCAGATAGCGAAGGTAGTTCATCAAATACCAAGGGGTCCCAAATTAGGAAATATCTTCAAATTTGGAACCTTCCCCTCTCACATCTACAACATTTTATCATTCCTTAATGAATTACCTCACTCTAAGGGTAGTTGAGTATTGGTGTTTTGAGGCTCATACGTATACTATTAGGTACCACCAACCAAATTTGGAACATTTTAATTCCTTGACCCAAATTATGAACAGCATTGGTCATTATTACTTTTTAATCCTTTATCAAGCCAACCGAATCATCTAGCAAGGTTCAATGTGTAATTTATGTATTACTGTAACCAAAAGGAGTGTGGCACATAGCTTCATCGTACCAACTTGGAATCAAATCTAGGAATTATGTAGGAGGCAACAAAGTTCACTACCAGGTTGACTCTCATTATGGATTTTCGAAACAACTGGTGGTACCAACAAATCACATCCTATTATGCTGTTGTCGAGACTGCAAACTCAGTCTTATCCACTGATTATTTACCTACCAGATAGCGAAGGTAGTTCATCAAATACCAAGGGGTCCCAAATTAGGAAATATCTTCAAATTTGGAACCTTCCCCTCTCACATCTACAACATTTTATCATTCCTTAATGAATTACCTCACTCTAAGGGTAGTTAAGTATTGGTGTTTTGAGGCTCATACGTATACTATTAGGTACCACCAACCAAATTTGGAACATTTTAATTCCTTGACCCAAATTATGAACAGCATTGGTCATTATTACTTTTTAATCCTTTATCAAGCCAACCGAATCATCTAGCAAGGTTCAATGTGTAATTTATGTATTACTGTAACCAAAAGGAGTGTGGCACATAGCTTCATCGTACCAACTTGGAATCAAATCTAGGAATTATGTAGGAGGCAACAAAGTTCACTACCAGGTTGACTCTCATTATGGATTTTCGAAACAACTGGTGGTACCAACAAATCACATCCTATTATGCTGTTGTCGAGACTGCAAACTGAGTCTTATCCACTGATTATTTACCTACCAGATAGCGAAGGTAGTTCATCAAATACCAAGGGGTCCCAAATTAGGAAATATCTTCAAATTTGGAACCTTCCCCTCTCACATCTACAACATTTTATCATTCCTTAATGAATTACCTCACTCTAAGGGTAGTTGAGTATTGGTGTTTTGAGGCTCATACGTATACTATTAGGTACCACCAACCAAATTTGGAACATTTTAATTCCTTGACCCAAATTATGAACAGCATTGGTCATTATTACTTTTTAATCCTTTATCAAGCCAACCGAATCATCTAGCAAGGTTCAATGTGTAATTTATGTATTACTGTAACCAAAAGGAGTGTGGCACATAGCTTCGTCGTACCAACTTGGAATCAAATCTAGGAATTATGTAGGAGGCAACAAAGTTCACTACCAGGTTGACTCTCATTATGGATTTTCGAAACAACTGGTGGTACCAACAAATCACATCCTATTATGCTGTTGTCGAGACTGCAAACTGAGTCTTATCCACTGATTATTTACTTACCAGATAGCGAAGGTAGTTCATCAAATGCCAAGGGGTCCCAAATTAGGAACCTTCCTCTCTCATGTCTACAACATTTTATCATTCCTTAATAAATTACCTCACTCTAAGGGTAGTTGAGTATTGGTCACTGGAACATTTAAAACCATAACCCAAATTATGAACAGCTTACTTTATTTTATATTGTTTTTTGATCCTACATGTTGCCAATTGAATCATCTAGTTTGGTATCAATGTGTAACACTGTAACCAAAGGGGGAGTGGCACATAGTTTCATCGTACTAATCCACAATATCGCACCCAGTGAGGTAAATTTTTTTCTAAATAAAGCTGAACTATATTTTTCTTTAAATTTGAATGACGAGTTTGGTGCTATTGCTGGGTGCTTGTGCATGGGGGTGGAGGGCTGGGGTATCCCCTTGTCGCCAAGGCGCGGGCGAGCCTTGATGAATCGATCAATCCCTCAGTTCCCCGACACTCCGATAGATCGCTCTGCACTCGAAAACCCCTCGATAAACCTCCCTCTAGCGCGGCCATCGGCCAGTTCACGAACTCCGGTAGAGGGCTCGAAAGGAGGCGAGGAGAGAGAGGAGTAAAATATTTACAAAATGGCCAAAGATGTGTGTGTCGTTTGACGGAGCGAGTGATGTGAAGTTTTGTGTCCGTTCAGTGATCGCTAACCGTTTTTGACGATGGCGGAGTTTAATATTGACATTTCCAAGCTTCCAGAGGACGTCAGGGGAGAAGATTGCAGAGTTGGATTTGGAGTTATCAGAAGGTACAAGCATTTTCACTTACTTATCACCTCCGCAGGTTCGGTCAACCTCGCCAAACCGACCGACCTCTCGCAGTTTTGTCTTCCTCCGTTGTCTCACTATTTCCCCAATCGTATCTCTTATATCACTCGATTACTTGTAGATTACAAGCATCTTTCAGAGTACCGCGACTCTTGAAAATCCGTCGAAATTCCTCTCCGTCGCGATCGGCCTACAGTCTGCATTGGTTCAAAAATATCTTGCATCTCGTCCAAATCGGTCTTATACGTCGTTTCTTGGTCCTCAATCGTCCAATATGATTCCATTTCCTCGATTGCAAGCTTTACATGTACCCACCTAAAATAAATCAAACCCAACGTACAAATCGTGGGATAGAAGGGCGTATATCACCTCTGTGCGCATACGTTCGGCAAGTGGTTGCCGCTCATTCTTGAATCATTCGAATAACGAGAAAACATCCTCAGATGTTGAATTAATTGTGGAGTACTGATATAATCCTCGTACCTCTGAACAGCTTCAGCACATTTTCGGGAAACTCCAGCAACGAGAAACAAATTCGAAAGGCCGGTATTGAGGAAGTCGTTCCAAAACCCGGTTTTAAAGTGTTTCTTCCCAGATGCTGACCACATCATTTTTCAATGAAAATTGTATTTTACAAGTAGGATTGTTTCTGAAATGATTATCTAACTATCCATCTTTATACTTTGTGAATTCTGAACTATAAAATTCAGATTTGGTACAAAAATGTGGTCTGTGATTTTTTCATCGAGTTTCCATTTTTCTAAAAAAATCTTTGGAGTTTGGGAAATACGAATAAATAACTGGTATAGCCGTAAAAATTAATCACGATGGACCCCGCCCAATCCTTATCAAATGTCATGAAGGTCTTGAAGGTTGTGCAAATTTACGCATCTGCTTTCCCTGTGTAATTTACAAGCAGTCCTTGGGGCAAGCCCCCAACTACCTCTGACTTTCAGTAAAATTAGACCATTACACGAATCAGTATTTTTTGGACATTTACGTTTGAGCATGCGCGTTGAATTGACTGGAACTTGGTAAATATAGGTTTTCCAAGTCAGATTGAGAATTTTCCAAATCAAATTGAGAATTTTCCAAATCAAATTTAGAATCTTCCAAATCAAAATGAGAACTTTCCAAATCAAATTGAGAATTTTCCAAATCAAATTGAGAACTTTCCAAATCAAATTGAGAATTCAGAATTTTTTGACACAGGTATAATATTTTGTAGGACGGTTTAAAAAAATTGTTTTTAATAATTAAAAACTTATTATTATACAGCAATATTTACTAACAATTATTACTTATTATTATTATTATTACTTACCTACTTACTCACAATTATTACGTACTTATAGTATTATTATTTACTTATTATTATACTAACAATTATTGTTCAGCAACTTTTGGATTGTGCTTTACTAAAGGATAATTTGATTTGGAAAATTCTCAATTTGATTTGGAAAGTTCTCAATTTGATTTGGAAAATTCTCAATTTGATTTGGAAAGTTGTCATTTTATTTGGAAGATTCTAAATTTGAATTGGAAAATTCTCAATCTGACTTGGAAAACTTTCAATAAGTGCCTGAAAATTCCATCAATCGAATTTGTACATAGTTTTGGCGTTTGGTTAATGAAGAAAAAGTTTCTCATGTGAAGTAAGTTTAAAAATAATCCGGTGTTGATGAATCAACATCATGAAGGTTTTCTCAGAGTGGAGATTTTGTAACGGTTGTTGATTGTCGTTTTTGACCACCTACTTGATGTGAACATTCTTCAGAGCAATAATTATTAGTCAGAAACACGAACTTGGAAAAAGTGGATTGATGGGGGATATTACTCGTAGGTAGACAGTAGATTTATGTAGACGTAGATGATCGAAATGGGTTTGGATTCGTATACTCCTGCTCAAAATTAGAGCACCACAATCTATTTCTTCGTTTTCCCCTTCTGTTTCCCCTTATAAAGTTTTCATCTATTTGCACTCATTTTTTGCAAATACAGAAGGAAAGAGTTATCCAAAAAATGCAGAAATTCGAGAATAAAAGATGTTTTTAATAAATTAAAGAAAAATGTACTTCTTGGGGTAAAATCATAAAAATTGAAAATGTGAAAAAAGGTTTGAATTATGCTGGTTTAGCTTTTCATTACTTGGTATTATCTCCTCTGGCTCGGATGAGGGCTTGGAGCCTTCGACCGATGCCTCTAATCAAGTTTTGGATATCCTCCAGGGGGATTTTGTCCCACTCCTCTTTCGCTGCTGTTTCCAGCTGCGTAAGATTGTCTGATGGTGGATCTCTGGCTCGAATCTTCTTTTCAGCATGTCCCAAACATGCTCTATCGGATTCATGTCTGGAGTCCTTGGTGGCCAGTCCAGGATACAAAATTAATAAGGAAAGTAGGAAAGAGACAAACGAAAAAATGGATGATGGTGTTTTAATTTTGAGCAGGAGTGTATTTCTTTTTAATTTTCGATCCATAATCATTCAAAAACACTTCAATATACCATAATACTGTAAAATATTCTAATTTATGGGAAACGTAGTTTACTTGATTGAACCAAAAATTTACATTCCTCTTGAGAAGAGTTTTCAGGAATGCCTGCATGAACACGTGTTTTATATGAATATAAATATTGATTTCTATTGTTCAGAAATACGACCCTGTAAAGCACTGATACCTAGGTGTCAGTAGGTAGAACGTAATGTCATTAATCGATGTGGATTTGCTTTCATATTTCTAACCAATAATCAAACGCTGGTCAGAAACTTGAACTTTGAAAATCCTTAATAGATTGAGGATAGTGATTGAAGACAATAGGTTTGCTTTCGTGCTTCTAATCAACAACCAATCGTTCGTCAGTAACACGAACATGAAGAGTCTTGGTGGGTTGGGAGTAGACAGATTGTAGGTAAGTTGTCAATCGTAAGTCAGAAACTCGATCTCGAAAATCCTGAAAAGATTGATGGTAGTGATAGAAAACAATGAATAGGCATATTAAGGGTAAAGACCTGATAGTTTTGCTTTCATGTTTCTAACCAACAACCAAATCGTTCACCAGTAACACGAACATGAATCCTGAAAAGGTTGATGGTAGTGTTAGAATACAATGCCCTTCCCCCCAACCAAAAAAATCCCCCTTTGTTATTTACAGTAACTCTATTGTTACGTTAGAAAAAATAATTAATTGTTAAAAATAATAATAATAATAATTAGGCATATTAAGGGTAAAGACCAGATAGTTTTGCTTCCATGTTTCTAACCAACAACCAATCGTTTATCAGTAACACGAACATGAATCCTGAAAAGGTTGATGGTAGTGTTAGAAAACAATGCCCCCCCCCCCCAACCAAAAAATCCCCCTTTGTTATTTACAGTAAATCTATTGTTACGCTAGAAAAAAAGATTTTATTGTTAAAAATAATAGTAATAATTATGCATATTAAGGGTAAAGACCAGATAGTTTTGCTTTCATGTTTCTAACCATCAGTCAATCGTTCGTCAGTAACACGAACATGAAGACCCTTGGTGGGTTGGGAGCAGACAGACAGTAGGTAAGTTGCTGATCGTCAGTCAGAAACTCGATCTTGAAAGTCCTGAAAAGGTTGATGGTAGTGATAGAAAACAATGATTAGGCATATTAAGGGTAAAGACCAGATAGTTTTGCTTTCATGTTTCTAACCAACAACCAATCGTTCGTCAGTAACACGAACATGAAAAGCTTTGGTGGGTTGGGAGTAGACAGACTGTAGGTAAGTTGTTGATCGATTTGGTTTTATATTCGTATTTCTAACCATTAACGATCAAACGTCAGTCAGAAACACGAACTTGAAAATCTTTAACCCTGAATGGACCATGGTACCACTAGTGTCACCTAAAACATCTCTGGATCTCCACAGCTGTCCCAAGGTGTCACCCGAGAAACCAAAATTGAGTTGCTATTGGAAGTTTCAAAATAGAGTTATGACAAAAATTTCCTGAGAAATCGATGAAAAAATGTTCAAAATTTCTGTCTATTAGATCATTTTTAACTTCTAATAATTTACAAAAAATGTTTTAAAAATTCAGCTTGATCCATTAATTCTTAAATTGCAATTTAAATTTAGTTAATCTGGTGACACTCTAGGAAAGCTGTAAATTCCTAAGGCGTTCTCGGTGACACTAGTGACACCTTGGCCCAGTTAGGGTTAATAGGGTGAGGATAGTAGTAGAAGACAATTATTAAGGTGAATTGAGGGTAAAGGCAGATAGTTTTTTTAACCTGTAGAAGTAGATGGTAGTGGTGGTTAGATAAAAGCCACAGGCCGTGTTTCATTCATATTAAATATGAATGAAAAATAACAAATTTTATTACCAGTCAATCTTAGAAACTTGAACATGAAAGGCCTTGATGGGTCGGTGGATGGGCAGCGTATTGTTGATCGAAATGGGTTTGCATTTACATTTCTTACGATCTTTAGGAAAGAATCAACAAGAAACTCGAACTCGAAAATCCTTTGTAGGTTTAGGATAGTGATAGAAGAATAGGTAGGTGAATTGAGGGTATAGACCTGATAGTTTTGCTTTCATATTTCTAACCAACAACCAATCTTTAGTCAGTAACACGTACAAGAAAAACCTTGATAAGTAGATGGTAGTGGTTGTTAGATAAAAGCCACAGACATTTTCATTTATATTTCTTACCTGTCAATCTTAGAAATATATACATGAAAGGCCTTGATACCCATCAAGGCCTTTCATGTATATATTTCGGTGGATAGACAGTCTGTTATGACCCACATTCACAATTACTAATTAGTTCTTAAAATAAAGAAGTACAAGAGGATCCCTGAGTGAGCCACCACCCGCAAGGGAGGGACGAGGTACGGGGAGAACACGTCATATGACATCACTCTTCCACCTCTCTCTCCCTCAACTAATCTCACGAGTATATAAGCTCACTCAGGGATGCTCCAGTATGCCTTCTAGTCCAGTCTTTCGTCTTGTTCATTTTGCTCTCCAAACTTCTCCATCATCAAGGGATCTCCTCCAAGTAATAGGTTCACTAGGTAAATTTCCTGCATCCGTCGGTTGGTTTCTATGAAACGCCTGGGCTGACAGTCTAGCCTGCACTTCCCAGTACTCTGCATGCCGGTCTGGCTCGTGAGCCGCCAATGCGACAGTACTGCAAGTTAGGATAGGGACTTTTCTCTCTTCGTTGAGTAGGGGTTAAGGAAAATACAAACGCCGCATCGAGAAGGTCATCTCCTTCACTCGACGACACGCAAACATAACACAGTCTATTGTTGATCGAAATGGGTTTGCATATACCTCTATTTCAGACGATCTTCAGGAAATAATCAATAAGAAACACGGTCTTGAAAATCTGATTCATACTTCACCAAAGATCAATCGTTATTCAGGAGCTCGTACTCGACATCTCTTATAGTTTGGGGACGGTACTATTGCATTTTTAGACTATAATGAAATAATCTCGATAATTGCCTCATCAATATTCTCTCATTACGTTCGTCTTCTCTCTTCACAATTTTTTCCGAGCAACTCTCCTCATGGAATCCCGGTACATTTGAATTGACTTTCCACAAAACAATTTCGTTTCTTCTCTTCCCTCATAGAAGACCCCGTAAGACCCTCCATACAACCCGAAAAGAGAACACATAACCAGATAAAACCCGCAGCCCGCAAAGACATAGGAAAAGAACCTCACAATAGAATTCCTCCTGAGGGGAGTCTGTTTTTACAACGCAAATAAACCCCTTGGCGTTCGCCCCTTTTTTGAGGCTTTTGACTTCATTACCTTTGGAAGGATGACACCAGTGATGTGACGAGACTCTAATTTGCATCATTTTTTCGTCGTGAAAAATTAATTACAACGAAGAATGGTTAAAAAAATGGGGTTTTATATTATGGAGTTTTTTTGGTTCTTCACTGTCGATGAAAGCTCTGTAGGACCAGGTAAAGAATGTGGGTTCTCGATAATCTAAATTGATGTTCGTTTGGTGAGCTTTTAGGATGATTCTGGTTTGTATCTGCCCGAGGCAAAACCATACGAAAATGATGTTTAAGGGAAGGACTCCACCCTGAGAAAAAATTTTGGCACTTTTTTTTTTTCCAATTTTATTTTGTTCTTTATAATATTACAATCATATTCTGAAAATATTAGAATTTTAGGTTGACTTTGTACCTCAATATGAGCCCGCGGAGTAGGAGGGTCCATCTTGCTCGCTCGCAGCCAGTTCTTCCTCCAGTTGTCTCCTCACAAGGCTTCTTCTTTGTCTCCCTTCTTTGGTAGAATCTTCAAACTGAGTGTTGGCTCTCCTCAACCTAAGAAGATCTAGGTCCATCATGGCACGGATGGTGTTGTCGCCTGGTGTGATGCCAAGATTTTGCAGGACCCGGATAGTCGTGATGTTTCCCAGATTGAAGGTTGCCACCGCGTCAAATAGGCCTAACTTTAGAGTGGGCAAGGCCACAAAAGTGTTCTTAGGAATTTTTGACCAAAATACTCCATTTAGAGATTCGTTTGGGTTTGGGTCTTCCCTTTCACACACCTCGAAAGCAAATTTGGATCCGCCAGGTCCCTAAAAATTGGCCGTAGCTCCTTCATCACAGCGATTGGAAGATGAAAATGTTTTTATGTTCGTACTTCTTGTTTTCCGCTCTGGCTTTATTATATCTGCACCAGGGGTCCTGGCTGTCCGCCTTTGCACAAAGCTGGTGCGTGGGGTTATCATCAGTTGACTGAAGATGATAATAGATGGCCCATATTGCACGCTTCATGCTCTCCACCCCATCCTCCGAATTCCGCCGGATTGCCAGCCCATAAAACTTTTGAATTTTTAAAATGCTTTTATCTGTGAGTCTGTTGACCCCACCAATGCTTTTTCCATCCTCGAGCTTCTTTGCCCCAAGCCTTTGTTTCAGCATGGTTAGTCTTTTTCCCATCCTCTTCTGCACATGGCCGACGCACTCTAATTTTTCAATTGGATCGTCTGGGCCATAAGGTTTCATTCCGTTCGCCGCCTGGAAACCCTTGGAGTCGCCGTCCCCTAGATACTGTAAATACCTGACCCCTGTACCAATTGATCTTCGGTAGATAGCTAAGACACCTTCAACCTCCATGCCACCACTTGTGCCAGTATAGTTAGCTTCACAAGATTCACCGTGGTTGTTCTTCATTCTCCCTGGGCACTTACAGTACTTACTCATAACTTCTATGTCCAACACCTTCCCTGTGTCCACGCTTGTGGCAGAAACTACGCCGTTGAGCGAGGTGTGGCCTCGTTTCTGCCACGAGCCATCAAAAGCCACGGCTATATCTTTGGAGCCATCGTTCTCTTGAATTGCTTCCTCCAGCCCTTCTTTCATCGAGTCTTTTGCCACGACTTCTACACTCTTCCGTAGCATATCAGTGTACTTGAAAAAGCGCATGGGAGGTGGAGGCAAATTCATGACGCCACACAACTTCTTTCCAGCCTCTAGTCCCTTCCCTATAGTACGCAGTGCATAAACGAGCTGACTATTCAAACTTTCCCTCATTATCTGTTTCCCATCTTCTCTCAAATCAGTTATTATTCGAGAATTACGATACTCACACTCCATACTGCAGGAAGAACATTCGAGTTTCATTTTCAAAGCCAGCCCGTTTCTTGAAGAAATCTCGAATTCGAAAGGATTACCACATTCTTGACACACGGTTCTACTGAGGACGAGATTCATCAGTTCATTTATATCCACGATATCATACCGTTGAGAGCTCTCGAAAGTATCGTATTGCTCCAAATCCTTCAGTTTTTTCGCACTTGACGATTGGGAGGAAGACGATCTAGAAGAGGAACGGCTGGGGGTTCTCTCAGAAGTTTCTGGACTGCTAGCCCTTTCAATCCGTCGTTTTTTGAAGTTGTCGGCCAACGACTTCTTTCGCTGGTCGAACCTTTTCGGCATTTCAAATAACACAATCAAATAGCACAAATAACACACGGAAACCGGAAACGCAAACGGAGATAAGATGAGAACAACACTACTGATAACATTCTGTAATTTGCCTCCTTCGACTTCATGTTTGCAATTTGTGAAGGTAATATGAACAACAACAACAAGGAGAAGAAGAAGAAGAAGAAGAAAAAAAAAAAAAAAAAAAAAACGAAGAAGACAGGAGAGGGTGATGAGAGGGGCAAAAAGCGAAAAACCTTCTCAGTTGTCAGGGCGCTCGCGCTCTGATCGGATGGGTGGGGTCGTTGCTCCAGGAAAAACGCTCTCCTGAAAACTCGCGTTTCTCTGGTTTATAATTCTCGCCATTCCTGAACCTCTGGGCCGATTTGAAAGTTTTTTTTTTTAATTTGTTTGCCATGAAATTCTCCGTAGAACCTTGGAGCTGGTTATTGGAATTAGATTCACGGCTTCAAGTAGAAACCCCCATAAGGGATCGTTTTTAACGTCATTATTATTACATGAATTTTAAAATTTCCGTTGATAGTTTAAAAAAAGTACTTCCAAGGGTGGAAAGAGGGTTTTATAGAAGTCCGATTAAAAAAATAAAAGTGTCGATTGGACCAGCCGTTCTGGAGGTAATTTAATTTATAAGGTGAAAAATGAGAAAAAACTAGCAAATCTTTGGACACCCGTAAATCACCTTGTAGGAAAATGATTGACATTTTTCTTCGACCAAATTGTTGCTCATCAACTTCTTCAAGCCTGGTACAAATTTCAGAATTTTAGGATTACTATAGGCCGAGCCATGATCGAGTGTAGGCAAAAAAAGAGGATACGCGTTCGCGCGCTGCTTAGGGTGGAGTCCTTCGAAAATGATGTTTAAGTGAATTCCCATGTTCTTCGATTTCTCAGTTCCTAATTGTCCAAAATCACTCAAATCCGGAAGGTGTTTGGTTGGCTGCAATACGTTTCGTTGCATTTGGATCAGGGCAAGCCGGAAAAGGCATAGAACCATCAAAGTTCTTGCTCCGAGCAAAATCATACGAAGGAATTACACGATTTGGGTGGAAATTCTAGTGTATTGTGTTACTTGTATGCCCCTAAGTGGTCCAATTTGAATTTTTGTCTGCACATCGCTGTTAAACTTAACATGTTTTTTGATTTTGATTCATTTTCCTTAAATCGATTCCTCACCATGTGATTGACTGAGGATGGTTTGAAGCCGTTATCACAATAGTTGTTGATGCATTTCATAGCAATCCCATCAGCAAAGAAATCATGAGATAATAGCAAAATATTCTGAAAAATCATAGTCAAAACACATCAAAATATTGTGCACGTAAATTACTTTGAAATACTCATTTCATAATTGTCCAAAATCACACAAATCCAGGTGGTTTTTTGGTTTAGACTCCTGATAAATTTCGTTAAATTTGAATCAGTGCAAGCCAGAAAAGGCGGAAAACCTTCACTCCGAGCAAAACTGCACTTAGATGAAACTTCCAAGTATTGCGTGTATGACCTAAATGGTTCTCTATGAATTTTGTCTGTATTGAATTTCTTGAAACATCGATTTCTCCTGATGTAATTTTGCTCTAATTTGGAGGCATGTTAGAAGCCAGTCCCTCAAATAGTTGCTGATGAATTTCGTAGCAGTCCCATCAGCATGGAATTATTCTGAAAAGTCCACGTAAATCCAAAAGAATTCTTCATCGTGTTGTTTCAATATTTTGGAATATAGCAACTTGATTTTTGTGAAATTTCGCATATCTGCGTTGTTAAAATGTGAAGTATGTGAACTACCTTTGAACCAGACAAGAATGTTTTATTGTTTATCTTGCAACTTGTTACCAACTAGATACAATACAACCAGAGGACTTCCCTTCGTAGTCGAAGTTGCTTGGCATTACCTACTCCTGAACCCCAGCCAGATCGACCTAATACGAGTTAGTTTTAAACTACTTTGTTCTTCTCTTCACAAACAACTAACCCCTCTCGGGTTCGCTTTTGAACATGTTTCATTGCAATGTTAAAAGTTTAATCCAATACTCCCATCCGTCACTGTCTATATACTAAAAAGTTCTCTAACGAATGCTTTTTTCTGTACCTGAATTTTTGTTCCTTCAGATCCAATTGCTAACTCGATAGGGTCCCCCAAATGTGAGATTTTGCGTATCCGTACTGTTAAATATGAATATGTGATCTTATTTATTTACTTATTTGGCAATCAAAAACACATTATAGATACAAAGAATAGGATAGAAAACAAAGTCTCATGAAATAAGAAAACCAGCTCAATACCTTGCCCACCAAGGCTTAAGTTCTTACTAACTTGTCTCCGTAAATAATTAAAAAAAACTTTTTTTGAGACAAAATTTCGAATTGAAGTTATACAAAGTATTAAGTCCAAATATACCCACATATCAAATAAATGCACTATACAATATGTATACCCACTCTCTTTAAAACAATAAATTTAAATCATACGCACCACTCATATCAAGTTCGAAAAAACTACCAAAAAATACTTCTTTAATTTAAACACATTACAAAAACTAGACACGTCAATCTTGTGGTGGTAAAAAAAGTTCACCGCAGCAATATAAGAATTCCTTCGATAAAATTCAGTACGGCAACGTGGTACTGATATATTGGAAGCCAAAAATATGATGAATAATATTCATCATATTATATTCATGAATAATATCCTGAATTATCATGAATAATATGCATGAATCTTCATGAATAATATTCATCATATCATATTATGATATATTGGAAAGCAGTTCTGTCAGAGGCAATGTTAGAAGCATGTTCAGACCTAATGTCCGTTTTGTAGGCAAGAATAGAAGATTGAAGCAAAAAAACATTTTTCACAGTAAATACATTGAATTCAGCATAAAGACTGGATCTACCCGAGTGCTATACAAGAAATTAGTGATTACTTCGGGTTGCCACAGGTTGAACAAGATCATGTTTCATTTCTGTTGATGATTTATGATCAGAGCCATCACTTTTGAATCAGCATATTCTAAATGTCCATGTTGTTCTTTGTGAAGAAGCTTTACTGCCTACCCAACTTGGCAATCGTTTTTTTAATGAACTTTTGAGGACGTGTTGGCCTTAAAGACAACATAATTTCACATTCCAACTCAAATGAGTAAATTTACGCAACCTTCTCTACACTGAGACCTAGTTGCATCCATCATGGGGAGATCCTACATCGCTTATTCGGAATTCGTCGGCCTAAAACTGGAAAAGCACTTGACCCGTTATCTACCGGCACCACATGTTCTCCCGCCCTCGAATATTGATTTTCTCGGCCGGGTGTTATTACCGGCGTTTGTTGTCGAAACCTTCCTCCATTGCTTCCCTGATAAGCAGTTGTAGACACCTATCCTGACACCGCCGACTCTATGAATATATTCCTTCTCTATGTGGTTAACTGATGTCGACTCAGATGGAGTCGGACTGATTCTGCACCGTGAAATGAGAAACGAGGTCTTCCACGTGGCTTAGAATTTGTAACATTTTCGATTCCATAATTTGAATGACAAGTCTAATAATTAAATAAATCCACTTTAAACTTAATAAACGTATAGGTACTAATTACGCAGTATACGATAACACTGTAAAACGTTGGTTCGCCAAAACTTTCAATTCTTCTTGTTTTGTTCTCCATTCTTTAAATTTTTGAAAATTAAACACAGCTCAGTTTTGTGATAGTCCAATTGGTGAGATGAAAACACTGTTAAAAAAAATTATTGGCTTTATTTGCATTATACAGCCGTTGCAAGTTTTTATAATATTTATGTGTTTCACAGATAATATTTATAGTTATAGCTACGCATTTTGCTAGGTACAGTTTTGTGTGTTAAGATTTTGTGAAGGTAGTAGTTCATAATTTAACATTTGTAGTTTGAAGGAATTAAAAAACACACTTCCACCAGTTCAGTTGACGTGATAGAGTCCAGATTGAAAGGATAAATGACTAGTTTCTGTAGCTTGCGAAGAAGGGATACTCTTTCCTGGAAGTACGAGTGTATGGGACATGCCA